>VZQC01000327.1:292079-365599 GCA_009823505.1 Rhizomys pruinosus
TCCTTGTAGCCCCAGCTGTCCTGGAACTCACTCTGTAGACCAGGCTGGCCTTGAACTCACAAAGATCTGCCTGCCTCTGCCTCCCGAGTGCTAGGATTAAAGGCATGCACCACCATGCCTGGCTCTGTTATTACCCTTTTCTAAGGCTGTATCTTTATTACAGAGCTTTGTGGTAAACTGGATTGATATTTGTTGCATTAAGTTTTCCTGGGGAAGATATGAACAAATTTCTCTTCACCCTTTAGAAAGGGCATCAATGACAGGTCCAAGGAACAATTCCACCCAAGTAGCTTAATACACAGTTTATTGGGCTTACTTACAGGAACATAGGCAAGGAGTTACTTTCAAGAGTGTGGGTGACTCTGTAGATCAGGCTGGCCTTGAACTCACAAAGATCCACCTGCCTCTGCCTCCTGAGTAGATTAAAGGTGTGCGCCACCACGCCGGCTCAGCTTTTAATTTATTTTTTATGTGTATGAATTACTGTCTGCATGTAGGTTTGTGCACCCATGTCATCTCATGCAATGCCTCAGAGGTCAGAAGAGGGTATCAGATTCCCCTGGAACTGGAATTAAAGACGGTTCTCAGCTACCATGTGGGTGCTGGGGATTGAACCCTGGTCCTCTGCAAGAGCAGTCGGTGCTCTTAATCGCTAGGCCATCTCTCCAGCCCCTCTTTTATCTCTTTATAGAACCATTTGGTGTGCTATTTAGCATATAGTAGTTACCAAAAATGTTTGCTAAATGTAGTGCATGTAAGTATGCACCCCCTCCAAGGGTGTGGATCCCCAAAAGTCCGATTACTTGGAGAACCCAGAACAACTTTCAGGGCTTCCCAAACTAAGACTGAATAATAGTAGACTGACTACAATAGCTATGCTGTTGTCAGGAGGGGCCTCCAAATTATTTCATATTCCTGATGGCAAGTGGCAGGTACACTTGGACTTAAAGTGAGCCCAAACATTTAGAACAACCCTGAAGATCCAGAATCTACCACCCCATTTACTTTCCAGTTATTCCAGAGTCGACTTACTTACTTGCTTATGCAATAATAATGTCTTAACTTTGAGATCTGACCTCAATTTCTGAAAAAATATTTTTTGTTCTTATCTGCCTAAAACCAGATTATTCTCAGACAGCAAGCAGCAGTCACTCTTGAAAAAGAAAGCCACAGAGGGAGCAATTCTGCCTCCAGGGACCCTTTTCTCCTTTGCTGTTTCTAACCTGCTGAACATTGGGAGTTCTTGCAGGTTCTCAGAAGTAGAGCAGGAGGTTGGAGATAAAGGCCTGTTCATCCCAGGCAGGGAGTTTCCTGAAGTTTCAAGTCCAGACAACGCTCCTCCCTGCTGCTTCGGTCTCTTTCTGTGAGATTCCAGAATCTGCCCTTCTGTGTGAAATTACCGCCGTGCACCTATGGAACCTAAGATGTGTATTACAGGGTACACACAATCATTTTTGTTCCATGGCCCTTGCTGGCTCTGAAACAGCAATGTGCTGGGGGCAGGTCCCACAATTAAGTGATTCAAATTACAGTTTCTGACTTCAGAGCTAGCTTTCCACCCCTTGGCCAAATCACCTCTCTACAAATTATCAGGTATGGAACTCCATAAACACATTTTGTTCCTGGCCTTCTAGGGATTGTGGCCTTTTCCTAACCCTCAATTAGCTGCACTATCACGAGGCTTAATTTATCCATTTATTTGTGTTTTCTTTGCTTCACTCAAGAGCTTATTCCTCTCCTTTTTCAGTTCTTTGAGTTGTCTGTGTATTCTCTAATATAGTTGAGTTCTTATATCATGTGTATTATTGTTCTTTAAATTCTGTGTCCCAGGGGTCCTCTAGGCAGTTCTCACTATAGAATACTCCTACAGATCTGGTGGGACTAGTGGATACGTGTAGATCCATGAAACAAAATAAGAGACTGAAACACGAGCATATGCAATTTCAGTCACCGGATATATGACAATAGTTCCAAGAGCAAACACTGGAAGGAAGATAATATGTTCCACAAATTGTGTTTGCAAAACTGAATATGAGNACACACACACACACACACAGAGACAGGCAGGACAGAGAGATCTGGACTCAACTCCAGCTCCACTCTAGGCGCTGACCCCCGCGAAGTTCGGCAGCTCCCCAGCCGGCCCATCTCTCCAGCGCTGGCTCGGAACTCGGTCCTCCTCCTTTTGTTCAAGTACCCAGAGAAAGGGCTTCCTGTTGACTCCGGGATATTGTGAAAGGGCAGGAAGAGGCCAGGCCTCTCCTCCCTCTCTCCTCCCTATTCCCTTTATTTATTTTGTGCACGTTGGTTTGGGTACCCGGGCGTTTGCAGCGCGTGCGGCCGGAGGGCGGCCTCTGCGGCCGGTAACCCCTCCCCGAGGAGGCGAGGCCGGCCCGGGAGCCCGCCCGATCCCAGGCTGGACCTCTGCCGGGCGGGGAAGGGACGATCAGGGAAGCGATCGTCGCGGCCGGGGAGCAGCAGGCCGGCGGTGCCCGGCCGGGGAGCTGCAGGTGGAGCCGGGGCCGCCTTCCCGCAGCTCGCACGCCGTCCCCGGGCTGCGCCTCGCCCATGGCTGAGGGCCGGCGGCGGGAGGACGAGGAGGAGGAGCTGCGCGAGCGCCGCGAGCTCGGGGGCCCGCGCCGTGCCCGAGGCCGCGCGCTGCAGGGCCACTCGGCCGCAGGTGAGCCGCGGGGGACCCGGGACACGCGTGGGGAGCCGCGGGACCCGGTGGGCGCCGCCCGCGCCCTGCGCTGCAGCCGGGAGGGGACCGGCCACCCTGACTCTGCAGACGTTGGGGGACGGGAGGTGGCGGACGGCGGCTTTTCCATCCTCATCCTCACTTTCCCGGGGACAGTTCTGATTGGTGTCTATCTGATCCTGGCCGCAACTCCAGCATTCCTGGGCAAACTGAATCCAAAGCTGCTGGCTTGGAACCTGTGGCTCGGGCTCGCTCGTCTCCGGGTGAGTCAGAGGCCGGGGACTTGCCCGAGTCTGGCTCTCCCGGTGGACAACGACCCCTCCCGAGGCTTCACCTGCGCCGCCGCCGCCACCTGGCCAGTCCATGCGCCACACAGTCGGTTTCCGGTGTCCCGTGAACTTCGGACCTCTGGTCCCCTCCCTTCCCTCCCCGACTCCACCAGTCTACACTACAGTTCGTTAGAGAGTTCATTTGTTGAAACTCGCTGTAAAGAGGGGTGCACCGAGGAAGGGAATTCGTTTGGGCTGAGGCTACCTCTAGGGATCTTGTGTTTGGGGACGCACAGAAACGACAGGGGCAGGGATAAGTAGGAAGGATTAAGTGCAGATCCACACCTCTTCCCTCTTCCTGGTGAGGCTTTTCAATCCTACATAATGGAGAGGAAATTCTTGGGCCTCCGGTTCCAGCTGGCTAACCAGTTACCTGAAATTCAGAGGGAAGAACTGGCCTAGGAGAGGACCACTCAGGGACGTGAGGGCATTGAGGATTCAGAAAGTGGAGCTTATCACCTCAGCCCACGGAAAGAAGCCTTTCTGTGTGGTGTAACCACTAAAAGAAAGTTTGGTCTGTAGAAATGGAGGACAGAAGAAGGGGTGAAAGGAACAAAAAAACTGATAGGACAACAGTGATGCCCTTGGGAGAAATCGTGGAACCCTAAAAACAACTTTCTATGCTCATTGCTGGGACTTTTCATTAAAGTAAGACATTTACCTGCTGTGAACACCAACTGATTATAATTGATAGTTTTGTTCAGTGTAAACCTCTACCAAGATGAAACATCATGCCATTGCTGGGTAAGAGTAAATAATTCAAGAGTACCATGAAAAAGTTTGCAAAGATGTGGCTGCATTGCGTCACAGATTTAAACTAGCTTGGATTTCTAGTACCTTCAGTGAAAGCGTCCAAACTGTGGATCACTGTGTTGGAATTTGAACCAGATATGACCCAGATATACGTCCAACATTGAATCAGTCTGTTTTGTTCAAGGCTGTTGCAAATGACATTTTTGTAACTTTTTTACCAGTTCTGTAATATCCAAAGGCTGCCAGAGGCTAAGCTGGGTTATGATAATAGTTTACCAGAAGACTGTGATGTACCCTCTTTGCTCTCAGGAATTGATGTTTGCTGCTTTCTGGCTCTTTGTATGGGCTTTCTTCATGAAGGGGTGAGGGGACAGCAATATTATGGAGTGGATAGAAGGTCAACACTTGCAGTTCAAGGTTTCATTTTCTTGGGGATAAATTATTTAGTAGTTTACATGCTTTGTAAGTGCGGCTTCCCTGTCACCTCATTAGTTAACATGTTTTTCAAACAGCATTGCATTCCTTACCAAGCTTGGGCATTAGTAACACTGTGCTTCTCCGGTAGGTGTCTTCTCTTCCAAGTGAGAAAGTGAAGCAATCAGAGGCCTCAGTCTCCTCTGTGTCTTCCTTCTATTTATTTGTTTATTTATTTATTTATTTATTTATTTATTTATGTGTGTCTTCCTTCTAACTTGTCACTTTTTCCTATTCTCAATGTTCCCTCCTGCCCCATCACTTTGTAATCTAAAGGTTTTCTCTCTCCTTGATCTCATAGAACTTGACACCCTAACCCCTATGCTTGTGGACTTGAGTTAGCCTGGGAACTTTCTTTCCCTGCTCAATTACGTGTGGTTGTGTGAATACATGTATTTTTACATACAATAAATTATGAAGTGAAAATTCTTGTCACCTATGCCTGAGTAAGATCAAGAATATATCAGTTCCTTAGAATCATTCTTCATCATTGCTTCCCAGACATTGTTTCCTCTTCTGTGCAGCTGAGCATTAAAACATATATATATGTCTGTGTGTGTGTGTGTGTGTGTGTGTGTGTGTGTGTGTGTGGTATATTGGTGGTGCTAGGGGTGTGAGTGTACCACAGTGTGTATGTGGAAGTCTTAGAACACTTTGCAGGAGCCAGTTCTCTCCACTGTGAGGGTCCCAGGAACTGAACTCAAGTCGTCAGGCCTGGGGCAGTTACCTTTCCCTGGGCCATCTCAGGCCTACATCTGAGAATATTCTTAAGATGCTTCCAGATGATATTAATACTGCTGGCTCAGAATGGTCCTTTTGAATAGATCAGTTGAAGAACAAGGCCATAAATACAGATCCACAGACCAGCACATAGTGGGTTTTCCAGGTAACTTAAAGGATTTTCTAGCTGATTTCTGTGGGCCAGCTTGTGCAATCAACGTCTTTTTCTGCTCTTGACTCTCCTTTTTGTCATTGGCCAACTGTTCTTCATCTCTGTTTGCACAGTTAAGTCTGGTGTGTCAGCATGCTGTGTTAACTACTAGTTAGTGCTGGTGAAGTGGACCAAGTCAGGGGCAGGGGAAATAGAAGTTGGGGTGACCAATTCTTTTCAGTTTTCCTGATATTGTCCCAGCTTTTAAAATCAAAAGTTCTGTGTCCTAGGAAAGGCTCCCAATAAGCAGATCAGGATCAGCTAAGGAGGTATAACTTCCTTTGATCTTGGGGAAAGAGAGGAAAGAGAAGGATAAAGCCTGCTGATAATTGTTGCCATTGGAGTTAAGCTTTTTCCCCATTGTAGAAAATGCGCTTGTTAAGTTCTTTCCCACTTGCTACGCCTTTTTGCTCAGGAATTTTTTGTGCACCTCTGGTATATAGGACTATATAAACATTGATGGGGCTGGAGAGATGGCTCAATAGTTAAGAGCACCGGCTGTTCTTGCAGAAGACCTGGGTTCAAATCCCAGCACCCTCATGGCAGTGAACAACTGTCTATTAACTCCAGTTCTAGGGGATCCAACACCCTCTTCTGTTCTCCTTGGCCACTACATGACATGGGTACACTAACTCACATACAGGCAGACAAAACACTAATACACATAAAATAAAAATAAAATTTAAAAACCATTGATAATAAATAATAAATTCATTTTAAAACAATTCTTTGGTTTATACGTGACCGTTTATTAAAGATGCAAGAGCATTTGCATATTATAAAAAGATGTCTGACTTGTTTATTTACATAATGAATTACATTTTGATACTGCGGGATGTAGATCATCTTCAGTGTTTTTCAGAGTTGATTAATATTTTGACCTTGTAATTGTCAATGCTAGGAATGGTACTTTGCATAAGCTAAATGAAATTATGTTTAGGGCTCACTCATAGATTGTTGGAAATTCTGTCCTAATCCTAAGCCAAATATAGTTAATGATTTGTTTGTTTTGTTTGAGACACGGTCTTCCTGTAGCCCCAGCTGGCCTGGAACTTGCAATGTAGACAAGGCTGGCCTTGATCTCATAGAGATCCACCTGCCTCTACCTCCCAAGGGCTGGGATCAAATGCATGGATCACCACACCCAGCCTGGTTTAATGACTTTTTTTAAGCCAGCATCTCAAATAGCAATTTTCAAAACAAACATTTTAACATAATACAACCCAAATATACACTAATTCGGTAATACTGAAGAATTGCAAGAGGAAATAGTAAGTCTTTGTTTTCTATTAATAAATCTGTTGTGTTTCTATAAAAACTTTCTATATACATTAAAATCATTGCAATTTATAACATACAGTAGTCTCAAATTGGAGCCAACATATTTCAGGCAACATTAGTAATTGATGAGTGGCATGGTGACATGTGTGGCATAAATCATATGTTATATGTTCAGATCTATGGCCGCAGTGTGGGTTACGGCATAGGCAGGCAGCCGCTGGCAGAAACAACCTGCATTCATTGCACATTTGAATTTGAATTAATGCTTGGCTTCAAATCCAGAAGGCTTCACTGTTGCCAAAATTTCCCAAAACTTATATTCAGTTACGTGACCCCCATATGGAGGACTGCAGCCCACAGTTTAAGAATCTGTGGGAAATCCATACACCAAGCTTTTTGCTTATTCTTTTTTATTGATTTGTTGCAGTATTTTTTTATTTATTTTATTTTATTTTATTTATTTATTTATTTATTTATTTATTTATTTATTTATTTTTTGGTCTTTTTCGAGACAGGTCTCCCTGTAGCCCCAGCTGTCCTGGAACTCACTCTGTAGACCAGGCTGGCTTTGAACTCACAAAGATCCGCCTGCCTCTGCCTCCCAAGTGCTAGGATTAAAGGCGTACGCCACCATGCCCGGCTTTTTGGGGTTTTTTTTTGTGTGTGTGTGTTTTTTTTGGTCTTTTTGCAGTATTTTTTTTAAACAAGGTATCTAAACTTTATGGGATATACAGGTTGCAAATGTCTTCTAGTCTCAGGGTTTTTCAATTTTTCTTTCTCTTTGATATCAAGATTCCTGGTTTCAACATAGATGGGTATGTGAATCTTCCCTTCATGATTTGTGTCCGTTTCCTCTACCTGGTTAATAATGCTATCCCTATAATAAATCATGAAATCATTCTTCTATGTAATGACTCATTATGGTCCTCCTAGAACACAGCCAACATGTAATATTTATAAGTCTGAGTGTTTATGCTTTTTGTTATTGTTGTTAAAATATCTGATGCTTAGTTAAATCTGCATTTCTCTTCCATTTGGGAATAGTTATGGGCTTCATACTGGCAGGGGAAACAATAATAAACATGGCGGAGCTGCTTTGTGGATGCTCTGCTCTGTGAAGTCTATGCTTCTCTTGGGAACATCTTAATCCTACCAGACTCACAAAGACGAAGACTGTCAGGGTTCTCTAGGAGAACACACCTGATAGGATGAATATGCATATTCATATATGTATATATAAAGAACTGATCAGCTTACTTTGAAATTGTAACAACAGCTGAGTCACATCTGAGAGGCTGAGAACTAGTTGCTCAGTCCCCGCAGCTGGGCACCTCAGCCATTCCCAATCCAGTACTGAAACCCTAGAGGGTTTTTGGAGTTGCTGGTCTTTAGCTTTGAACTGCTGGTACTGATACCACCCATGGAGTCGGCAGGACCAGCAACAGGACAGATAAATCAACTCAGTGGTGGTAGGGGAGGCCAAACAAACAAGAGGCAAATCATCTTCCCTCCACTAGACCCCGTTTTTATCTGGGCTGCTACCAGAAGGTGCCATTCACATTTGGGATGGGTTTTCCCACATCAGTGAAGGCAACCAGGAAAATTCCTCAACTGAGGCTCCCTGCTCAGGCGATTCTAATTTGTGGCAAGTTGACATTCAAATCAACCATCAGAAAGACAGTTTCTTCATTTTGGCATTCCATAAGCCACACAGATTATGTCAACATGGCCTAACAGTAACGCTAAGTTCTCATTTTCACAAATGAAAAGCTCATTCTGTGACAATAATTTCAACCAATCAGAAGTTGATGATGCTTTTCTTCTTTTTCCCTCTTTCCCTCCCTTCCTGCCTTCCTCACTTATTTCTCAGGGCTGAATATCAAACCCAAGGCCTTGATTCAGCATGCTAGGCAAGCACTCTAGCATTGAACAATACCCCTAGTACTATCCTTTTTTGTTTTGGGTTTTGTTTTTTTTTTTTTTTTGAGACAGGGTCTCCCAGCTGGCTTGGAACTTGCTAAACAGACTGGGCTGGTACAGAGATCCTCCTGCCTCTGCTTCCCAAGTGCTGGGATTAAAGGTACGCACCATAATACCTGGCTTCAATACTACTGTTTTGAATTAATTAACTAACTAATTTTATTTAGACATAGACTCTTGCTATGTAGCCCAAGCTGGCCACAGACTCATGGTTCTCTTGTGTCAGTCTCCCAAGTACATGTACCACGTCTGTAATCATGTCCAGCTCACACAACCTGTTTCTAATTCTTTTTTCTTCCCCTCTCTGACTACTCATCTAGTACTTTTTCCTGTACCTTCACTGACATACTACATTCTGGAAAGAACAAGTTGATTGAGCTTTTGATCATAATTTCAGTTTTGCATTCAATCCTCTAGATTCAAACCCCGTCTCTAATGGCTTTGCAGTCTACAGCATCTTTCTGGGCCTAGATTTTGCTTCAAGACTTTTGTTGTGAGTGGCGGAACAGTGCTAGGGTGGAACCCAGTGCCTTGCACGTGCTAGGCAGGTGCTCTACTGCTGAGCCAGACAGCCCCTGTTTCCTAGTTTTTACTTAATGTCCTTTTAATTCTGTTGTAGGATCTTATCTACCATACCGTATGCATTTAGGTATCTCCTCTTGGAGTTTGTGACAGTTCCTTTAGCTCTTTCTTATTTTCAATGTCTTTGATAGTTTGAGGAATACTATTTATTTATTTATTTGTTTATTTATTTATTTGGGTGTATCGCAAGCTCGTAAGTGCACCCATGTCCTGCAAAGCCTGTAGAGACCAGAAGAGGGCATTGGATCCCCTGGGTCTGAAGTTGTGGACAGGTGTTAGCTGCCATGGAGGTGCTGGGTCTCAAACCTGGGTCCTCTGGAAGAACAACAGGTGTTCTTAACTGCTGAACCATCTCTCTAGCCTCCTGGTCAAATATGTTGTGCAGCGTTCCTGTCTAGTGTTTGTCTGATGGTGTTCTTTAAAGTTTGAGAAATGCTGAGTCGTTAGTTAGCTAGTTAGTTAGTTAGTTAGTTAGTTAGTTAGTTAATGATTCTCCTGGCCCACCCCCTGTCTCACTTCAGGATGTATGCCATCTCATCCCTGCTCTTACCTTCTGCCCTGTTGTATTTCTATTTCTCCTTTATAGACAGTTTCTTGAGGTATTATGCTTTATTGCAGTATGGGACGTCCCATGTTTCAGTAGCAACAGGAAGTCTAAGCAGAGTTTCTGAGTGCCACAGATCAGCTGGGGACCCTGCTGGGGTGCCAATTCCGATTTAGTGGGTTTTGAGCTCTGCATGTTTTCTTCTTCCCTCCCCTCCCTTTCCTTGATGTCCCTCCCCTTCCTCTGTTCTCCCTTCTCCTTCCCCTCCTTCCCCTCTCTTTTCCTCACCTCTACTTCTCTTTTGTGATTGGGTCTCTCTCTGTTGCCCAGGCTGGTTTTGAACTCTTGGACGCAAGGGATCCTCTTGTGAACTTACCCTCCTGAGTAGGTGGTACTACAGACTTCTGCCACTGTGTCCTGCAGAGATAGTCTGCATTTGTGACAGGCTCCAGGTGATGCTGCTGATGGTGGCCCCACATCTGAGTAATAGGCCTTCTCTGTCTATCCTGTGGAGTGAAGGCTTTCAACTGTGGCAGGACATCAGACTGAACTAGAAAGCAGTGCACACCCCCCAAACCCAAGGCCTCGCACACGCTAGGCAGTCTTTCTACTGCTGAGCTACATTCTTGGCCCTTGGTGTTTTGAAAGACAGTGTCTTGTTATGTAACCTAAACAGCCTCAAGCTTATAGGCCTCCTGTCTCCACCTCCCCAGTGCTTCTGACTATAGGAGTACACTGCCACAGCCTCCTGGTCTTGATTCCTAAACAATGCCTTGACTTACTATCATTATATTTTCTTTGGTTACATTTTATTCTAACCTCAATCCTTACTTACACAAAGTTGGAAAGCAATTCTTCTGCTCATGGCCTGCCCTGTTGAGGGGAAACTGTTTATTTAAGGAGTTAGAACTTCATACCATTCCAAGGGCAGTAGATGTTTATGTGGTACCAGCAGTCCAGCCTGTGCAGTTGCTGCTGCATGGCACTATATGGATGTCAATTCCAATTCCCAGAGCCTTCCTAACAGCTGTCCTTCTTGCTGCTACCATAGAGAGGCTCTGTGGGGCTTGAGCTTTCTAAGCAAAGCTTCTTTTGCTCCTGGCAAGAAGAGTTATGCAGCTGTGCAGCTGCCACAACTTTTTGGAAGCAGCCATTCTGCCTGCATCCGAGGACACAGCCATCTTTAGTCTTATCGAATTGAAATTTAAAGTTGAAATTACATTTGGATGCTTAGTCAAGAAAAGGATGCTAATCAGGAAGGAGACACTGGGAAGAAAGTAGCATTAGAAGCTAAGCTTCCAGTGGTGTGGTAGACTTATAATCTTTTTTTTTTTTTTTTTTTTTGGTCTTTTCGAGACAGGGTCTCCCTGTAGCTCCAGCTGTCTAGACTTATAATCTTAACACTGAGGAGGTTGAATCAAGAGGATCGCAGAGTTTGAGGCCAACCTGTGTTAGGTCTTAAAAAAACAAATTACAAGCCAGGCGTGGTGGTGTACGCCTTTAATCCTAGCACTCGGGAGGCAGAAGCAGGCAGATCTTTGTGAGTTCAAGGCCAGCCTGGTCTACAGAGTGGGTTCCAGGACAGCTGGGGCTACAGGGAGACCTTGTCTCGAAAAGACAAAAAAAAAAATTACCACTGGACATGGTGGTGCATGCCTTTAACCCCAGCACTTGGGAGGCAGAGGCAGGCGGATCTCTGAGTTTAAGGCCGCCTGGTCTATGTAGTGAGCTCCATCCAGGCCAGCTGGGACTAAAAGGAGACCCTGTCTCAAAAAGACCAAAACAAACAAACAAACAACAAACAAACCCAAATCATCCCCCAACCAGCTAACTAACCAAAAAAAAGTGTTTACAAAAGCCTCAAGCCTCGCAAGTTGTATAAAAAAGTGTGGATAAATGTTAGAGGTATTTCTGAGGATGTCTGCATTGTGGCCCATAGTCCCAGATACAGAGGAGGCTGAGTGAACAATTGCTTGAGACCAGGAGTTCCAGGCCAGCCTTTGTGGGGCTGCCCCACAGTTGAACAGGCTGAAGAGGGTATGGTGCAGAGTTACTCCAGTAACATCCCAGGTACCATGTCAGAGGCTGAAAATCCATTTATTCTATGCAACAGGCAGCTTATATAGATCTGGGATGGGCAACCAGTACATTGCATGACATGACCTCCCAGTGGCCAATCTTAGATCTCCAGATCGTCCCAGCTTGTGAGGAGTATTCAGAAAAGGGGCATGCTGACAAGCAAGCCCACTTCGACTTCTGAGTGTGTGCTAGCAGAAAACAGGGCATGCCCTGCATCTTTTGTCCAGCCTCAGGTGCTAAGTAGATTGGTAGCCTGCATAATACTCTCAAGATATATGTTTGATGCCTGGCGTGGTGGCACACGCCTTTAATCCTAGCACTCAGGAGGCAGAGGCAGGCAGATCTTTGTGAGTTCAATGCTAGCCTGGTATACAGAGCGAGTTCAAGGACAGCTGGGGTTACAGGGAGACCCTATCTCAAAAATATGGAAAAAAAACCCAGAAAAAAAAAAAAAAAAAACACAGAAAACAAAAAAAAATTTGAGTCCAGGATTGCCGTCCCACATCTCCCCCTTCTGTTTTTTTTGCCTCCATGAGCTCAGAGAGCATGATACAGTTGGTGGTCAATTTGCCTTTTACTGGCCCAAATGCCCATGACTACTTTGTAAAAGCAATAAGTAACTCCACTGATCAACACCCATGTGAAAACTGAATAGTGGGTAAGCCAATTAGTAAACATAAGTAATAAACATAAGCAATGTCCACGTGAACCCAATTAGCAAGCATCTGTGTCCAACTCTTGTACCACTCAGGGTCCCCAAGTGTAATGGGAGAGGTTTGCATACACAAACATGCTGATCAGATAAAAGTTCAGTCAGTTTTTGCTGCAGGTCATCTTCTGCTGAAGGGTGTGGCTGCCATTAGTACTCCTGAGGCAATTGCTCCTGTCACCAAGGATTACAGCCTCTGCTGTTATGGTGACGAAGGGTGACCACATGCTCCAACCTGGTCTGCTCTTCCCAAGGTGTGGTCAGATTCACCAGCAACCATATGACTGCTAGAGTCCAAGGGATATAAATAAAGTCAGCAGCATTTTGGGCTGTAATACAATTAGAAATATGACCTTTGTAATTTCTACCAATTCAGGTGAGTTAGTCAGAGGGGACACACAGGGGCCATTAGGCAAGTCTGGGAGGGATCCATTGTCACAATAATCGACTCCAAATGTTCTTTATATCAGTTAACAGTTTCACTGGACTTAAGTACTCTCATCAGGATAAATTGATTGCAAGATGCTATTTAGGGCCCATGGTTTGATTAAGGTCACATTCACTGCCAAAAATCAGAGGCAGGGCATAGTCCAAGAGGATGCCACCAGAAACTGTGGGTTGGACACCTATGCCCATGTAATACCTGGTCTCCTGCACTATCGGTCATCAGGGCAGTGCACATGAGGGAGTGCAGACCCATGGCTGGGACCATCCCTGGTGGTCTCAGGTTCTACACCTGTGACTCCAGTGCCTTGAGATCCCCCCATGTCACCCTGTGAGCCATCCTCTGGCAGAGCAGCATTCTCTTGGATTTCTTCTGTCCTTCCTGAATGCTCAGACGGACCAGCTTCTCTGTCGGTGGTTCCTGGTCCATCTCTTATAGTCCAAGGACAAAGGCTTCTTGCTGGAACCCAAATTGGGGGGTGGGGGGGCTCTGCCTGTGGGAAGACACAAGCAAACCCTCTTCCCATTGTTAGCAGGGGGTCCAGACCCTTCCATTTTCCCCACATTGGATCTCACCAAAGTACCAGTGGTGCCTTGTTATGCCCTGACACAGGACTCCAGTGCTTGTGGACTGGGGTTATCATGTCTGGTTTCAAAATTGACAGGAAATTCATAGTAAAGAATGCTCTGCACACTGCATCATAGGAGGAGGAGGAGGAGGAGGAGGAGGAGGAGGAGGAGTAGTCCTCTTCCTTCTGCTTTCATAATTGCTCCTTTAAAGTTTTATGTATTCTTTCAACAATGCCCTGGCCATGGGATTATAAGGAAAACCAGTTATGTGGGAGATACTCCAGAAAGTGCAGAAGCGTTTAAACTGGACACTGGTATATACAGGGCAATTATCAGTTTATAATTGATGTGGGACACCTGTAATCAATATACAACAGAGCTGATGTTGGCAAACCTTGGCCAGGGATTCTCCTGTCATAGGAGTAGCCATTATGTAGTGGGAATAGGTATCCACAGTAACATGTAAGTATTTGAGATGGCCAAAGGGAGAATAATGAGTAATATCCTTCTGCCAAAGAATAGTAGTCTTTAGGCTATGGGGGTAAACTCCCCAGGGCTGGAGAGGACCCAAAGGCAGATGTAGGGCACAGGTTTTGCAGCTATGGACCAGTTGTTTGCATCAACCCACCGTCAAAGAGGGAAACATCTGAGGTGGACTATGTGCTGATTGATGGAATTGCAAGTGCAAGTGAGTAGCTTGTGAAAGGACAGAGTAGCAGGAAGGCGGGCCCTCTGCAGCCAGCCTGTCTGCTTCATTACTGAAAGCCACCAGTGGCCCTGGCAGCCCAGAATGAGACTGGACATGCTGGACAAAAAGGGGGGCTGAGCATGCCTCAAGCACTTCCTTTGAGAGAAAGATGAGGGTGGTAAGTGGTTTGGAAAGGTCCAGTTGACACATAGCATAAAGCAACAAAGGTATCCTAGAAGCACAGTATTTGCTATTAGTAAAGAGATTAATGGGTTCAGTGGGGGAACAGCTGACAGGCCTGGTAGATGGCAAAGAGATAAACTATACCCAGCCTTTGTGCATTGGCCAGAAACAGTGGACTTCGGAGGAGGAGTCTGGCCCAATGGAAACCAGCACAGCCTCTTTATTGGAGGCATCAGTGAATTTAAGGTGGGCCACAGGGATGGCCTGTGGTACTAGGATGAGGAGGCATTAGCAGCAATTCCTGGAGCTGGGCAAGAGCCAAAGGGCAGGCAAGTGATTATCAATAGTGCTGGGGAAAATTTAGGGTGAAGGGGTCATTATGCTGCATGGCCCAATGCAATAGGCCCTTATCAAAAGAGAGAATTCGGCATTCAGGTTTCATGCCAAAAAGTTGGTGAGTTCTCTGGTGAAGCATCCCAATCTTGATGACAACCACTTCCTGGCAGGGGGTGAGATATCTTTTGACTCTGTGATATGCAGGGTGCAGCCAGTCCAGAGGTCCATGAGATTGCCATGTCGCCCCCACTGGAACATATCCCGGAGCAAGGATTATTCCCATTAAGGGGAGGGAGGGATCAGATCTAACAGTGAAGTCACTGGCAGAGCAGCATTGATTCTTTGAAGAACAATGCATGCCTCTCAGGTTACACTGCAGACTGAAGGGGGCTCTGTAGGGCCCCTCAGGCAATCATACTACTGACACATCTCCTACTCCGAGGAGATGTGAAGACATGGGCACAGCCAGTTAATAGCCCCCAAAGCCTTTGGAGATGGTTAAGGGGCAACATGTTAGGAAAGGCTCAGTGTGCCCTGCACTTAGTTGCTCAGCAGCTAAGGATTCCAAAGCTGTAAGTTTAGATGAGGAAAGCAGCCACTGTTCCACCCAGATGGGCATCAAAGTCACCGGTTCCAGATTAAGAGGTGATGACAGAACAGTGGCCCTTAGAACTGGGAGGTACTGGGAGTCTTGGTCTCGGACATGGGAATCTGCTGCTGATTTATAAGAGGCATCAAGGGAGTCCCTGCCTAACAAGCAATGAGGCAGGCCAAGCATAATTAGGGGCTTAATGGTCCCCTGTCCCCCATCTAAATCTCTCCAAACCATATGTCGGGTAGTTGTTTTAGATGCCAGATTTCCCCCACACTCTGGACCAAAGGCTCTTCAGCTACTTTCTATTCTTTTGGAAACTCCTTCTCCCTAATGATGGTTCAGCCTGCTCCAGTATCCAAAAAGCAGTTAAAAAGCTTATCCTCTATGTAAATTTTTGGACAAGGTGTGGATGGCCACTTAGCTCCTGGGACCTGAGCTGCAGCTGCAAAATGGCAAGCAACTCCTCTGACTGGAGGCTGCGGAGCCGGAGCCAGGGGAGGGGTAGTTTCAGTTTTGTTTTGATTTGAGCCTATAATATCTCAGGGATATTAATCTGTTCCTGGCCCAAATATTGGAGGATACTAATTACAAGGAAGAAGAAGTCTCACAGCAGAGAGCCTGGGGGCACATTGGAAGACAATGTCCCAAAGTTGGTCAGCCTGAAGAAGAGTCTCCCTAGAAGTTAGATTCCCCATTTTTTCAGGGGTTTACTCCCTGGATTGCTTCAGATGTCCCTGTTCAGGCGCAAGTTGCAGGGCTGCTGACCCCAGGGTTGAACAGGCTGAAGTGATACATCCAGGGTTACTCCAATAACATCCCCAGGGACCATACCAGAGGGTGCAAATTATTTTATTCCATGCAACAGGCAGCTTATATAGGTCTGGGACAGGAAGTCCCTGCATCATGTAACATCAATCCCAGTGGCTAATCTTACACCTCCAGATCATCACGTGTCATCCCAGTTCATGGGGCATATGCAGAAAAGGGGCGTACTGACAAGCAGGCCAACTTGTGACTCCTGAGCGCATGCTAGCAGAAAACGGGGCATGCCTGGCACCTTTTGCTCTGCCTAAGCAGATTGGTAGCCTGCATACTTTCAAACCTGAGTCCAGGATTGCTGTCCCACAAGCCTTGGCAGCATGTCTAAAAAAAGTAAAGCAGGACTAAGACTGTAGCTCAGTTGATAGAGTGCTTGCCTAGCATACAAGAAGCCCTGGGTTCTATCCTGAGCACCACATAAACCAGGAGTGGTGGTATAGGTCTGTAATCCCAGCACTTGGGAGGTGAAGATGAAAGGTTCTCCTTGTGTACATGATGAGTTTGAAGCCAACCTGGGCTACATGAGACCCTGCCTCAAAAAAAGTTGGGGAGGACTGAAGAGATGACTCAGCTGTTGAGAGCACCTCCTGCTCTTGCGTAGGACCTGGGTTGAGCTCACAGGAGTCTGGTAACTCCAGTTCCAGGGGATCTGGTGCCCTCTTCTTGCTTCTATGGGCACCTGTGTACATGTGGTACACATGCATTTACACTCAGGCACACACATATGCACATAAAAAAAATTAGGAAAAAGAACCAAGCAAACAACAACAAAAATCTGAGAAGGAGTCCACTGGCTGGTGACTGCAGAGTTTTAGGGCATCAACCTGAGGGCCAAGTCCAGTGACTTGGAAAAAGTAGTTGATATTTAACAATCTTCCCAAGGGAGGGTCAATGATACTATGTGGTATAAAACTTAGAGTGGGTTTGTTATTAGTGTTAAATAGAATGCTGACTATGTAGCTGTCTCGTAGATTTCCAAAGTAATTTTAATAAAGATGGTGAAGAATTAGAGTCTTCTAATATTCTTTCATTTTTTTCTCTTTTAATTGAATCCCCAGCTTTGTTACTCCTGAGGTAGGCTTTTTAACAGTCGACCAGTCTTTCGTCTACTCTGTACAAAATATTTATCAGTGTTTTATTCAATACTTGGTATGTCAAAAACTCATGTAGTCCTGACAGGCTTGGAAGTCAAGTTCTTTAAAAAAATTTTTTTAGATTTTTGAAGGTTTCGTACACTGGTCTCAAACTGAAGTCCTTCTGCATCAGTCTTCTGAGTGCTGGGACTACTCCCATGCAGACCACGACTGGCACATCAATTACTTTTTTTGTTTAAATATTTAGATAACTGTTTGGTGGGTCTTGTTTTTACAGTGGCTATCCTGTTTTGCATCATCACCAGCAGCATGGAGTATTCTAATTGTTTTGTGTTTTCACCAGCTCTTGATGTTGCCAGATTTTCTTGTTTGTTTTTGTGTGTTTTTAGTCATTCTAATAGATAATATAGTGATATTTTATTGTGGCTCTAATTTGCATTTACTTAGTGGAAAATGAGATTGAACATCTTTTCCTTTTTTTTTTAAATTTATTTATTATTTTTGTATGTGTATGAATGTACTGTCTGCATATAGGTTTGTGCACCCGTGCTATGCAATGCTGCAGAGGTCAGATTCCCCTAGAACTGGAGCTCTTCTGGAATTGGAGTTACAGATGGTTCTTAGCAGCCATGTGGGTGCTGGGGATCGAACCCGGGTCCTCTGCAAGAGCGGTCGGCACTCTTAACTGCTAGACTATCTCTCCAGCCCCCAATGAACATCTTTTCCTATGGTTAATTGCTATCCATATGTCATCTTCAGTGAATAATGTTCAAATCTTTGCATATTTTAAAATTGTTCTCATATCGCTAAAGTTTTGTTGTTGTTGTTGTTGTCATCATTTTCCTTTTCAGTGCTGGGGACCAAACTCAGGTTCTTGCATACTACCAGTAAGATATATTCCTGGCCCCTATTGTTCTTTGTGTATTCTGAAAATGTTTTCTTCTATTCTGCTGTTTGTCATTTTATTCTATTTAATGGGTGCCTTTAGCTCTCTAAACATATTCAAAATAACTAATTTAAAGTATTTGTCTAAGGCCAATGTCTGGGCTTCCCAAGGAATACTTTATATTGATTATTCTTTTTATAAAGGGGGAACAGGCTTCTTGTTCTTCACGTCCTCGTATGATGTTGCTACAAGCTAGACATTTTGGATAGTATAACGTGGCAACTCTGGAAATCCTATTCTTCTTCTCTCTCAGGGTTTGTCTTTACTGCTAGTCCTAATGGCGGCTGGTTATGTGGCTTCTCTGAACTAATTTTGTGAAGTTTGTATTCTTTGTGATGTGTGACATTGAAGTGTCAGGGTTTTTTTATTAAATAGATTTTTTTTTTTGAGACAAGGTCTCTCTCCCTATAGTCCCAGCTGGCCTGTAACTTACTCTGTAGACCAGACTGGCCTTGAACTCACAGAGCTCTGTTTGCCTCTGCCTCCCAAATGCTGGGACCAAAGGTGTGTGCTACCATGTCCGGCTTAAAGACGGTTTTTAGCCACCACATGGGCGCTGGGAATCGAACCTGGGTCCTCTGCAAGAGCAGTTGGTGCTCTTAACCGCTGAGCCATCTCTCCAACCCCCTGAAGTGTCAGTTTTATTACCTCTGTGGCAGGTTAATAATTGAAGATTTTATGTTAAATGCATAGAACCAAAAAGAACCTACCCCCAACTCCCTGCCCCCCTTTGCAGATGGGTGCTGCTCTGTGAGGTGTTGCCTACCTAGCCAGGCACTTGACCACTATGTTTAGACTTTTCTGCACCTGCTTGTGTCTGGCTTGAAGGTCAGTCAAAGTTGAGAGCTGAGAGTCTTCTTGGCCTTCAGCAATTGAAACCAGATGGAGTCAGTGTCCACCTTGGTGGTATCAGCACTTGCCCTTCTTGCTTCCAAAGGATATGTGGGAGCTTTTTGCAAGGGTCTCTTCCTCAAAGCGTTTTGTACTCTAGCCTTTCCCACCAATCTTTTTGATCAGTCTATTATTTGCCCCTACTGTGACCCTCATGCAGAAACAGGCAATATATTTATTTGCCTGTAAATATTTCAGCAAATGCCCTCCAGCTAACCACTTTAGCACTGGAAGTGTTCCCAGCTTGGTGAGCTGAAGGCAGTTCTTTGTGCTGGACTTCCAGAGAGCCACCCGACAGTCAACAAATTATTACACTTCTTCGTGAAAGAAGTTTTGTTCTGCTCCCTCTGGTGCTTAACTCACCACCAGGAATGCTGGGTATGGTGTGGTGGTGCTGCCACCCTCCCCCGTCAACCCCCCCAACACACTCAACCAGGGGATCGGCTCAGGGCCTCCTCCCACTAAGCTATACCCCCAGCCCCAGCCTATTTTCAGGCTGCCACAGGGAAGAGGACCGCAGTTGGATAAAAAGGCCGCAAATCTGTTTTAACCACAAGCTCATTGACTTTTCTTGGTTACTTCACTGGTTATTGCAATCCTTTGGTTAATTTATAGAGTTCCAAGGAAGTGAGTTATGTGTTTCTATTGGTTTCTTTTTCATTTGGGGGGGTGTGATATCCTGTGAAATTCTTACTGTCATCTTTGCTGATATTACTCTACTATTTCAAATATGGCTTAAAACATTTAACATAGTTAATCCCAGCATTCAAGAGGCAGAGGTAGGTGGATCTCTGTGAAATTCAGACCATCCTGGTCTACATGGTGAATTCCAGGCTAACTAGAGATATAGGGAACCCTATCTCAAAACCAAAAATAGAAACAAATAGGGGCTGGAGAGATGGCCTAGCAGTTAAGAGCGCTGACTGCACTTGCAGAGGAACTGGATTCGATGCCCAGCACCCACATGGTGGCTGAGAACCCTCTGTAACTCCAATTCCAGGAGAACTCCAGTTCTAGGGGAATCTGACACCCTCTTCTGGCCTCTGCAGCATTGCCTGACATGGGTGCACAAACCTACGTGCAGATAATATATTCATACACATAAAAAAATAATAAATAGAATACATTTAAAAAATAGAAACAAATAAAAACAAAACAAAAAAAAGTGAGCATGGTCATATTTCTTTCTTAATGAGAAAATCAGCCCAAATTTCCCCCTGACAAACAAAATAGAAAATATTGCCTATTTCTCAAGTGCTTTGAGCATTCTGTAGAAGCATTATAAAAATGTTTCCAGCCGAGCCGGGCGTGGTGGTGCATGCCTTTAATCCTAGCACTCGGGAGACAGAGGCAGGTGGATCTTTGTGAGTTCAAGGCCAGCCTGATCTACAGAGTGAGTTCCAGGACAGCTGGGGCTACAGGGAGACCCTATCTCGAAAAGACAAAAAAAAAAAAGTTTCCAGGCCTTTAATCCTAGCACTTGGGAGGCACAGGCAGGCGGATCTTTGTGAGTTCAAGGCCAGCCTGGTCTACAGAGCGAATTCCAGGATAGCCTGGGGCTACAGGGAGACCCTGTCTCAAAAAGACCAAAAAAAAAAGTTTCTATGAAGGAGACTTAGTATAGGTGAGATGCCTCAGCAGGTAAAGGTGCTTACTACCAAGCCTAACCATCTAAGCTCAATCTCTTGGATGCACATGGTGGAAGGCGAGAACTGACTTCTGCTTTTCTTCTGACCTTCACATAAGCTCTGTGGCAGGTGCACCTGCCCAAACCTCACAAAATGAACATGTACAAAATAAATCAATCATAATTTTTGTTTTTGTTTTTTAGCTCTTTTTGAGACAGGGTCTCTCTGGAGCTTCAGCTGGCTTAGAAGTCACTATGTAGACCAGGCTGGCCTCGAACTCACAGAGATCTGCCTGCCTGTGCCTCTAGAGTGCTGAGATTAAAGGCATGCACCCGAGCCATAAGTCATAATTTCTTTAAAGAGGAACCTTACTTTAGCTGACCAACCACCCTTCATACCCTCTGGGAAGCTTTCTTTTCCTAAGCCATAGACAACTACTGTACCCCTTTGTTGCATTTTATTTATTTTTCTTTGTTGCATTTTAAAAATATGATTTCCAAGGGAAATCTGACCAGAGGAACTCCACATGCCTCTTCATTGTCAAAGTGACTCAGAGAAAAACTGCTGTACGTTGCAGACGCAAATCAGTAATGTTCAAAAATCACATATGGTTAACACTCTGTAGAGGGGTGTAGAGGAGGGCTCGGGTGTTTCATTTTCTACTCCTGTACTGTTCGAGTTTCTTCCAGTGAATGTTTATTCTTTTTGAAATTTGAAGAAAGGAAAGCACATTTAAAAACCAGAGGCCAAGGCTATAACTGATTGAAAGGCTCGTACCTAGCTGCATGAGGACGTGGGTTTGATTTCTAGCACAGAAACAACAATAACAAAGAAAGGCAGGGAATGTAATTACCTGCTACTCTAGTATACTTATTGCTCATATCATGCTATGTTTTTAAAAAGCTGTTTTTCTGAGATGAGTTACTGTAGTGGTATCAGCAAATGCTGTCTTATTGATAAAAGAAATGATGGAGCCGGGCGTGGTGGCGCACGCCTTTAATCCTAGCACTTGGGAGGTAGAGGCAGGCAGATCTTTGTGAGTTCAAGGCCAGCCTGGTCTGCAGAGTGAGTTCTAGGACAGCTGGGGCTACAGGGAGACCCTGTCTCGAAAAGACCAAAAAAAAAAAAAAAAAAAAAAAAAAGAAAAGATGGAAAGTGTGGAGCGGATGATAGTAGGAAGGAATACATAATTGTGTTTCCTCTGAAGATCATTTTTCAAAATGCTGGCAAATTTATCATTTGTTCATGATTTTGGTCTTATGATATTTATTTGTTTTCACTGTTTCCTGGCTAACATAGTTTAAGAATCCAAGTATTCTCTGCTTTTCTTTTCTTTTTATTTTTTTACTATTATTATTTGTATTTTACCTTTGTCTTACGGCCCAACAGAACCTATTGTAGAGGACTAAATTCAGGAGTCATGCATTCTAACGGCCAGATGTTCTAGTTAGCATTCATTTAGCAGGTCAGTCTATGGCTGTGTCTCTGAAGAATTCTCTTGATTACCTTAGTTGATATGGGAAGACCCACTCCAAAGGTTGGAAGTGCTGTTTCCTAGGCTGGTGGTCCTGGCTGTATAAGAAATCTAGTTAAGCTGGGCCTGGTGGCGCATGCCTTTAATCCTAGCACTTGGGAGGCAGAGGCAGGTGGATCTTTGTGAGTTCAAACCCAGCCTGGTCTACAGAGTGAGTTCCAGGACAGTTGGGGCTACAGGGAGACCCTGTCTCAAAAAGACCAAAAAAAGAAAAGAAATCTAGTTAAGCAGGCCAAGGAGCAAGCCAATTCCTCCATAGTTTCTACTTCAAGCTCGTGGTTGAGTTCCTGTCCTGACTCCTCTCAGGGATGGACTGTGTGTGACTTGACAGTGTAAACCAAATAAATCCTTCCCTCTCCATAAATTACTTTTGGTTAAAATGTTTTATACAGCAACAGAAAGGAAACTAGAACACCAGCTATATGTCCATGACTTTACTATCTAAGAATCTCCATTAACAATATGAAGTCCCCAAGCTAATGACTGTTTATAAGTAAAGTTTTATTGGCACACAGCACAGCTATGCTTATTCCTTTACATATTATCAATGGCTGTTTTATCCTACATCCCCAGAGTAGTTACAATAGAATCCATGTGACTCACCAGCCTAAAATACTTACTATCTAACCCTTTAGAAAAAAAGTTTACTGACGCCTGATTATCAAGTTTCCTTTCAAGTTCAAAATCTTTGTTCTGGATTTGGCTATATGGGCCATTTTTTTCCTCCAATTCTTATGAGAAAAATTCAACTTGAAGAGGGAAAATATCACCGCATTATACGTTACTGGTTGTCAGCTACCTGTACCTGGGGATTTTGTTACCATTTCTGTGGCTATAAACAGATGCTAAAGCTCAGTGTCACATCCACAGGTGAACTGTGTGCACAGCCTTACCTGTGATATTTTCCTGAAATCCTGGCTGTAGGAGCGATCCCTAGGTGGATAAGAATAATGGACAGAGGGCTGGAGAGATGGCCTAGCGGTTAAGAGCACCGACTGCTCTTGTAGAGGACCCGGGTTCGATACCCAGCACCCACATGGCGGCTGAAAACCGTCTTTAACTCCAGTTCCAGGGGAATCTGTCACCCTCTTCTGACCTCCGCAGCATTGCACGACACGGGTGCACAGACTTACATGCAGTCAGTACACTCATACTCATAAAATATAAATAAAATTTAAAAAAATTAAAAGAAAAAGACTAGTGGACAGAACTCCAAATGCCAGAGTTTAAAACCTTCTGCTCATAGGCTGTGCACGCCGCTTTTCACTTTGGCTGACCTAGTGTTAATGGCAGGGATGGATTAATCCTTTTACAAGGGGAACTGAGTGGTTGGAACAGCTGCAGCATCTTCCACAGTCTGCTTAAAGGTTGCTAGTGGGAAGAGATTAGAAATTCTTGGCAAAAACTTGATGTTAGAATTCCTTGTGTATTATTTTATATGAACTCCCTGGAACTAATAAGTAACTTGAAATAGGCCCAGGGGGGCTTTTGGAATATATTCCAGTTTTCTTAACATGCTTATTTAATGCACAGTTTAAGTATACAATATGCTTTTTAAAAGTTTAAAATGACAATATGAGGGGCTGGAGAGATGGCTCAGCGGTTAAGAGCACCAACTGCTCTTGCAGAGGACCCAGGTTCCATCCCCAGCACCCACATGGCGGCTAAGAACTGTCTTTAACTCCAGTTCCATGGGAATCCGACACCCTCTTCTGGCCTCCGCGGCATTGCATGACACTGGTGCATCAACCTACATGCAGGCAGTACACTCATACACATAAAAAATAATAAATTACAAAAAATTAAAAAACTTTAAAAAAAATTTTTTTAATGACAATATGAAGGATTAGACCCAGGTCCATTTTAAAACTAGTTGCTTACTGGACTGGGCCTCTTCAGATGGGTAAACTGGGGCTACAAGGAAAACTTGTCTCCAAAACAACCCCAACAACAACAAAAAAGCAAGCTTAATTTTAAAAAGATAAGCAGTGTTTACATTTCAGCATTTAAAAAAGAGGCATGGCAGGGCTGGAGAGATTGCTTAGCGGTTAAGAGCGCCGACCGCTCTTACAGAGGACCCGGGTTCGATCCCCAGCACCCACATGGCGGCTGAGAACCCTCTGAAACTCCAATTCCAGGAGAACTCCAGTTCCAAGGGAATCCGAGACCCTCTTCTGACCTCCGCGGCATTGCACGACACGGGTGCACAAACTTGCATGCAGACAGTACATTCATACACATACAGAAATAAATAAAAATTAAAAAAAAAAAAAGAGGCATGGCAGACCAGCGAAATTCTTAGGCATGAAGAGTGAGTTTAGCGAGTGACAGTGAGGGACGCTGTACGCCATGGAGGCTTTGAGCCCAGGCATTTCTATAGTGTTTTGATTCTCTTCCAAAAACCAGAATTCAGGAAAACGAGGGTTCTTTTTTGTTTGTTTTTATTTGTTTGGGGTTTTTTGTTTGTTTGTTTAAATGTTACTTGACTTTCTTCTTCTTACAGAAGTACAGTGACCATGGCTTTAGAACACGCTGTTCTGTGATCAATTACACGGGTTCTGTGGTTATAGGGATTCTTGAATATCTTTGAAAATGATAGGGAACATGTGCATGAACGGTTTCTTTTGCTGTTTGGATGATATGGAGATGGTCTACAATTCAAACAGATTTTTCTGAATTCATTCTCACTGAGGTAAAAAAAAGAATAGTTTGGCAAGGTTTTGTTCTATTCATAGGTTTTGTTTCATCCATAGGTCTACAGAAAATTACATGGTTCAAGGTTTTGTTCCATCCATAGGTCTACAGATAATACGTCGTTCAAAGTTTTGTTCCATGCATAGGTCTACAGATAATACATGGTTCAAGGTTTTGTTTCATCCATAGGCCCTACAGATAATACATGGTTCAAGGTTTTGTTCCATCTATAGGTCTACAGATAATACATGGTTTACCCTTTATTGTATCCCGGATGGCCTCAAACTCACAGAGATCCATGTGCCTCTCTTTCTCAAGTGTGGGATCAGAGCCGTGGGCCACCAGGCCTGGCTTCATCTTCAAAGTCAGTATCTTTGCGTTTCTCTTTCTCTTCTGGCACCACATCTTGTATGTAGTCTCATTAGCCTCTCTCACTGATTCTCCTGCCTTAATCTTGTCAGTTAAGCCCTATAATTACATTGGGCTACCCACATAATCCAGGATCATTTTTCCATTTTGTGATACTTAATCTTATGTGGAAACCCCTTTCACTATGTGTGGAAATATATTTACGGGTTTGGACAGCCACAAGAAGTATTACTCAGCCTGTCACCTACTTTGATAGCCCAAGAAATCTGTTCCTTCTCCAGCCTTCCTCACCTCATTTAACAGCACACTCACTGCCAGACCACTAGCCAGTGAGTGTAGTTGTTCTTAATTTTCTCTTTTCTCTTTACCTTTCGCACCTTCCTGTCTCAGTCATTACACCACTCTCATCACCCACATCCAAATCATGTCTAAATCTGATCAAGAAGTAATCTTTTTTTTTTTGCTATTGTTTTTTTTTTTTTTGTCTTTTTGAGACAGGGTCTCCCTGTAGTCCCAGCTGTTCTGGAACTCACTCTGTAGACCTGGCTGGCCTTAAACTCACAAAGATCCACCTGCCTCTGCCTCCCAACTGCTAGGATTAAAGGCGTGCGCCACCACGCCCGGCAGTGATCAGGAAGTAATCTTGTGGTTACTGCTCAGCTATATCTGGATGTACCCTTCTCTCTATCTTCCACTGAACACAGAATGAATGTCTTCAGGATTCTGGAGCCTTAGGCTCTCACCCTGCCCTTTCCTTTCACTCTTGGGTATTCAGAGTTAATTATAGTACAAGGCTGTGTGGGCTAAGTGTCACTGGTACCATATTCGGTGCCATAGGACTAGATCTCAGGCACTTCCCTGCAGCCACATGGGAGATAGAAGTGAAGAAGACACATGATAGAAGACACTGGTGAGAATTTGGGTTGGATAATTAGTTTAAAGGCAAGTAGAGGAACTGGAGAGATGGCCTAGCAGTTAAGAGCGCTGCCTGCTCTTACAGAGGACCCGGGTTCGATTCCCCAGCACCCACATGATGGCTAAGAACCGTCTTTGACTCCAGTTCCAGGGGAATCTGAGACCCTCTTCTGACCTCCATGGCACTGTATGACATGAGTGCACAAACCTGCAAGCGGACAGTAGTACATTCATACACATAAAAAAATGTAAGTAAAAAAAAATAAAATAAAGGCAATTAGAGGGAGCTGGAGAGATGGCTCAGCGGTTGAGAGCATCGACTGCTCTTGCAGAGGACCTGGGTTCGATTCCCAGCACCCACATGGTGGCTAAGAACCATCTTTAACTCCAGTTCCAGGGGAATCCGACGCCCTCTTCTGACCTCTGTGGCACTGCACGACATGGGTGCACCAACCTACATGCAGACAGTACACTCATACACATTAAAAAATAATAAATAAAAAATTGAAGGCAATTAGAATTTCCATGAAAGATTTCAATGTTTTTTTTTCTTCTTCTAATTGAATATTTTCTCTCAATTGATGGAGACAGAGAGTAAAATTAATCTCTAATTATCTAAATGACTTTTTCTTCTCCCCTTCCTGGACTGTATTTTTTTTTTCTAATTTTTAAATTTTATTTAATTTTTATATGTATGAGTGTTATGCCTGCATGTCATGCAATGCCCAAAGAGAACAGAAGAGGGTGTTGGATGCCCTGGAAATGGAGTTACAGGTGGTTGTTAGCTGCCATGTGGGTGCTAGATTCGAACCTGGGTCTTCTGCAAGAGCAGCCAGTGCTCTTAACCATTGAGCCAGCTCTCCTGCCCCTGGTAGGTGCTTTAAAAAGTTCTCAGGAGGCTGGGGAGATGATGTAGCACTGGTTGTAGCACTGGCTTTTTTCCCACAAGACATAGGTACAGTTTCTGGCACTCCCCGCATGGCAGCTAACAACCATCTATAACTCCAGTTGCAAGAGATCTAACACCTTCTCTGGCCTGCACAGGCACTGCATGACACAGATGCACTTCCATGCAGGCAAAACACTCATGCACATACATAAATAAAGCCAGGCAGCCAGGCATGGTGGCACACACTTTTAATCCCAGCACTTGCGAGACAGAGGCAGGCAGATCTCTGTGAGTTTAAGGCCAGCCTGGTCTACATAGTGAAGTCCAGGCTAGCTGGGACTAAAGGGAGACCCTGTCTCAAAAAGACAAAAAAAAAAAAAAAAAAAAAAAAAAAAAAGACATAAATAAAGTATAAATAAATGAATAAAGAACTCAGCTGATTTCTGTCATATAAACTTTTGTTTGATTCAATGGGGAGAATGTGACAGAATGTCAATGAGATGAAGCACCGGACAGATGGAATGCCACTGTTAAAATAGTACCAACGTGGCCTTCCAGTTTGTTGTTCTGAATCCTTTTTCTATGATGTCTCCACACTTGGGAGGATGACTGTGTGGCTTAATGATATAAAGGGAAAGAAATTTGTTACTTCTCGAAATATTTGTTTCAAAGAGAAAAATCTGGTTATCTCTAAATGTATATGCATTCTTTCAATCTTAGGGAAAAAATTGTTTACTGGATTTCAGCAGCTCTTATTTGTTAAAATCCCACCTTTAATTAAAATTTCTCAAGACATATGAAAATGAAAGGTGGAGCATATGAAAATGAAATACTCCAGGAAATATCACATTCTGCAAATTAAAATTGATTTTTAAGTCGGACGTGCTGGCTGTGTGGAGCCCCTCAAAGCAGAGAATAAAGATGTCGCTGTGTACTTCCTCTTACTCAGTCAATTGTGATGACACTAAATCAGTTGCCAGTAACTACTTGACGTTTTGGTTTTGTGAATGTCTGTTGATTTTATTCCCCCTCTAGTAATTTATTAACAGGTTCTATACCCCACATTTTGGGTGATACTTTCCATTTTGTGTTTTAGCAATTGAAACCGAAAATTGTATAATTGCTTTGATTCTTGTTTTGAACTAGAATCGCAAGTATTGTTTAGCTCTTTGGAGAGCCCTAAATATATCACAGACAAGTCGATGTTTGTTTAAGTTAAGCAGAAGATAAACTTCCCTATTCATTTTTAGAAAACAGCTTTAATGAGATCTAACTCACATGACATACATACACCTACAATACAAGTGTACATACATGCAATTCTGCCATTCCCTATTTATTTTTCTCTCCTACTGCTAGTGCTAGGACCAAGGACTTTGCTCATACTGAGCCACACCCCAAGTGCTAATTTTACAACCATTCCCCATGGTGCTTTTAATGTATTTTGTAAGTATTCTCTGCTTCCTTTTCTAAGCAGTGGACAGAAATAAGTACATTGAGATATACAAAAGAAGGGTATTCTAGGCCCAAGAGCAGACACAATAAGGCTACAAGGTGGAAATGGGCTGAGGAATGAGAAACTGCCCTGGATTAGAAAGGGAAAATATCAAATAGGAAGGTAGGTGTCTTAATGGCGAATTTTAACACAGATCATAAGAAGCAGGCTTGTGGCCTTGTCAGATGACTGCGGTAAATGGGCTCTTACTGTAAGGACTGCACAGGAGGAACAGGAGAGGATGAAACAGCCTCAGGAAAAGTCCCTGAAGATCGGGACCCAGCAGTCCACTGCTGTTCTGCTCAGTTCCACGTGGACACCTCGTGTCGGAGTCCTTCTCACTGCTGCTTCTTGGGTTTCTGGCTGTCCTCTCCACCATCCTGTTCGCCTCCTGTTCTCTCCACGCTCCCCTGGGCAGAGCTGTGGGAGTCTGTCCTCCGCACTGTTCTCCTTTCCTGCTCTTGGCTCTCCAGTGGCTTCTCTCTGAGAATAAAGCCCCTCCTTCCCGAGGCAGCTCTGTGGGACCTGTCTTCTTTCTGAGAGTGCTCCAGCCACACTGGCCTCTGTCCTTCCCAGCATACCCACAGCATGCTCTCACGTGGGCAATTCTCCCAGCCTGGAGTGCGCTGTCTCTGCATTCTCCATTCAAGCCCCTCATCACCTCCTCAGAGATGCTTCCCTTGAATGCCCTGTCTGTCTACGTGGAATCGTCCATCCTGTTATCCTGCCACTCTAGTCTATCTCTTTGGTTTCATTTTTATGTGTCAGACTTTCTTGTACGTGGCATTACAGTTCATGTGCCCAGTTCTTCCTGTTTTTTACATAAGAAAGTATGTAACTTATTTTGGATTTTATAGGAGCCTACAGTTAAGAGACTTAGGGACATTGGAATTTTATTAAAGTGTTGAAAATTTTAAGATAGTGGGACTATTAAAAGTCAGATGGTTTTACCAGTTTTATAAGAGATTACCTCTATAATAGTTGTCTCCAATTTACAGTTGGAGAGCGACCTCATCATCGTCATATTTCTTCTTGTTCTGGGGGGGAGGCAAGAAAGTCTCTTCACATTAAGAACCTGGCACTAGAAGGGCAAGTTACAAGGACTTCCCACAATGTACACATTCAGGGGCACAGAGGGGCCCAATGTCCAGCCAAATCTGAGGCATCCTCCTGTTCTTAGTTCAGACGGGTAACCTCCCAGTGGCACCACCTGGAATCCTACTCAATGCAAAGCTGTATCTCTCTCCCCAGCATCAAAGCTGGTGACATCGTCCTATTGGAACACACAAACCCTTCCCATGTTAGTTTCAAGATTTGAACTGCAAGGTTTTTGTACGAGAAGGTTTCATGTCTATCTGGTACCCCCCTTTTTTTTAATCCATGATCTCCAGAAGACAGTTGTAAGGCTTCTTAATTGACTAATAACATAAGAAGTGAAGATTATTCCTCTGTTCAGAACCAAATATAATACTATAAGTCCTTAAATATGCACTTAAGCAAAATATATCAATACAGGAGCTCTGACATCAGAATGGATTTTCTACCAGGGGGATGTTGGCCAGGGGATTCAAGGCCCCCAAAAGGTAAGGCGTCCTTGCCTCTAAACTGGGATATCCTGAAAGAAGAGAGGCGAGTAGCAAGGCCCTGCTGCTGAGACCTGACGTTAACATGGGAAAGATTTGAGACACACATGCAAGTGTACAGATGCCTCTGGAACACCAGAGAGTGTTACCAAAGGCCACTAAACCAAACCAATAAAGCAAATCCGGATTCTTGATTCAAGCAAGACTCACCGTACAACCAGCTACACCTCACCTGCCTGGAAATACTGTAAGCAGAGGCACATATGCCTGTATATCGAATCCAATCTAATTGGTGTATTGGCTCTCTCCTTGGAGGAATAACCCATGGCTGATGCCACAAGCTTACATCCTCTAAGGTGTAGGAGATGTCATAACACACAGTAAGACCCTGTCATATTTAAGCGAAAAATGTAACTCATGGATCAAATATTATCTAAACATATGTGTTATACAAAGTAACCTACCATAACTATTAATGCTGTTTAAATACCTATATATCTAATTGCTTGTGCTTCATTAGTAGGATCAGAAGGTATTCTGGACAAACTATCAGCCATGAAAGGAAAGCAGCCAGATTGACCACAAGTCCAAGACAACAGCTCCAGAGAGAGTGGACTGTTTCTGCTTCTTCACCACCTGTCCCTTTCCTAAGCCCAGGGAATAATCTGCGGAGCGATGGTAGAATGTAAGGCTGCGATTGGGGTGAATGGTGAAACTCAGCATGAAGTCTGGACGACCATTATTCAACTTGATTGAACATACAACCCCTGACCCCCGCTGGAAGGTGGGGCTGATTGGGGTTTGGCACAACAGCCTGCAAATTGTTTACATGAAGGATGGCTGTACTCATGGATATCACTTATAGCGAAAAAATGGAAAAAAAACTGAGAGAATATGCAGGACAGTTATGGCAGAATCGATGATCTGGTTGGGGGGGGGGGGGTGGGGGGAAGGGAAAGGGAAGAATGGAAGAAAAAAAAAAAAAAAAAAAAAAAAGCATAAAAAAAAAAAAAAAAGTCAGTGTGCAAGGCGTGGTGGCACATGCTTTAATCCTAAGCACTGGGAGGCAGAGTCCAGGTGATCTTTGTGGTTCAACGGTCGTGATCAACAGTGAGCTCCAGGGCGTCGGAACTAAGGGAACTCTGTTCAATGAAAGACAAAAAGGAAGAAAAAAAATGTCGTCATTGTGTTTTCTATTATAGTATTAACATGAGATCTTGGGGATAAACGGGAAAGGAAAGGCTGTGGTTTCACAGTGATATGCTTGTGTTTCCATTTGACAAGAGGTCAGTTGTGCTGGTTAGTTTTTGTCAACTTGACACAAGCTAGTCATCTGAGAAGAGGGAACTGCAACAGAGGAATTTGCCTGTGGCCATGTCTGTAAGGCATTTTCATAATCAATAATTGATGTAGGAGGTCCCTAGCCCACTGTGGGTGGTCTCGTCCCTGGGCAGCTGGGCCTGGGCTGTTTAAGAGGGGTAGCTGCGTAGGTCAAATGGAACAGCCAGTAAGCAGGCTTGAGTTCCTGCCTCCAGGTACCTGCTTGAGCTCCTGCCCTGACTTCCTGCAACGATGGACTGTGATGTGGAAGTATAAACCAAATAAACTTTCGGTCACAGTGTTTATCACAGCAAGAGAAAGCAAACTAGAACAGAAGTTGATGTTGCTCTCTCTCATTGGGCTGTAAACTCCTTAAAGGCAGGCTTAGTATATTACATGTACTGCTGTTTCCTTGGCACCTAGAATACTGAATGTGTGTGCACATACTGCAAGCAGACATCCCAGGGGAAGAATCTTCTGTGCCATCCAGGACTAAGTGTGTCTTTAGACAAGACCCCCTGGCTGTCCAGTCAGGTTCCCGGGCCTGCTTCGTCCCACCAGATGACGTGGGGCTCTTCTTTGATGAGGCCCTCTGCTTGGACACTGTACCTTCCAGAGTTTTATGTTTCATTTCCTGGTTTGTGAGAAAATTTTTGCCACATCCTACTCTGTGGGACAGTTGCTTCCCATTTTGAGGTGAGCTTTAAAGGAATGAAAGGAAAAGGCATTTTGTTGGTCTTGACTAAAATATTTTATGTCCTTTTTGCCAGGTGACCCTGGCTCACACCCCCAGTTTCTCTACTGTGGCTCCCCGTCCTTGGTTACAGTGCATTTTCCCTTCTTGCCCCTCCTTTCTTTCTCTAGCTATGTCATTCTGGAGCCTGATTTTTTTTTTTTTTGGTCTTTTCGAGACAGGGTCTCCCTGTAGTCCCAGCTGTCCTGGAACTCACTCTGTAGACCAGGCTGGCCTTGAACTCACAAAGATCTGCCTGCCTCTGCCTCCCGAATGCTAGGATTAAAGGTGTGCACCACCACGCCCGGCCTGGAGCCTGATTAATGTACGTTCTTGTCTCTAAAAACTTTCAGCTCATCTGTAACCTTTTCTCTATTTTGTTTCTTCCGGGTGGACAAGGAGCCAAGAACTATCCCGGAGCCTTCTTTCCTCCCTGCATCCTTTTAATGAATATCTAGAAACCCAAGTATAAGAATTATATTGGGGGCTGGAGAGATAGTCTAGTGGTTAAGAGCACTGACTGCTCTTGCAGAGGACCCGGGTTCGATCCCCAGCACCCACATGGCGGCTAAGAACCATCTGTAACTCCAATTCCAGGAGAACTCCAGTTCCAGGGGAATCCGAGACCCTCTTCTGACCTCCGCGGCATTGCACGACATGGGTACACAAACCTACATGCAGACAGTACATTCATACACATATGAAAATAAATAAAATTAAAAAAAAGAATTATGTTGGATTCTGGGCTGTCTCAGTAAACAAAATACTCAAGTTCTCATAGTATATTTGGGGAGACAATTAGGTGGGCATTTTTCATTCTTTCATTTATTTAAATATTTAATGAGATTAGGATGCAGTGATAGATGAAAACAAAATTAATTCTCCTCTTCCTTCTTCTCCTCCTCCTTCTCCTCCTCCTCCTTCTTTGAGACAGGGTCTTCCTGTAACCCCAGCTGGCCTGGAATGTTCTATGTAGACCAAGCTGACCTTGATCTCACAGAGATCTACCTGCCTCTGCCTCCTGAGTACTGGAATTAAAGAGGGGTGTGTACCACCATGCCTAACTTTTTGTTTGTTTAAAAATTATTCTTGGGGCTGGAGATCAGTCACTGCTCTTGCAGAGGACTCAAGTTCATTTCCCAGCACTCACATGACAGCTAACAACCCTCTGTAACTCTAGTTCCAGGGGATCTGAAGCCCTTTTCTGACCTCCACAGGCATTGCATAACACAGGTCCACCTACCTAAATGCAAGCAATACACTCATATACATAAACTAAAAACAATAAATAAATTAAAAAATTGTTATTGTGGACCTTACATTTTGGTAAGAGAAAATACATTAAGTAGACAACTACATAAAGAAACCTTGAGTTATAGCTATGTCAAGTTCTGTGAAGGAGGGCTCAGTAGTGCTCAACAGAAAGTATGTTTTGAAAATTTGTTCTGGTCAGGAGAGCCAGCAACATCTCTGTGAGGAAGTAAAGGCTAGATTGAGATTGGAAGACACAAGAACCAGCCAAGCAAGGCAGCGGGGAGAGAGACTAGAAGATGCAGAGAGGGTGCCTGGAGCATCCAGGAAGTTTAAGTATAGCCGATAAGGGAGAGGGACAACAAACAAGGCGGAAAAAGAGGCTAGGGGCAGATTTGAGAGCTCTTACATTAAGGACTTGGCTTCTTATTACCTGAACAATAGGATACTTTCAAAGTGCTGTGAGCAGGAGAAAGGGAAGGAAGGAATAAAACCTATTTGTATTTTTTTTTTATGTTTTTGTGCTCTTTTTGAGACAGGTCTCAAAAGGTCTCCCTGTAGCTCTGGCTGTCCTGGAACTCACTCTGTAGACCAGGCTGGCCTCGAACTCACAGAGATCCGAGTGCCTCTGCCTCCCAAGTGCTAGGATTAAAGGCGTGCGCCACCACGCCCAGCATTTATTTCTGTATGTGTATCAATGTACTGTCTGCATGCAAGTCTGTGCACCCGTGTCGTGCAATGCCACGGAGGTCAGAAAAGGGTCTCGGATTCCCCTGGAACTGGAGTTCTCCTGGAATTGGAGTCTCAGACAGCTCTCGGCAGCCATGTGGGTGCTGGGGATCGAACCCGGGTCCTCTGTAAGAGCAGTCGGCGCTCTTAACCACTAGGCCATCTCTCTAGGCCCCTATTTGTATTTTTAAGTCAGTCATCTGAATGCTGTAGAGTCAGTGGAGCTGGGTGGAAGGACAATATGAGAAAGACTTGGAAATACCAGTTAGGAGGCTACAGAGGCAGGTGCGAAGTGAGGCTAAAGGCTTGCAATGTTTATATGTGTGTGTGTATATATATATATATATATTTTTTTTTTTAAGTTACATTCATTTATTTGTTTGATGTGGTGTGTCTGTGTCTGTCTATGTGAGTATATGCCACTTGGGTGTAGAAGTCAGAGGACAATTTTCCCTAGTTAAGCTCTTGTGGGTCCCAGGATGGAACTCACTCCTTCAGGCTTGGAGGCGAGCACTGTTACCTCCCGAACCACCCTGCTGCCCCATGCATGGATCTTGAGTTTACAAACCAACCCTTATTGTCCTGGTTTTTCTTTTTCTTTGCCCTTCCTTCCTTCCTTCCTTCCTTCCTTCCTTCCTTCCTTCCTTCCTTCTTCCCTCCCTCCCTCCCTCCCTCCCTCCCTTTCTTCCTCCATGTAGTTCACATTGGCCTCAAACTCCTGCCTCAGCCTCCCAAGAGCTGGGATTATGAGCATAGGCATGCCTGACTTCCACTTTCACTTCCTATTAAATTATTTGTCCCAAAATTATTTTTTAAAGTTAATTTACTACAAAAGACACAACTGCAATAAACGAGTTAAAAGAGAAATAAAGGATGAGTAAAAGGGATATGAATGGAATTACACCAGAAAATCAAAGACAAAAATGATAACTTTAGTCAGTATAAAACTTAGCTCTGGAGACTGGAGAGATGGCTCAGGTTAGGATCACTGGCTTCTCTTGCAAAGGACCTGGGATTGGTTCCCAGCACCCACATGGCAGCTAACGAATGTTCGTAATTCCAGTTCCAGAACATCAATGCCTTCTTCTTTCCTCCATGGACATTGCACTAATGTGGTACACCTACATCCCTGGCAGGCAAAATACTCATACACATTAAAAAAATAAAAAACAGCGGGCCGTGGTGGCTCATGCCTTTAATCCCAGCACTTGGGAGGCAGAGGCAGGCAGATGTCTGTGAGTTCAAGGCCAGCCTGGTCTACAAAGCGAGCTCCAGGCCAGCTGGGACTAAAGAAAGACCCTGTCTCAAAAATACCAATAAGCAAACAAATAAATAAGTAAATAAATAAAAAACAGCAACTTAGCACTGAGTCCTGGTAGTCTAAACATAGCAGGTAATAAGATGTGTCTTTTCCTTGGTCTGAATATTTAAATTATAAAAGTGATTTTAAGCTTTCCTGCAGCCATCTCTGTGCCGGCGGAGGCCTGCTGGGAACAGTACTTCTAAAGGGCAAGTCTGTCTGGGAGGCTGTGGTGCGAGGCCACTTTCGCTGGCTACAAGCTAGGTCTCCGGAACGAAAGGGAGCATACAGCGCTCCTTACAATCGAAGAAGTTTATGCCCGAGATGAAACTGAATTCTACTTAGTTAGGAGATGTGCTCACGTATATAAAGCAAAAAACAACACGTGACTCCTGGTGGCAAACCAAACAAAACCAGAGTAATCTGGAACAGCAGCATGGTTTGTGCCAAATTCTGAAGCAACCTTCCCTCAAAGGCCATTGGACACAGAATCTGTGTGATGCTGTACCCCTCATGGATTTAAACTAATGCAAAGTAAATAAAGTGGACTTGTGCTCTTTTATTTAAAAAAAAAAAAAATAGGGGGCTGGAGAGATGGCCTAGCGGTTAAGAGCGCTGACTGCTCTTGCAGAGGACCCGGGTTCGATCCCCAGCACCCACATGGCGGCTGAGAACCGTCTGAAACTCCAATTCCAGGAGAAATCCAGTTCCAGGGGAGTCCAACACCCTCTCTGACCTCCGTGGCATTGCACCACACGGGTGCACAGACCTGCATGCAGACAGTACATTCATACACATACAGAAATAAATTAAAAAATTAAAAAAAAAGTGACATTATAAGAAGTAGATTAAGATTTATACCTAAGACCTCTGCCCTTGAGTTCATAGCATAAATCTGTTTAGTTGAGTCAAATATTTAAGTTTTTAAGATAGGGTTTTGCTTGTAACCCAGACTTGCCTTTAGCTCACTATGTGGCCCAGGATGACCTCAAACTTTAACTCCTCGTACCTACCTCAGCCTCCCAAGTGCGGGGATTACAGATGTGTGCCGAGACAGCCAATATGAATCTACTTTTAGTAGAAAATCACACTGATATTTTATAAAGGAAAAAATTCCAGAGCTAAACTACTGGTATGTATCCTTTGTTATAGACTGAGGAGTGGTAGGGGATTAGCAGGAACATACAGGCTAGAAGAAGAAGTGAGAAATACAGACTAGTAAAAAGTCCATGGTGTAGCTTCCGGTTTTAAGTAGACCTCTTTTTTTTTTTTTTTTTTTTTTTTTTTTGTCTTTTTGAGACGGGGTCTCCCCGTTTCCCAGCTTCCCGTGAGCTGGAGCTCCTCTGTAGACCCAGGCCTGGCTTTGAAAACTTCACAGAGATCCAACCTGCCTCTGCCCGCCCAAGTGCTGGGATTAGAGGCGTGGCGCACGCGTTCCAGCTTGAAGATAGACCAATTTCTGTAAGCTCCGTCCTTGAGTGCCTTCCCTTATGCTGTCTTATGTACTCTGGCCTCACCTATGTTTCTAGCAGTTATTTAAATTACATTCACAAGCATCTATTCATAGAAAGCATCCTTCAACCCTTGTTAGGGACAAAAAAATGACCACACACAGAAATGGCAGCCTAATTTATTAGCTGGTCACAGTCCAACTGCTAAAACATTTACAAAATCAAGAGCCTCAAAACCAAAATCATCTTGAACTATCAAGCCAGTCATCTAGGATTCCCTGTGACTCTTATGAGTTCTCTAGTCTCTAGTGGACGTTATGGATCAGGCATTGAATTTCTGCTCCCTAATGTTCTCTATTTTGCCCCAGACTAGGCTTCATAGCTCTACTTCTTTAGCTGTGAACACGCCTACTGTTCGGCTGTGTCCGTATAATCTTCTTGCTATATGGGTTAGTTTCCAAAAACTCAAGAAGGAATCGCAAGGAGAGCCAGAGAAAGCGCACAATAGGGAAGGCAGGAAGTCAGGTAGATTGCAGGTGGTCCCGTCTAGAGCCTTCCATGCTGCCTCTGAGATATGTCGGCGTTGATCCATTTTTGATACGTAGACTCAGGATCTGGCTTCGCATAGAACTTCGAGTGAGAAGTCATATTGCACACAATCCAAACCCCAGCTTACCACGCCTATCTGAGTCCATACTCCATTCATGAAGCATGACAGAGTGGGCCTCTTCTCAGACATCGCAGCGAGCTAAGTGGGAATGAGAGAACGGTCCTGAGTCGTTCATCAGGCTGAGGGTGGCCGAAAGAGGTGGGAGGGATGGAGAGGGTCCTCACGAAAGTGAGCCCTGAGCCATCATGCAACTCTGACCGAGCTGCATATTTCCGCTTGCTCTTTTTTAAGGGAGAATATCACTAGGAATTCTACGAATCACAGACTTTGAAAATTGGCAGGCCACCATTAGGAGATATTAATATATTGTGTAATAGTGCCAAATAGTTTCATTTTGATCGTAGCAGGATATAAAACTAATACACTCAGATAAATGTGGGTTTCATGTTACAAAGTTAAATTTATTATTGGCAATAAATTATCCCCTTTCTTCTGAGTGTCATAAGGTTCTGACTGACTTTATGGTGTTAAATGCTTGTTTCTCTCTTATGAACAATAAGAACGAACTCCATTGGTGCTTCTCTATTTTTCTATTGTTTCTTCTTGACAGGCTGTAAAGATAATAATTCATAGGCCCGCAGACAGTTCACCAGCCCAAACACAAATGTTTATTTATGTGTTACAGTGTGTATAGCAGTGTACTACCATAGCGTGGAAATGTTTTTAGAACATTTTTTCCGGGCCGCTCTCTACCGCCCTGATAGGGGCGGTCCAGTAGGGGTCGCGGGTGTGGCTGTGGCAGCCTCACTTGCTTCCCACCGGCGCTCCCAGGCCGTTGCACTGGTAATCTTTCGCGGTGGCTATGAAATTAGATACGGTGGCGTAGTTTGTGTAAATAACTCATGTATAGGTATATAGATATATATAATATATTTATATTTATAATATATAGAAATATATATATAGATATAATATACTTAGGATATAAATATGATATATTTTTTTTTGTAGGAGAGTTTGTTTTTAGGTAGGGTTTCCTTGCAGCCCAGCTGGCCTGGAACTCACTCTATAGACCAGGCTGGCCTTGAACTCACAGAGATCCACCAGCCTCTGCCTCCTAAGTGCTGGGATTACAGGCCTGTGCTACCATGCCCAGCACTGATTCCATTTTTAAAACCAGTGTTAACTATGGGGTTTTATTACTCATTTATTGCTTTATATTGCTCTTTTCTGTGTTGTGTAGGCTGGCTGAATTCCTGGGCTCAAGCCATCCTCTTGCCTCAGCCTGAGTAGTGGGGAATACAGGTTCGTGCTACCATCTGTGACCTTTTTGTAGGTATACTTTACCAGGTTGAAAATATTCCCTTCTGTTACAAATTTGTCAAGTATAGATTTTGTTTATTTGTTTTTAAGTCATGAAGGGTTATTGGAGCTTTGAAAATGCTTTTTCAGTATCAGTTGATAGAATACTATGCTTTTTTGCCTTGAAGTCTATTTAATATGGTATATTACAGTAATTGATTTTTGGATTTTATACCAACCTCACATTCTTGGGATAAATTTCAGTTAGGCATGTAATATGTTTTTAGATTTAGTTTGTTAGTATTGAATTTTTGTGCCTCTATTCATCAAAGATATTGGTCGGGACTTGCAATGTCTGTCTGGGTCTGGTCTCAGCAATAACGATCTCATAAAGTGAGTTGAAAATGTTCTCTCTTTTTGTTTTCGGTTTTACTTGTTTGTGCTTTGTTGCTGTTTTGAAATCACTAACATAATCTTTTTACTTGTTGGTCTATTCAGATAGTTTATTTCTTGGGTTAGTTATGGAAGTTTCTGTGTTTCCAGGGCTTTGCGTATAGAATCTTATCTCATTTATTGGGATTGCAGGCATGCACCACCCCTCCCCCATTCTGTCATTTGTGCTAAGCCCTATCCTGTCAAGTTAGTGTCCCCAGATGTCCCTCAATGCAAGTTTATCCACTGAGGTTTAGACTGCCTATCTAGAGTCCCTCCCTTTAAGAAGATTTCAATCCCTCTATTTTTTTACTGCCTCAAATATGATCTATTCCACAGAATGTTCTGTGTACACTTTAGGATGCCTATCTCAGAACATCTCTGCTGTAGATAACAATTATGAGTTGTCAACAACATGTAGAAACCAGCTCTATGAAGGCAGTGGAGAATGAGCAAAAGCAGACAGAAACTGGAGTTAATCATTAGAAGAGAATAGCACTTTTTTGTTTGTCTTTAAGTGTCCCCCCCCCCAAAGTGAATCTCAGCCTTAGCATAACTGATATTGGGAACTTAAATAGAATCTAGTCTTACTGGCTTGAGAATCAGGGGACAGAGCTCAGAGGTACCACAGCATTCAGAAAGTGAAGGGAGAAAATCCCCAAAAGGAGAGAGTGAGCCTGAAGCTGGATCCAGTGTATAAACTCTCCAATCTCTGGCTGGCCCTTGAACTGCATAGGCTAAGGTTAGCTGCCAAGCTGCTCAGCTCAGGCTGAAAAGAACTGCTGTAGCCTGTTGCAGGGGGATCCAGTATGGAGTTTGAGGTCTGCCAAGTTAACTGTTTATTGAGACAGTAATTTGTATTCTTCAGAAGAACATGACAATCTGTAGTCTGAACACTGTCGCTGATAATGTCCAGGATATAATCTAAATTTACATCAAAACTAGGTAAGAAAAGTTTCCAGATATAAATGAGAAATGACGTTCAGGAGAATAGCCCTGAAAGAACTCAGATTTAGGGATTAGCAAGTAGGGATTTCTAAGCAGTTTATTATAATTATGAACAGTAAAAACACATATGATGGAAATCACAGAAATAGTGATTGGAGAATATTGTAAAGGGCTGTGGAGATGGCTCAGTTAGTAAAGTGCCCAAGGAGCTGAGTTTGATCCCCAGAACTCATATTAAAAGAGCAGCTGGGTCTGGGGCCTGCAAGATGGCTCACTTGGGTAAGGGACTTACTGCCAAGGGACTTGATGCCCTTAGTTCAGGCCCTGAAACTCACATGGTGGAAGGAGAAAACTGACTCCCGTAATTGTCCCTGACCTCTGAATGTGTACCGGGGAGCACACTCGTCCACCTCTTGCCCACCCCAAATAAAGATTTTTTTTAAGCTGGATGTGGTGGCACTCTTGTAATCCCAGCACGGTGGAGGCAGAGACAGGCATCCCTTGGGCTCAATGGCCAGTCATCTCTTAAGGAATGATTCTGATACCAGAAGGTGTTCTCTGGCCTCCACATGCAGGCCCTACATGTACAGGAGTACCAACACTGACCATCTGTACCATCTGATGATACACACACACACACACACACACACACACACACACACACAAAGAGACTGCATAGATAGAAAAGAGAGGGGGCTTGAGAGACCACTCAATGGTTAAGAGCATGTATTGCTCTTCTGGAGGCCTGAGTTCAATTTCCAGCACCCACATCAGGTGGCCAACAACCACCTGTAGTTCCGGCTTTAGAGATCTGACTCCCCTGGCCTCTGTGGGCTCCAGTACCAAATACACACACACACACACACACACACACACACACGCACGCACGCACGCACGCACACACACAAACGCACATGATTAAAAATAAAATAAATTTTTAAAAATTTAAGTAGAAAAGAGAGACTGGTTTAATGCCCACCCCTAGAATTAAAAAAAAAAAAATGAAATAAAAAATGTATTAGAGGAACATAACAGTAAAATGTGAATGCTAGAATAGAACAGACATCTGGAATATCCAATTTGAAAAGCAGAGGAAAATAGATAAAATGAGCCTTTATAAAAATATCAAAAGGCAAAAAAAAAAAATCAAAAGGCCTAACTTATAAAAGATTTAAAAATTTTTTTTATTTATTAATTTTTATGTGTATGAATGTACTGCCTGCATGTAGGTTGGTGTACCTGTGTCGTGCAATGCCGCGGAGGTCAGAAGAGGGCATTGGATTCCCCTGGAACTGGAGTTAAAGATGGTTCTCAGCCACCATGTGGGTGCTGGGAATCGAACCCAGGTCCTCTGCAAGAGCAGTCGGCGCTCTTAACCGCTGAGCCATCTCTCCAGCCCCATAAATGATTTTTGTAAGCAGAAGAGGGGAAGAGAGACATGTAGTAGACATTTTTGAAGAATTCTTGACCCCAAATTTTCCATTTTAGTGAAAGAAACAAAAGAATAGCTTGAAAAAAAAAAAAAAAAAAAGCCAAAACACACTGAACCTCAAATGGGAAAAATACAAAGAAAACTATACCTAGAACATCTTATTCAGGTGGGTGCAACCAGAGCAGTTAACACCGGGTGGTTAACCCTGGGAACCACCCAGGGCCTCACACGTGCTAGGCATTCTCCATCCCTGAGCGACACTCCCAACCCTGACGGATGGCAGTTGACCAGAGTGACATTTTAAAAGTATATGATGAGAGGGGCTTGAGAGATGGCCTAGCAGTTAAGAGCACCGACTGCTCTTGCAGAGGACCTGGGTTCAATCCCCAGCACCCACATGGTGGCTGAGAACTGTCTTTAACTCCAGTTCCAGGGGAATCCAACGCCCTCTTCTGACCTCCGTGGCATTGCATGACACGGGTGCACAAACCTACATGCAGACAGTACATTCATACACATACAAGAATAAACAAAAAAATTTTTAAAAAGTATACGATGAGATATTCTTAAGAAAATTATCAATTGTGTTAGCTTCAATATCCCGGGTTAAAAAAAAAAAATTATAGGGCTTATTTTTAGTGTTTATTTATCTGTCTGTTTTGGAGACAGGGTTCCATGTAGCCACAGCTGGCCTGGAACTTGCTATGTAGACCAGACTGGCCTCCATCTCACAGAGCTCTACCTGCCTCTGCCTCCTGAGTACTAGGATTAAAAGTGTGTGCTACCACTCCCAGTGAAAAATTAAAGGTTTTAAAAAATATAATAACAAATGATTACAGTGGGCTAGATCAATAAGTTGAAGAGATTAAACTGACAGAGGCCAAGTGATTGTCCAGCATAACTCAAGAATTGTCAGAATGCTTATTTCTTGGATCCCAATTTATTCCTTAGAGATAAGAAAATTGGATACAAATTAAGACCTTTTGGAAGGAAGGAAGGAAGGAAGGAAGGAAGGAAGGAAGGAAGGAAGGAAGGAAGGAAGGAAAGAAGGAAGGAAGGTCGGTCAGTTGGTCTAATGTGTCTCAGAAACAGTCACTAACTTTGCAGTTGTCCTTATTTCCTTTCACCAGCACAGAGCATGTCCTCCTTAATGACTGGCTCCAGTTTTGGAAGGAAGCTGACAACTGGGTTGTAGAGCCATTCACAAGCCTGATTGCTAATGATGGGCACTTCAACTTCTTGGAGGGTAGACTGATACTTATCTGCAGGAGAAGACAGGAATAGAAGATTATACTAACCTAAAAAGTAATGGGCAATAGCCAATCAGGAGGTGAAATCAACCCCAAGGATCTAACCACTCTCCAATCATATTTGCTTATGGAAGGACCTTCTAGGATGATTATATCTTGAAGCCAAAACCAGATAATTTTAAATTGTATCTGAGGATTTCTAATTGTGCCAGAGTTTTAAATAAAGAATAATTCATATACCTTTTGATTAAGTAAAAATGTCGGTATTCTAAATTATTCTAAAATCTTTCCCTTTCTTATTTTCAAGCTCCATGATAAATTCCTAACATATCTCTATTTCATTCTGGGAAAGATTTGGCCCAATATTTTACAAACAAATTGAATTAATAAACTAGACTTTCTCCAAACTTTAAGTCAGGCTTAATAATGTCTTTTGGAGAGACAATTCTATGTTTAAATTGTTAGTATCTGCTCTGCCAGCTAAAGCCAGACTCTAGGCAAGATAGAGAAGAATAAACATTTAAATGTCAAAAAGTTCTTTGATATGAAGGCTTGTAAATAATATTGTTAGGTCGGTAGGATCTTGTTTGAACAATGTTTGCTAGAGGCGAGTGTGGTGGCATTCACTTATAATCCCAGAATTTGGGAGTCTGAGACAGGAAGACCCTGGGTTCAAGGTCAGCTCTCCGTACAGAACAAGTTTGAGACCAGCCTGTGATAGATAGGCGAGACCCTATCTTAAGCCATCCATCAGTCAACCAACCACCCTGCCTGTCTCCCTCATACCTTCCTTAATGTGTCCCCATCCAGTCACCCAACAAGAGGCTGGAACTGTCAACTGCTTTGAGGTACTGGGCAAGCAGATTGGCAGGATGAAGGAAGTGAAGCTGACCCGGGTGGACAGTTTTAGCAAAGCGAGGTCTGAGTTTGCTTCATGGTGTTTGGGATGGATGATGATTCTGGACACGTAGTATTCCTCGCCTTTACTTAAGGAGTCAACATAAACAGATCCAAGCCACACACTGTATAAAAAAGCAAACCAGGTCCTAAGAGGAAAAGATAGAACAGAATAAAAATGGAGTGTGTGTATATGGCCTACAGTGAGATCAGAACAAAGTCTCTGAACAGGAAGGGATGGTAGCAGTCTGGGAACAACCCGGGCTCAGCTCTTCCTGATCTGGGATTGGTTTGGGCCCTTTTCTTCCCTTTCCGCCTCCTCCTTTGGTCTCCTCTCACATGCTAGTGGCCAGAGTTCTAGCCCACCCAGTCTCCCTGGTTCTGTCACAGACCTCTCATTCTCCATGGTTTCACATATATAAAATTTGACTTGTCAGGTAGTTTGATAAGATGTACAAAGCAGATAACAGAAGTTCCCAGCTCTCCCAACCTCGGTTCACACTCTTGACAGGAATTGACTTCCAGCTCTTTCAGCCTTTGAATGATTTCCCTGGTGCTTTTAAGAAACCCTGTATATTGCTATTCCTTTTTTTTCCCCTAGTTTTTAGATCCTGAATTCCTGATATGGAAGGTGAATACCAAGCATCTTACACATCTCACTGTCCATCTTCTCTTTCATTTCCAGTCCTCTTCCTAACTGATACTGTCATAGTTTTCAGTTAGATCAGACTCTTAGGTGCTTTCCTATGCCTGTATAAGCTTCCTGCACTACAGGCCCTGTTAGATTTGACAACTGCATTCCTCATAAAGTCTTTTGCTTTTCCTGGAGTTAATAATGTGGTCTCACTCTGTTTTCTTAATTTTCTATATGCCCATCACTTGTTCATCATTCTTTCCCCAAGCTATCTGTTAGAAATAGAAATCTCTCAGTATGTGCAGGGGATCCGTTAGGCCTGTCTTTTTTGTTTGTTTGTTTTTCCCCCCTCTGCCTTCAGTCCATCTCCTTCCTGCACAGCTATTATTATCTTGACGCCTTGTATTTATGATTTGCTTGGGAATTCTCTCTTGTGTTAAAACCCACCGTTTTGTCTGGATCCTGTTTTCCTCCTTTATTTTGGTGAAATATGTCTCCTATGACTTCCTGAGGAAATATGCATGAAAAGTAGCATTTTTGCTGCTTTGTGCATTTGTAAATGCCTATATTTATACCCCACATTAATTCATAGTTTGTGTGTAGGGAGAATTCCAGGTTAGAGAGTTTCCTTCAGCATATGAAGTCATTACACTCTTTTCCTGAGCTTTCACTGGTGTTTATGAAAAAGTCTAGGTTTTGTTGTTGTCATTGTTGGGGTTTTGTTTTGTTTTGTTTTGTTTTTTTTGTCTTTTTGAGACAGGGTCTCCCTGTAGCCCCAGTTGGCCTAGACTTCACTATGTAGACCAGGCTGGCCTTGAACTCACAGAAATCCACTTGCCTTTGCCTTCTGAGTGCTGGGATTAAAGGCAAGCGCCACCATACCCAGCTGCAAAGTCTAGTTATTTTGACTTCTGTACATATTACTTATTTTTTTGTTGCATATCAAATTGCTGTAAAATGTATTGGCTTACTGGACAAGCATTTGTATCTCGGATTCTGTGGATCAGGAATTAGGTGCCTCTGATTCAGGGTCTCTTAAGTGGCACTAGTCAGGGGGCTTCAGTCATCTTGACTGGGGAAGAATCTGTTTTCAGACTCACTTATTTATGTTGAATTCAAGTCTCTGTAAGGTCCAGTTTCATATGGGCTCTGTCAGAGCTACTTAATATGTGGCAAGCCACTCTGAGAAAGCTCAGATTTTGTGAGTGCGTCCAAAAAGCTCAAGACAAATCCCCTCACCAGTATTTAGGAAGTAGTTCCATTACCTCCACGGTGATCTAGGGTCTCCTCCTGTCCCTCTTGTCTTGGGCTTTCACCGGCCCACTGGTTCCTTCATGAAGCAATTCAAGTATTTCCTGAGAAGCAGGCTGTGTGCCGCTCCCAGCTAGAACTCACTTTAAAAAAAATATATATATTTTATGTGTATGAGTGAGCTGTCTGTATCCATGTTGTTTCAGATGAAGGTGTCAGATTCCCCTGGAACTGGAGTTAAATTCTGTTCTTGGCCGCCATGTGGGTGCTGGGAATCAAACCCGGGTCCTCTGCAAGAGCAGTCGGTGCTCTTAACCGCTGAGCCATCTCTCCAGCCCCTAGAACTCATTTTTAAAGACAGTGTGCTGCTGTTAGTACCCAGCGTTCATGGATGAAGGAACCTCCACAGAAATGCTTCTTGTCAAAGCGCAGGCTGACCCGCCAAGGCCAACGCCCCAAGGCAGCACTCTGGCCACCCACAATGCGCCCTGAGTTTACAGGTCGTCCACACACTAGAAAAAGAAGAGCAGGGGGAACTGTCAAGACGGAGGGGCTCTCTTCAAGCTCTAGTCTCCATCTGACCATTTCCCCAAACGCCCATCCCATTTCCTGCCAGGAGCTCAGCCCTCTGTAGACCTTATCCTCAGCCCAGTTCCAGTTTCAAACCCAGCAGTCCTGAGCTTAACCAAGACTACTCACCTGACTGCAGACTTTTCGTTTTTGAAAAAGAGCATGGGCAAGACCTTATGGAAGAAAAGCCATATCATTAATACATAATAACATACGCCTTATAGCTAAATTTTTGAATAAAAGCCTTTCCAGATTGGTGGGAAGGTCATAATTTACAAATATCTGCCAATATATCAAGTGGAAATCTTGATAATTATATGCTTACCTGCCTTGACCTTTTAAATTTTTATTTATTTATTTATTTTGGTCTTTAAAATTTTTATTTTAAAATTTTTGTGAATTTTTCTTGAATTTTTGTGTATTTCATACAGAACATCTCAATCTTAATCACCTGTCTATCCTCGCTGGCACCCTCCACAGCCCCCCCCCCCGAATTCATGCATTCCGTCATTTGTGTGAAGCCCTATTGTCCCCTGCTGTTCCTAGTGCAAGTTCATCCACTTTATGTCTAGTGAGCCTATCCAGTCTTTCATTTAAGATAAACTCTTCTCACCTAGCAGTAATCAGCTGACAATATTTCTTCAGCTAAGGTTGGGGGTCTACTGCCCATTTCCCCAGTTCCATGCTGGGTTTTTGGCTGCTTGAGTTTGCATGGGTCTGTGCATGTTGACACCATTGCTATAGGTGTATAGGAGCAGGGTCCCAGGAGCCTGTAGGATTCTGTTTCCATATAGTCTTGTATCTCCTTCCCAGCTCTTACAGTCTTTCTGCCCTCTTCTACAATAGTCCCTGAGCTCTGGGTGAGTGAAGCTTAAACACAGGAGTCCTGTCCAAGGACCCACACTCTGCAGACTCCTAATCTCCATGCTTTAGCCAAGACAATTATTTTGGTCTTTTTTGAGACCCAGTTGGCATGGAACTCACTATGTCAACCAGGCTGAGCCGGATCTCACAGAGATCCGCCTGCATCTACCTCCTAAGTGCTGGAATTAAAGATGTGTGCCACCATGCCTGGCTTTATTTCTTTTTATTTTATGTGTATGAGTATTTTACCTGCATATATGTAAATGAATTTGAACATGCAATGTCCATGCATGCACAGGCCAGAAAAGGGTGTCAGATTCCCTGGAACTTGAGTTATGGACAATTTTTAGCTACCATGTAGATGCTGGGAATTGAACCTAGGTCCTCTGTGAAATCAGCCAGCGAGTGCTCTTAACCTCTGAGTCATCTCTCCCTGCCTCGTAAAGCCACTGCAGTTTACCTATTACTTGATGATTCAAGGTCAGTGTCAGGAATGTCAAGTATTTTAGATCGTAAGATAATGATGCCCTGAGATGCTTTTGAGATTTATAGGCTATTTATTTTTGTTATTTTCTTTTTTCTAATTTTTATTTTATGTGTATGTGTATTATGCCTGTGTGTGCGTAAGCGCACCTGTGTTGTGCAGTACCTACAGAGGTCAGAAGGGGATGTTGGATCCCCTGGAACTGGAGTTATGGATGGTTGTTAGCTGCCATGTGGGTGCTGGGGATCGAACCTAGGTCCTCTGCAAGAGCAGTTGGTGCTTTTAACTGCTAGGCCATCTCTCCAGCCCCTTTGTTATTTTCTTTAATTAAATTTTATTCGCAGTATTTACAGATCTTTCTTCTTTGCTACCTACTTATTTGCTGCTGATAACATACCCTCCTTTGAAATCAACTGTGGGTCAGAGAAATAAACTAGCTCATTATGCCAGAAGTGCTTCCATTTTCCTTTGCTTGAGATGCAGTTTTCTGGGGCCTGGGTGTCGTCGTCATCCCCCCCCCCCCGAGTGCTGGAACTGGGACATGTTAGCCAAGTGCTCTCTCACTGAGCTAGGACCCAGCTGCTTTCAAATCTCTGTTCAGATAATTCCTTCATAGTGAAGCCATCTTAACCTGTTTAAAGTTACAATGCACTTCTTTTTTGTTTTTGTTTTATGTAAGTCAGGTTGGCCTAGAACTCCACAGGTAGCTTTTTGGTAGCCCATTCTGGCCTCAAACTTGGAGAAATTACAGCCATTCACCACCACAACTGACTCAAATTGTGGCATACGTTTGTCCCTGACCTTTAGATGCCCCTTTCCATTCATGCTATTTATTAGCTTTTAATATGCTTCACGATTTCCATTTTTATATGTGCGCAGTGATCAGAAGCCCCATGAAGACCGGCTTCGAGACCTTTACAGCTTTCTCTAGCCAAGAACATCAGAACAGTGCAGGCGTGCAGTGACATTCACAAGTAACGCCCATGCGATGCTTCTGGAGTCAAAAACCTTGCCTCTCTCCCCGCTGAACCCTGTCCCTGGGGCTCACCCAGTAGAAGGAGCATCAGGACCACGCAGCCTGCAGGGGCCATGCCTCTGCACTCAGAGCAGCTCTTCCTGTTTCCTGGACTGCCTGGCGCAGCCTACGGGGCAGGACCTTCTTCCTCTTGGTGGAGCTCCCTCTTCTCCCCGTCTCTCTGCCAGACTGAAGGGATCAGATGTCCTCCGAGCAGAGAGAGCCCCAGGCTGTGTGTGGGAAGAGCCTAGTTTCTGGCGCTTCTGCCTAGCGATAGAGGGATGGGAAGTGGAAGGGGGTGGGTGGAGAAGCAGGCGGCTGTTACCGGAAAGGATCAGGGCCTTTCTCTAGCAGGGAAGTGGAAGGGGACAGCAATTGTCAAAAGCTAAAAATGGGAAAGTGGAAATTAATCCATAATCTGGTTCATTTTTCCTATTTTTATAAACCAGGTATCCTAGAAAATAAATTCTAATACAAAGATCTGTGGGGCAGGATGTTTATTGTAGTGTGGTCTCGGATCAGCACCGGGGCATGGTGGGACGGGGGTGCCGGGTGGGGATGGGTGGAAGGGTCAGGAGGGAGAGCAAGATGGGGTAGACTGACCAAAGAAACCAGGACGTCAGGAGCAGTCCTAGGGCAGACTGGAGACCAGAACTGGGAGGAACTGGATTCATGTTTGTTTAAGAGCTTGCAGCAGCAGTTCAGAAGCTTCGCTCGGATTCCTGGCCATAAATACGGCTCTGGCTCTGCAGTAATCCACGGCATTTCCTTCTACCCTGTAAACTTTCCAAGAGCGTCTTTATGTTTAATTCAAATTCCCAAGAGGTCTCATTTGTGGAGATTATCTGTTCTTACCAGGACATAGTTTCTTATGGATGCGGAGTATTGTCTTTCAGATGGGTAACCTTATATAGAAAGAGGTGGGGATGGTGGGGATATTTAACTACGGCTGGCTGCTGAGTAGCAGGGACTGTTGTGTCTGGGCAGGTTTGCTGTATGTCAGTTACATGAAGATGTTGCCTACATATGTATGTATGTGTGTATGTATGTATGTATGTATGTATTTGAGATAGAATCCCAGGCTAGCCTTGAAAACATGATCCCTCCTCCTGAGTGATCGCTTTTCAGGCCTATGCCAACATGCCCAACCAACTTTATTTAAATACCTAAATTTTTTTAAATTAATTAATTTATTTTTATGTGTATGAATGTACTGTCTGCATGCAGGTTTGTGCACCCATATCATGCAATGCCTCGGAGGTCAGAAGAGGGTGTCGGATTCCCCTGGAACTGGAGCTAAAGCCGGTTCTCAGCCGCCATGTGGGTGCTGGGGATCGAACCTTGGTTCTCTGCAAGAGCAGTCGGCACTCTTAACCACTAGGCCATCCCACCAGCCCCTAAATACCTACATTTTAAAAAGATTTTTAGACGTGAACATTTGAAAAAAATAGAATATCCATTTACCTGTTTACTAACTGCCCCTCTGAATTTTTATGAGATTTATGTTTTCAGATCCTGTTGTCTTCATTTGTATCTGTTTATTTACAACCACCTTTGGGTATTTAAAATAATTTATGCTAGTCACAGACAATTTTTAAAATGTAGCTTAAAAATCTCAGGGGGCTCGGAGTAGCCCTGTAGTAGAGCGCTTGCCTAGTGCATCTACAAGACCCAGATTCCATCCATTGCAGAAAGAGAAAAAGTCAGACCTTTGAGCTTTGCCTCCGAATCATGTTGGCGGACAGGTGGTTCATGTTGCAGTAACTGCTGGGCTGTGTTCATGTCTTTCTCTTGATATGTCATAGAAATAAAGATTTGACTAGACACTCTAAGGTCTCAGGGTTACTGGAGATTATTGGACTTTTTGATATCACTAGAGAGAAGTAAAGTTCTAATTTACATCCTTTATGATTTAGTTAGCTTTCTCAGAATCTCTTCTCTTTTGTTAAAATATTTTCATAAAAGTATATTTGAGTCTGGAGAGATGGCTCGGCTGTTAAGAACGCCAACTGCTCTTGCAGAGGACCTGGGTTCGATTCCTAGCACCCACATGGTGGCTAAGAACCATCTTTAAGCCAGGCGTGGTGGAACAGGCTTTAATCCCAGCACTTGGGAGACAGAGGCAGGTGGATCTCTGTGAGTTCAAGGCCAGCCTGGTCTACAGAGTGAGTTCCAGGCCAGCTGGGGCTATAAGGAGACCCTGTCTCAAAAAGACAAAAAAAAAAAAAAAAGTATATTAGAAGGGGCTAGAGAGCTGGTTCAGTGGTTAAGAGCACTGGCTGCTCTTACAGAGAACCTGGGTTCAATTCCCAGCACCCATATAGCAGCTAACAACCAGACAGTTCCAGGGGACTCTTGATATCCTCTTCTGCCCTTCTTGGGTATTGTACTTACACCATGTAGGCAATACACTTATATGCATAAAATAAAAAATATATCATTTTTTAATTAAAAAATTTATACTACTGTCTATTAAATTTTGTTGGAAGTAAACCCCATTAGTGGTAATGAAGGCATCAGTTTTTTACTCTGAAAATTAAAAGGTTAAAAAAACCTTTTATCTTGCTTTTCCTATATAAACTCTAGTATATAGAAACAAATGGGCTTAGTTGATGACAGAAGAATTCTGTCCAATAAATGTATCTGGAGTAGAAAATTTAAAAATTAGTCCTAGATGTGGTGGTGCATACCTTTAATCGCAGCATTTGGAAGGCAGAGGTAGGTAGATCTCTGAGAGATCAAGGCCAGCCTAGTCTACACAGTAAGTTCCAGGCCAGCTGGGGCTACAGGGAGACCCTGTCTCAAAACAAAAGACAAAAAATAAATAAATAAATAAATAAATAAATAAATAAATAAATAAAAAATTTAGAAAATCACCACTTACAGGCTTTCATGAAATAATTGATCTAGAGAATGATTATAAATAGCTGGAAACCTTAGTTGAAAGGTGGATTCAGGGCTTAGGCCATTACATTTGAACCCTCTAACAAGGGTGGAATCATTAAAAGTGGGACAAGGCAGGCAGGTGCCTCTTGATGCCACGTAATACGAAGCACATGGTACCTCCTATGCAGTATTGTTGGGAAAAGTGAGGGCTGACCTCTGAAGCTATTTCCATTTGCCAAAAATACAGGGGATGAAAGAACAAGTTAAATTATAACACAAGGAAGTAAATAGACAGAGTCAGAATGTGGGGCATTTTATAAAGCAGCTAACCTAGTTTCTGTAATAAATCAACCCTGTGAAGGTAAAAAAGACTGCTCAAAGTTACAAGAAACTTAAAGAGACATAAGTGTGCATTATCCCTGTTTAGATCCCAATTTAACAGGCTAACTCTTAAAAAATCCTTCTACAGGAAAAAAAATTGATAATAAATTGCATATTGGATGGAATTTTAATCTTGATAGATGTGACAGTGACATTGAGTTATGTAAGGAAATACATACTTTTTAAAAATTATTTATTTATTTATGTGTATGAATATCCTGTCTGCATGTAGGTTTGTGCACCCATGTTGTGCAATGCCGCGGAGGTCAGAAGAGGGTGTCGGATTCCCCTGGAACTGGAGTTCTCTTGTAATTCGAGTTACAGATGGTTCTCAGCCGCCATGTGGGTGCTGGGGATCGAACCCGGGTCCACTGCAAGAGCAGTCGGCGCTCTTAACCGCTAGGCCATCTCTCCAGCCTCAGAAATACAATACATACTTTTAAAGAGAGGATTGGGAAGCATGAGTCCTCTGTAAACTGAAGCTAAATTCCTTTTGTCATTTTGAAGAAAGCTTCTCTAGTTTTCAGTCCATAGCACTGTTTTCATGGGTGAGGCATCTTGACCTTAAAAATCAAGTTGGCTTTCTCCTAAGGCTAGGCCTTGTGCCAAAAAAGAATCAACTGATGATCTCAGAGAGTCTCTAATATGTAACATTGAATTGCTTGTTCATCACCATATTTTTATTGCCTTCACTCTTCCTCTAGAAATCTTTTCTTAATTTCAGTTCGGCAATCAAAAAGAATGCTGTCTGTCATTTCACTACTCTAAACTAAGAAAGCTCCACCAGGCATGGTGGCACACACCTTTAGAGAGGCAGAGGCAGGTGGATCTCTGTCAGTTCAAGGCCAGCCTGATCTACATAGTGAGTTCCAGGACAGCTGTTGCTACAGGGAGACCCTGTCTCAAAAAGACAAGAATAAAAAAATAAAATAAAATAAAATAAGGTTCCAAGGAATCAGAAACTAAGAACATGGACACCTCGTGCCCACCTCAGAGACAGTTCTGAGAGCTTTCTGCCTGTTAGGTTGTCTCTTGTTTGAGATTTTCTGTCCCCCATTATCCTTAACCTTCCTTCTTCTGCTGCTCATACTAAGGATTTCTTCTTCTTGGTTTAAACAACTGACTTTCTATAGAGAATAGCACTTATGTTCATTCAAAACTGAAGTTGAAGCTGGGTGTGGTAGTGTACGCCTTTAATCTCAGCACTAAGGAGGCAGAGAAGCAGACAGATCTCCGGGAGTTCCAGGCCAGCCGGAACTCCCAGCAGACCCTTTCTGAACAAAACGAATCAAAAAACTGAGGTTTAGGCCAGGCACAGGGCTGGAGGAAGATCAGATGTTCAAAGTCATCTTTGGCTATGTAGGGAGTTTGTTCTTTATGGTTTATATAAGACCCTGTTTCAAAAAAAACAACTAACTAGACACGAACACACAAGGCAAAGCTCAAGAAACCAAGACTAGATAGGTTGCAATTGTAAGACACTCTTCCAGATGCTGTTTGGCAGTTAAGAAGATGACAAGGACATTGGTTTCTTTTCCCCAACTGTTCTTGCCTATGCACAAGGAAATCTAAAGCAGTGTGTAGCTCAAATAACTACAAATGGAGACTTGGACTCCAATAAGAGGTTCAAATAAGTAACTACCACCAAAGGGTAGCTATTATTTTTCTAGAATACAATAATCTTTAGCAAGCGGAGGTGTCTACTCAACACATGAATTTGATGGGCTGGGGTGAAACGTTCCTACAAAATATCCCTACTTACAAAAATTGCAAACAAGGAGCATATCTCCTTAATAGAGCAGGTTTTTTCTAAGAAAATGCAAAGTTTCTGTTTATCTGACTTAGGATCTACCTCTCTCAGCAGCCCGAGGCCTGATGAACACATACAGTTAACTGACTTAATTCTTAGATTCCAGGCTAAACCACCTGCTGTTTTTCTTCGGTCAGTGTGGAATACTGTTGCCTAGATTTAAGCTTTCCTACAAGTGATTTCATTCCTACTGTGCTGCCTGGAAATTATTCTCAAGTTTTCAAGTTTAGTTTATTCCTATAATACACAAGGAATGTATTTACAGAACTAGTACGGTTTTCTTTTAGAGCTGACTGTAGCTGTCATTCCATCTCACCCATTATGCATACATTTTAAGTTTTGGTTTTAGAAGATTATAGTGTTGTAGATTAGTGGTATAACACTTGCCCAGCATGCATGAACCCCCCAATTTCATTTCTAGCAACACACACACACACACACACACACACACACACACACACACACACTGACAGAATAGAATGGAAGAGAAGAGGAATTCAGGGGGCAGGGGCACAACAGGGCTGGGTAGTAATGACAGTTCCCTTTGTTTCTGACAGGAGCCAGTTAGTTTTCCAGTGCTGCTATATTGAGATGTCAGCATTGTCTCTCGTGTGTATTAAAAAGCAACTTCTGCCTTAAGTTAGGAGTTGTATCCAATCATTTGTAAAGTACCTTGCAACTGTTTTATGATTCTGTAACAACCTTTTATCTCCTTGTTGTGTTTTTGGCTCTAGCATCTAGATACATCTCTTCTTTCACATTCTTTTTATTTTTTTCTACTTAACCAGCATATCACGTCTAGTGAGTTTATCTGTTATGTTGAAGCATTTTCCAGTGTCAAGTATGCCTTGCTTATAATTCTTAAGTACCATCATATGAAAGGGTTTCCCCCAGATCTTTCTTCTGTTTTCTTTGGTTTTGTTGTTGTATTTTTTAAGAAGGGTCTCGCTATAGTCCCAGCTCCTAGACCTCACTGTGTAGGTCAAGGTGGCCTCCCTCCATCTCACAGAGATCCTCCTGCCTCTCCTGCTGGGACTAAAAGGCATGAGCCACCACGCCCTACTTCCACTCAGATTTCACCGACACACATACTGTCTCTTCAGGAATAAATTGTAATCATGCTGTGACTCTCGATTGTAATTTCTATAAATTTACATTTGGGAATTAACTTTTTTCAAATTCTTACCACTATCTTTATATGTCCATAAAGTTTTTTAATGGCCTAGATTTAATTCATTTGTCACTATGTAATTCCTTTCTTTTCTGGTTATTAATGAAAGCTATCATGTTCAAATAGTGATTTTATTGGTATTTGATGAAATTTGGGGTGCTCACTTTGCTGTTGTGTTCATTCTACTTCTTGTCAGAACTCCTTCTAATTATTTTTTTACTTTTTCCAATTTAATTTGCAATTTTAATATTTTATGGAAGAAAAAAAAAACAAGACTCAGCCCTGGCCAGTATCATATCTCCTGCTCTTCATCTGTCTTCTTCTTATGCCAGAGACAGGAAAACAATCAGGCAGCCTTGCATTTGTTATATGAAACCTGTTTTTAGATTACTCTCTGGACACAGGATATGTCCAGTTGGATATATCTGTAGTGAAAACGTTCCCCAGGCCCACACCTGGGAGCACAGCTATGGAGCACTTTCATGGAGCTAATGGAAGACTCTAGGAATTTTCCCCACTACAGCCTCCTTTTAATCCTCGTGTACTGAACACAGCCTTGGTTTCTGAGCCCTCACTCCAATGCTTCCTTTATTCTCTCATGAGGAAGGCAGTCTTTAAGGCCCCTGCTGATCTTTGGCCTGAGAGTCACACCTTGCTGACTCACTACGAGAGAATAGAATAACAGGAAGTAATGAGATGTCATATGAAATTAAGTTACAAAAAGACCTAAGTGTTTAACTCTGTCTTTGTGTGTGTGTGTGTGTGTGTGTGTGTGTGTGTGTGTGTGCGTGTGTGTGTGTGTGCGTGTGTGTTTTTGAGACAGGGTATCTCTGTAGCCCCAGCTGTTCTGGAACTCACTCTGTAGACCAGGCTGGCCTTGAACTCACAAAGATCCACCTGCCTCTGCCTCCCGAGTGCTAGACTAAAGGCGTGTGCCACCATGCCCGGCTAACTCTGTCTTCTTTGTTTTGGGCCATTCACCTTTGGAAAGATCACTCACTCACGCTTGGGAAGCCATTTGCTCTAAAGTAGCCTTGCAGAGAGATCCTGGTGGGTTGGTTAGTGGCTGGGTGGGTGAGACAGGGAGCAAGCAAGCTTAGAAGTGGGTCCTGTAGGCCTGCCCACCGGTACAGGAAGGCACTCATGTGACTGGAGAAGTAATACTTGTTGAGAGCCCCTGACCCATAACTACTCAGCTCAGCCCTCCTTGGTCACTGATCCACAGGAAAGAGCTAAGGTTTGTTATTTTAGTGACTAATTGTGAATAATTTGTTGGACAGCAATAAATGACTAATGCACTGCGTGGGCTCCTCCAGCCTGACCTGCTTCACCTGAAACCTTTTGATCTTCCACCTTAACTCTTTTCCTCAGAATCCAGTCTAAGTACTAAGTAGGGTAGCTCTCATTATGTATTTGCCAAGGGCAGCTAACCTCTCGATCCTAGTTTCTTTGCCTACTGAATGTGGAGAGTGGTTGGGCCAGATGATTTCTTGATTCCTTTCAGCTTTAAAGGTCTGAGCTTCTGAATTTCTTTCTAAGCCCTGTCTCTAGTTTCATTGAAAAAGTGAATATGATAAGTCACAGTTAGAATGAACCATTTGTATTGACAGATCATTGTAAAACTTCATGGGTTACACCACGTTTTGTTACATTTATATGTTGTGTAATGATCAACTCAAGGTATCTGGAATACCCATCATCCCAAGTTGGCCTTCCAGACTTGAGGAGGCAGGCAATGGGAAGGTTAGACTTAGAGAATGACAGAACTGCATCAGTCTTGCCGGCTATAAGAGTCTCAACTTCTAAAACTTCCTCCTCCTGCTTCATTCTCAAGTGTCCCTTCATCCTGACCATACTGACCTCACAAGTTAAGGCACCCCCAAGAAAATCAGATGAAGAAGCATAACAGAGAGGAATCCAGAAAGACTGGGGGTGGCAGAAAGCTAAGGAGCGAGCTGGCTGACTTCTCAATCCGAGACTTGTAGAAGCTGGCGTTCGTACCTACGGTGGGCTCATTGGTTCAGGCGCAGTTTGAGCTATAGCTCACCACTCAGGCCAGGACCCAAATATTCTCAACTCGACACTTCAGAATGTTTCCTCTGCTGCCCTGGACGAGAGACCAAAAATTGGCCTGGGGGCACAAAGGAATAGGGAAGTAAATGACTCCGGTGTCCACCAGGCCGCTGAGGATGGGCAGAGTAGAAGAGGCACACTGGGACAGGTGGCAAGGACTGAGTGATACTATCTGGTCATGCATTGATCTGTCCATTCCCTACCCCACCCCACATTCAAGCTTGGAGCAGATCGTGGCCTCACAGTTGATGGGCTCAATTCCATAAAACGTGTTTTCACCTTGACAGTAGTGCAGATGAATGAGAGAGGCTCTCAGCTCCTTCAGCACGTAAGCAGCTTCATAAATGCAGAGCCTCAAAGAGGGAGAGCTGAATTATAGAATTACAAAGCAACTGTCAGCAACAAATACAGATTTCATGCCCATGGTTTGAGAGATAGCCCTGATTCCAAATAGTTTGTCTGCATGTTAGATGGAATCCTAATTTCTGTCTTGGGAAATAGTCTACTGGATGTGCTTCCAGCTCTGAACAAGGGTCAAGGCAGTTAATCTGGTTCAACGATACAAATTTGGGGGGCTGGAGATATGGCCTAGCGGTTAAGAGTGCCGACCGCTCTTACAGAGGACGCGGGTTCGATCCCCAGCACCCACATGATGGCTGAGAACCGTCTGAAACTCCAATTCCAGGAGAACTCCAGTTCCAGGGGAATCCGACACCCTCTTCTGATCTCCGCGGCATTGCACGACACGGGTGCACTGACCTACATGCAGACAGTACATTCATACACATAAGATAAATAAATAAAAATTAAAATAAAAAAAAAACAAAGATACAAATTTGGAATGGAAAGCTCTTGTGATTCAGGAAAAATCAAAATAATATTACAGAAATAAATGATTTGTCTTTGGAATATAGTTTTATTCTTACATAGAAACAAAGGTAGGTTTAGTAAGAATCAAGCTGGTGCTGGCGCACGCCTTTAATCCCAGTGCTAGGGAGGCAGAGGCAGGCGGATCTCTGGGAGTTCAAGGCCAGCCTGGTCTACATAGTGAGTTTCAGGACAGCTGGGGCTACAGGGAGAACCTATCTCAGGAAAAAGAAGAAGAAGGAGGAGGAGGAGGAGGAGGAGGAGGAGGAGGAGGAGGAGGAGGAGGAGGAGGAGGAAGAGGAGGAGGAGGAGGAGGAAGCAGAAGAATAATCAAGACTGTTGACACAGAAATAGAGCTCTCATGCCCCAGCTAGTCTGACTGAGGCTTTACCCAGTGCCCTTACTTTCCAGGACGCCTCTGTCCACTTCCCTACCCATCTTCCCACGCATACTCCATCCAGGTGCAGATTGGTATATTACCAATTACTTCTCAGACTAAACACAGCTATCCTCTCTATAATAATTGCCCCAACGTTTGTGATTTTAAGGTCTTAGGTAGATAAGAACAAAAACAGGGTAATCACAGCAGAAGAATTATGAAGGAACATAGGATCCAGAAAAAATTGAGGGCCGGAGAGATGTCTCAATGGTTAAAGCACTTGCTAGGCAAGGGTAAGGACCAGAGTTTGGATGCTGAGTTGGTAGGATAGCCCACCTATAGTTCTAATCTCAGGAGGAGATATGGGATCCTCAGAACAAGCCAATTAGCAAGACTTATCATACCATCAATCTCTGAGTTTAAGAGACTGCCTCAATGAATAAGGGAGAAGAGTGATTGAGGAAGATTCTGGACATCAATCTTGGCCTTCCACATGCATGCATACATCCGCCCACACACATACAGAATACTTATACACAGACACACAGACACACAGACACACACACACACACACACACACACACACACACACACACACGGGCACATGTGCAGAAAAATGGAATAAGAAAAAGGAATTTGAAGTTGGCCATACCTAGAGACCACAATGTGTCTTATGGTAGTCAGGGCTGAGAAGGAGAACAGGGAAGAGAGTTGAGATCAGCTCTGCTTTCCTTACATTGGGAGATGTTTCAAGACAATAAAGTACTTGCAAAGTAAGCATGAGGGACCTCAGTTCAGATCCCCAGTAACCAACTGCAAAGCAGGATGTGTTTGTAATTCAAGTGCTGGGAAGGCAGACAGGTACCCTGGGGTTCGCTGGCCAGCCAGTTTTGCTATCTTGGTCTCAAAAAATAAGGTGGATTATAGTCAACCCAACATCATTCCATAGATTGACTTGGAACTTCTCAGCTTCAACAAGGTCTAACCTGAGTGCTGACCAAGAGTGGTTGCTACTTCTAATAACATGATGATGAAGGAACAGTTGAGTCTTCACTGTCCTAAGCCCGGGGCTTGGTGCAGGGTTACATCCTGTGAAGGATTAACATGTATAGAGTTAGAAGACTGTGGGAAAAGTGTGTGTGTGTGTGTGTGTGTGTGTATGTGTGTGATATTTTCCCAGAATTAAAGCTAGGATTGTAAGTATTGCAATTGAGAAATGAAGGGTTTCTAGGACTCAGCACACAAAGAAGTCCTTACATCTGATCCAACCTGATAATGACAATGCCAATGTCAAGAGATAATTTTTTTCTCCTTGACAATAAATTCAGGTAATGTGACACAACATTATAAATAACATATATAGCACATTAATTAACAATAAGCAGGTGTTTTATTGATGGTGACGGGGGTGGGGTTTTTTGGTCTTTTCGAGACGGGGTCTTCCTATAGCCTGAGCTAGCCTGGAACTTGCTTTGTAGGACCAGGCTGACCTGGATCTCACAGAGATCCACCTGCCTCTCTGCCTCTCCAGTGCTGGGATTAAAGGTGTGTGCCACCTAGCTTATAATAAGCAGTTCTGTAGAGGATGATTTAATGTGGTCTCTCAGTACATGCTGACACCATCACTTTGACTAATGAACGATTAAGGTGTTTCTGTGAGGAGATAAGCTAATTGAAGGGTTTATATTTCTTGTTATATAACTTGAAACAAAAGTAGACATTAGGGGTGATGCCTCGTGCCCAGCTGTGCTTTGGTGAGATTCATATCCTCAGGTACACCAGACTGCCTCGTGTAGAAACTGAGCTGCGTGTGTGAGAGACCAGGTCAGCTTCCCCAATTGGAGACTACAAGAAGGCCTCTGGGAAGAATACTTCCAGAGCCATAGAAAAGTATCAAAGATCTCAAGATGACAGCTCTTGTCAAGGAAGTAGATAAGGCCTCAGAATAGAAAGCAAAAATAACTTGGTTATAGCTCCCAGAAGTTAGAATTTATAAGAAATATATACAATAAATAATTTAATGTGCAGTTACAGAAACTCAGTAGTTTTTTTATTATTTATATGGTGTTTTCATTACACACTGACTTTTTGAATAAACCACGTATTCATTCCCATTTTGTAAATAGAATTTCTGGGTGAATGAATGAGGTCCTGGTCTTGGGAGGCTTCCACAGTATGGAAGGATATACAGCTAGACATGAATGAGAATATCTGGATTTGAATCTGATCGTAAGATGAAAAAATAGGGGCTGCAAAGATAGTTCAGTGGTTAAGGACACTGGCTACTCATCCAGAGGACCCAGGCTTGCTTACCAGCACCCAAGAGATGGCCAACCACCATCTATCTCTCTAGTTCCAGTGGATCCAATGCCCTCTTCTGGCCTCTATGAGTTTGCACACACATGATACACTTACAAACATGCAGGCAAAACATTCCTACACATACAATAAAAATAAATAGAAATAGTTTTTTAAGAAAGACTAAAAGTGGGGCTGGAGAGATAGCCTAGCGGTTAAGAGCACCGACGCTCTTGCAGAGGACCCGGGTTCGATCCCCAGCACCCACATGGCGGCTGAGAACCGTCTGTAACTCCAATTCCAGGAGAACTCCAGTTCCAGGGGAATCTGAGACCCTCTTCTGACCTCCGCGGCATTGCACGACACGGGTGCACAGACCTGCATGCAAACAATACATTCATACCACACACAAAATTAATTAATTAAAAAAAAAACAAACAAAGAAGATAACAATTGACATCATGCTTCTGTTAACCCTTTTAGCTTGTCATTTAACTTCCAAGGACCTCGAGTTCCTAATTTACAAAATGGGAATGAAAACATGGTTTACTCAAAAAGTCAGTATGTGATGAGACCACCATATAAATAATAAGAAAAACTACTGAGTTTCTGTAACTGCACATTAAATTGGTTAGAATAATTTTTTTGATTTTTTTTTTTTTTTTGAGACAGGGTCTCCCTGTCGCCCTAGCTGGCCTGGAACTCACTATGTAGACCAGGATGCCCTCAAACTCACAGAGATCCACCTGCCTCTGCCTCCCAAGTGCTGGGATTAAAGGCGTGTGCCACCACACCTGGAAATTTAGAATAACTTTTAAATTTCTAGTTAATGTCTCATTATTTGAAGGCTTATTCAAGTTATAAACCAAAGGAACAACTTTGATAATAACAAAAGATTATAGGTGCTTAGGGTCTGTAACACTCTCCATAGAATTTATATATAATCATTTCTTTTAAATTCTAACTTCTGAGGTCTATGACCAAGTTATTTATTCAGTTCCTGTGCCAGATGCCAGCACCTGCTCTGGAATATATACGTGATAACAGAAAAAGCACCTGTCTGGATATTTTTACTCTACTCTGTTTAGAGTTTAACATACCTATATTTTTTGTGGCTTTCATTTGCTCAGATAAACAATGGGCAGGAGGAGCAAAGGTGGAAGACAACACTATTCCTATAAACCCTATAAACACTACCTTTAATATGTGTCTCTTGGGGGCTTGTTAATATGAGCTATTAAAATAGAATGGTTGGCTGAGGCAGGAGGATCACCAGTTAGAGGCCACCCTTGGCTATCCAGAGAGACAGTATTTCAAACAAAAAGAGACAGGCCGGGCGTGGTGGTGCACATCTTTAATCCTAGCACAGAGGCAGGTGGATCTTTGTGAGTTCAAGGCCAGCCTGGTCTACAGAGTGAGTTCCAGGACAACTGGGGCTACAGGGAGATCCTGTCTCAAAAAGACAAAAAAGAAACAAACAAAAAGAGACTTAGACTGAGATGGCCTTGACTTATTCCTCCCTAAAGAAGGGAATGATGGGTAGAGCATAGCAGCCACACCATTGACATTACTTGGGAGGCTGAGGCAAAAGGGTGGCCACAGGTTTGAGCCAGCCTGTGCTACATAGCTAGACCCTGTCCTTTAATTAAGAGGAGGGAAAAAAGTCTTCAAAATGACAAAAGAAGGCAGATATTCTTTCTTTTCTCTTATTGAAAATCTTTTTTTAGCAAGGTTGCAGTGATCTCAGGTTCAAGAACAAACCCTTACACAGTTCTGCTTTCAGAGTCATCACAGTTTAATTATGAGCTTCTGATAACTATATTTGGAAGGGAGAATTTTTCGTTAATCAGTAACAAACTTTTCAGATTTTTTTTTTTTTTTTTGTCTTTTTGAGACAGGGTTTCCCTGTAGCCCCAGCTATCCTGGAGTGTACTGTGCAGAACAAGCTGGCCTTGAACTCAGAGACCTGCCTGCCTCTGCCCACCAAGTGCTATAATTAAAGGCGTGAGACACCACATCAGACTAGTTTCCAGATTTTTAAACTTTGGCCTATTTTAGGAATGACTTATAAGAGTACATATCTGATATATCGCAGTATAAATTTAGACTTAGTAGGGGTTTTCTCCACCATTTTCTCTTATTTTACAGAAAATCTTAAGTTTATGTAGTCAGACCAGTTAGTCATATTTCTTATTGCTGGCTTGATAACTTTCTAATCCTTCTTTCAGGAAAAAAAAAATCATGGGGCTGGAGAGATGGTTCAGTGGTTAAGAGCACTGACTGCTCTTGTAGAGGACCCGGGTTCAATTCCCAAAACCTACATGGTGGCTATGAACCGTCTTTCAGCCAGGAGTGGTGTTGTACACCTTTAATTCCAGCACTCAGGAGGCAGAGGCAGAGGCAGGCGGATCTCTGTGAGCTCCAGGCCAGCTGGGACTTAAAGGGAGACCCTGTCTCAAAAAGACCAAAAAAAAAAAAAAAAAAAAAGAAAGAATTGATGAGTAAATTGAAAGAGCTAAGTATATCTTTTTTTTTTTTTTCTTTTATTTAACTGAGAAAATATTTTAAAATTCTGTGAGTTGTGCAGGTACGATGCTTGGGATGGAGGTGAGACTGAATGCATGCGGGGGTCTGTGTGTGACTTTGTACTTGTCGGCACAGTAATTACACACCCTTGAGTGCTTCAGAGTAGAGAATTCATGTAAGTACACATCTGTTTGAATCTCCAAACAATGCTGCAATATACACTTAAATTATTTTGAGGCTTACTTTATGTGCTTGAGGAGAAGACAATAGAAAAGCTAACAGATGGCCAACAAAGATATTGAGTTGACAAGGGAAAAACTTAATTTAGTAACTCTAGTTCCTGACAAAAAACCTTCAAGACAATATAAGCCCATTGTAAGAAAATCTTGGAACTATTTTTCCATCTTGGTGTTTTATTTCTACTTTTTTTTAGAGGGGTAGGAGATTACTAGATAGAAGAGGGAAAGAGAGAGCACGAGAGAGACATCAAGTAGAAAACCTGAGATTTGAACCTCTGTCTACAGTTTTAAAATCTATGCTCTTTGTACCTCTCCAAGTTTGTTTCTTGTTTTATCATTGGAAGAATTTTCTTAATGCTCAAAGCAGTTTTTCCTAATAATCTTAGATCTAAAATACTACTGACTTTATTATACATGTTTGAACATGTAAAAATATTTTCTTGTGAAATTAAGTTTAATCCACTTACTGCTCCTTGCTGTGTAGGAAGAGCTTTGAAGCAAGGGTCAGAAATCAGATGACACAAATGCTTCCTAATTAGAGAAATCTTTATTCAGTACTAGCCAGAAATAAATTAGTGGGTCTGTTAATCAACTATGCTTATTTCTAAGAATTAAATATCTGAACATTTTGGGTAAAAAGACATTATCCATTTCAAAAATAGCTAGACTTTTTCCAGAGTCTCATTAGGCAGAATTACAAAAAAGAAAATAATAAAAGCAAACATTTAAAATATCTTACAATAACATGAAGTAATGTGGCAATTTTATTTAAAATGTTTATTTTTATTTTATGTAAATGAGTGTTTTACCTGCATGTATGTAAATGCACTCATGTGTGCAATTTCCTTGGAGACCAGAAGAGGTGCTGAAGTCCCTGGAACTGGAGTTATGGATAGTCGTTAGTCTCTAGTCTTCCACAAGAACAGCCAGTGAGTGTTCTTAATGCTGAGCCGTCTCTCTAGCCCCAAGTGGTAATTTCTGATAAGCCTCATGGACAGGGTGGTTCTTGTGCCCATGTGGTAGTAGCGGCCTCTTTTTCTCCTTGCTACCACTAAGACTGTTTCGAACATGTCTGGTAGTGGAAGTCTTAGTACTGAATACAGGGAAATAAGAAGAGTCAGGCTGTTGGCTTCTTTCAGTAATACCAGCAGGGTTTTATTTTTGTCTTTATGATGCTGGGGATCGAGGCCAGGGCTTCACACATGCTAGGCAAGTGCTCTATAACTGAGCTACACACCTTCTAAATTGTATTTTGAGGTAGGATCTCATTCAGTTGGCCATCCTAGCCTAGAACTTGCAACCCTTCTGTCTTAGTTGGTATTACAAATATGCACTATCACTCCCTGCACCAGAGAGTTTTCATGAGCTATAAGAAAATATTACAGGCTGGAGAGATGGCCTAGCAGTTAAGAGCGCTGACTGCTCTTGCAGAGGACCAGGTTTGATCCCCAGCACCAACATGGCAGCTGAGAACTGTCTTTAACACCAGTTCCAGGGGAATCTGACACCGTCTTCTGACCTCTGCAGCACTGCATGACGCAGGTGCACAAACCTACATGCAGATGGTACATTCATACACATAAAAAAAAAAAGAATGAAAGTTAAAAAAGAAAATATTACTTGTTCATAGTACCATAGTACAATATTTAAAGACAGACATTTTTATATAGTAGAATTGTATTTTATGCCATGCATCTGAGATTTAGTTTTCTGTTAATCCACATAAAATATACATACTTGTTTATATACATTAAAATCATAGAGTTATATGAAAACAAGGTGGAAGATTTGGAGAGACTGGGACTGACTATAGATGAACACAAGGCATCTTTTTTTTAATTTTAATTATTTATTTTTGTATGTGTATTAATGTACTGTCTGCATGTAGGTTTGTGCACCTGTGTTGTGCAATGCCTTGGAGGTCAGAAGAGGGCATCGGATTCCCCTGGAACTGGAGTTAAAGACGGTTCTCAGCCGCCATGTGGGTGCTGGGGATCGAACCTGGGTCCGCTGCAAGAGCAGTCGGTGCTCTTAACCACTAGGCCATCTCTCCAGCCCCCACAAGGAATCTTTTACTAGTGGTGAAAGCTGATCAGGTTTCAAAGATAGACCACCAGCTGGGTGTGTTGGTGCACACCTTTAATCCCAGCACTTGGGAGGCTGATCTCTGTGAGTTCAAAGCCAAGCCTGGTCTACAGAGTGAGCTCCAGACCAGCTAGGACTAAAGGGAGACCCTGTCTCAAAAAGACCAAAAAACAAACAAACAAACAAACAAAAAAACAAAGATAGACCATTGAATTGAGACTCCCTGCCCTGGGTTTCCAGGTTCTTACTACCAAAGAAAGAATTCAGAGTTGAGACAAAGGATTGTGAACAAGTTTACTAGGGTAAAGGAATACTTAAAGGATGAGATGTATTGCTGGGATTTTAAGATTATTCTGGGCAAACTTTAATGGAGGGAGGATTTTCAAGAGTTAAGATGGTGTGAGACTTGGGAATGGGTTGGGGTTGCTCCAGAATTAGGGTTTGCTGCTTCTCTTTCCTGTTGTCGTTGCATGGGATTGGCAGTTGTGTGATGGAGACTCATCTTGTCAGGACTAATGATATGGAATGCCGTTATAACAGAGCCTGGAACAGTTGGCAGTTTTCTGTCTGCCACATGGGTCCCAGCCACTTTGAGGGGTCTCCGTGTGTTCAGTGTGTGAGCGCTCACACAAAGCTCTGCTGCAAGCTGTAGCAGACTTTAACCACTGTGCAGTTTGCCTCTTGATCTCCCTGTGACTGAATGTCTGACCTACCTCAGTGGGAACGCTCTAAAATGATTGTGGTAATGAAAGTTTGCAAGAAGTCATTGAATAGTATACTGAATTGGTAAATTTCATGGCATGTAAATTATACATCAGTAAAGCTGAGTAAAATAAAAAATGTGGGAACGTAGCTGACCCAGGAGCTCAGAAAATCTAAAGAAGAGCAGTTGTCTACTTTCTCTTTCTTCCTTTGAGGTATAAAGGAAACCCTACCAAAGTTTTGAGAAATTGATCATTCCAATACTATTTTAAACTCTCATAGAATGTGGGAAATGAAGGAAAACTTCCAAATTCCTTTTCTAATTGGGAATGAAAGGATCAAAATGTCCACAGCACTCTGGTCTAAAAAGACCCATGCACATTCCTGCCATAGATACAAAAGAATGTCTATGTCTACTTGAACCAGCATTGGACATTCATTATTATTGAAAATGAAGGGGCTGGAGAGATAGCTCAATGGTTAAGAGCACCGACTGCTCTTGCAGAGGACTGGGTTCGATTCCCAGCACCCACATGACAGCTAAGGACTGTCTTTATGTCTTTAAGCCGGGCATGGTGGCACATGCCTTTGATCCTAGCATTCCAGAGGCAGAGGCAGGCGGATCTCTCTGAGTTCAAGGCCAGCCTGGTCTACGTAGTGAGTTCCAGGCCAGCTGGGGCTATAGGGAGACCCTGTCTCAAAAACAAAAACAAACAAACAAAAAAAATGAAGTGTCATTTTAAATTTAATGAAATATGAGAATTGACAGAGTAGGTGAGGCAGGGATAATACAAATACAATAATAATTCTCATAAAAGAAATCCAGAAATGCCGGGCATGGTGGCGCACGCCTTTAATCCTAGCACTTGGGAGGCAGAGGTAGGTGGATCTCTGTGAGTTCAAGGCCCGTCTGCTACAAAGTGAGCTCCAGGCCAACTGGGACTAAAGGGAGACCCTGTCTCAAAAAGACAAAAAGACAAAAAAAAAAAAGAAAAAGAAATCCAGAAACTTTTGCTTGTAACTCTTTTTTTTTTTTTTTTTGTCCTGGAACTCACTCTGTAGACCTGGCTGGCCTTGAACTCACAAAGATCCGCCTGCCTCTGCCTCCCAAGTGCTAGGATTAAAGGCGTGCGCCACCCTGCCTGGCTGTAACTCTTGAAACAAAGATCTCATTCATGTCTAGCTGTATATCCTTCCATACAGTGAAAGCCTCCCAAGTCCAGAACCTCATTCATTCACTCAGAAATTCCATTTACCCAGCTTTAGCTATTTTTATCTGGTAAACCTTTCCTTTTCCTAAAAACATAAATTAATAAAACAATCTACCAAAGGATGCCACCAGAAAAACGTGGTGCTTTCAGCATCTGCAAGCGTGACTAATGGTTATTACAAGTCTTGTATCTTATCAATCCTTCACGCTGTTCTTTCTCCAGTTAAATTTAGCTTAGTCTTTAAATTCTTTGGGAAGGGAAAATGGCCAGATCTTAGTGAAAGGTTTATAAGGCTGTACCGGATCAATGCAAATCCATCCAATTAAATAGGAATTTAGACAACTTTTCAGCTAGCACAAAGTTTATGCTATGTACAGAGAACAGAAATGGATATTGTAGGAGTATCAGAAGGCCTGGGCACAGCTCTGTTAAAGTTAAGAGGGTGCGAAGAATGCACCTCTATGTTGGCTCTCCTCTCCTGCATACATACAGGGGAGGACCTCTTTCCTATGGGAGGGCACTGATTTGTAGATCTTGTCAAACATCAGCATTTGAGGAAATTAAACAGAAACCAAGTATTATTGCACTGTTTGATTAAGACATGGCCAAATTAATATTCCTGTGATTTTGAAAAGCTTTATGTCAGGAGTGCTCAGACTCCTTAGCAATGCAATCATTGTGGTTAGTGTTTGGATTCATTACAGTAGGGTTTACTCTTGTCAGGTTTGCTGTGACTGTGCTTTTGGAGATAGGCCTATGCACTCACCCTTGGGCAGGAGTTCAGTTCAGTAGAGGAAGCATGGTTCCTGTGTGCATTATTTAAATTTGGTAACTCAAGTGAGAGACCACCACAGTTCTGATATGCATTATCATCTTGGACTCTTCTGGAATGTATATTTTGATATATGTACTTTATGGTTTGACTATAATACAATATTTAGGCCTTTTAAAAAATAAATGCTAAAAGATCTATATGGCAGAATGCATGAGCCCTGGCGGGATGGGGGCAAGGAAGGGGGAATCAGTCTAAATTTGATTAAGAGATGTTGTATTAAATGCACAAAACTTCAATAAAAAAGAAAAAAAAGAAAAAAGAAATGCTGAATTTATATTTAAATCTCAATTTTATTTATTTTATTTTTATTGATTTATCTTTCTATTTTATGTGTATGAATGTTTTGCCTCCACGTATGTAAAGTAAACCATATGTACACAATGCCCATGGAGGGCAGAGAGGGCATTGGATCTCCTGGAACTGGAATTATAGCCAATTAGCCAACATGTGGGTGCTGGGAACCAAACCCAGGTCTTCTTCAAGAGCAGCCAGTGCTGTTAACCAGTAAGACATCTCTCTAGCCCCTTGAATCTCAGTTTTAATCATCATTATGCTTTTGTAAATCTTTCTGAGGAAAAAAAATATTACCTGTGGTCTCAGCTATAGAAAGAATTGGTTTGGGGGTCAAGTATTAGCCTGAGCTTTTCTTGATTTTGTTGCAAATTATACTTTCCCTTAGTTAACCCTAATGTTGAACTTTTCTCATATACTTTGTCAAGGTTTTGAACTGTTTCAAAAGGTTCAGGTGTAGTTTCTCAAGCTCATATACTACTAGGGTGCCTTGGGAGGGGTCTCTAGTGTTATGCTTTTGTTTTTGAAGAGGTAAACATTTTACAGTGTCAGAGCGAGCCATCTGTGGCTTGTTTCACTGAAGACCCTTGAAGGTCAAATGAGCTTTTGCTCCCTGGTGACTAAATTCGTGAGTTAATAACCATTTTATTAAGCTACAAGAATCATTCAGCCACCCAGTCAACACCTGCTGGTATCTTGGAACAAATGTACATAAAGCTTTGGAAATTTTGGAAATTCCACAGTAAGTCTTGAAAGTCCACCAAGTTGTTTACTCATTGGAGAGCAGATGATATTTGGAGATAAGCTCCTTGTTCAGTTCCTTTTCTAGTAAGATGTGAAAATCTCACATTTATGGTTTGTCTTCTTTTTATTGTTTTTTTTTTTTTTTTTTTTGCGTCTTTTAAAGACAGGGTCTCCCTGTAATCCAGCTCTTCCTGGAACTCACTCTGCAACCAGGGTGGCCTTGAATCTCCAAAGATCCGCCTGCCTCTTGATCCTGACTTGCTCTGCCTACTCAAGCGCTGGATTAAAGGCGTTGTAACCCAAGCCCCGCGGTTGTCTTTTTTTTTTTGGTCTTTTTCGAGACAGGGTCTCTCTTGTAGCCCCAGCTGTCCTGGACTCACGTTGTAGAACAGGCTGGCCTTAAACTCACAAAGATACGCCTGCCTTGCCTCCCGAGTGCTAGGATTAAAGGCGTGCGCCACCACGCCTGGCTTAACAACAATTTTCAAACCATGCTACTCAGTGTTTCTAAACTTGTGTCAAAGACTAGTAGTTTTTCTCAGTACTGAGGAAAGTAAGTAAATAGAGTTCTTTGAATATCTGTCTTTTCAGCAGTTAAAATGCTTTACCCTAGAAAATAGCATTTCACATATAACAATACAGACCCAGTGTCTAATGGTTTGTTTCTGTTTTCAAACAATGGTATCATTAATAATCACTATTTGTGTTAAGAGAAATATTTTATTTGCTCTAATCTTTGTCCATTTATGAACTAATTTCTGCCATTGGGCAACAGCATCATAACTAAGTTTAATTAAGAATTTACTGTTTGGGGCTGGAGAGATGGCCTAGCGGTTTAGAGTGCGCCGCTCTTGCAGGGGACGCTGGGTGGGTTCGATCCCCCAGCACCCACAGGCGGCTGAGAACCGTCGTGTAACTCCAATTCCAGGAGAACTCCAGTTCCAGGGGAATCCGAGGCCCTCTTCTGACCTCCGTGCTGGCACCACGACACGGGGCGTGCCAAACCTACATGCAGACAGTCATTCATACACATAAAAAAATAAATAAATAAATAAATTTTTTTTTTAAAAGTTAAAAAAAAAAAAAAAGAATTTTATGTTGGTTGAGTATGATGGTGCTCGCCTTTAATCCCAGTATTCTGGAGGCAGACGCGGGTGAATCGGTGAATCTCTGTAAGATCTAGGCCAGCCTGATCTACAGAGGGAGTTCCAGGCCAGCTGGTGCTACATGTAGACCTTGTCCCAACACTCCTACCTCCACCCCCTCAAAATTTTATATTGGCGGCTAGAGGGTAGCTAGGAGAAGGGGAGGTGGTAGGTTGAGGGAAGGGGAGGGATTAGGAAAAAGAGAAGTGAGAGGGCAGGAACTGAAGGGAAGTGGAAGGAAAGGGAAGGAAGGAGCATCGCAGAAGGGAAAGGGATGGAGGAGAGGAAAGGACTTGACCCCATCTGTGACATCCTTAAATTGTCCTATACAGGAATCACTTCTTCTTACCCCCTTGTTTGTTTTGATGGCTCATGACAGCAGTATATACAATTTGACCCCCGCATCTTAGTGCCACTTACAAGAAGAAATACCAAGAGACATTTCTTTTTTTTCCATTTTATAGTACAAAAACTTAAATTTCCATTTGCCGTTTATTGTCCTTTTCATCTGATCATATCAGAGCACTCTCAACTTAGATCCTAATGACCGTTCTTATAAATGCTAGATACTGATTGCTCAGGAAGTACAGGATTCTTGATTGAGCTTTATTTGCTCTAAGTTGATTAGCATCATAAGGACTGAGGGCTGACAGCTACCAGAGCACTGCTCTCTTAACTGTGCTGTTTCTGGGGGATTGAAAGAAAGTTGGGAGGTACTTTAGTTGTCTCTCTGGATCTTTTTTTTTTTTTTTCACCTCATGTGATTACCAGTGTGTCTGTCACCTAGAATTAGTAGGACATTTTTCCTGTTTATTCTATCACACAGCCCCTAATTATCCTATGGCAAATCTATGGTCACCTTTGTCTATATCTGGGAGATTTTCCTACATGGCTTTCTATTGAAATACCATTTTTTACATCCTGTGTATTTGTTTAGATATTTGGAATCTTATAGCTTTATAGTTAAATACAGCATAGCTGGAGCTATATATATTATTACTATTCAAGCTGTCATATTGGAGGTTCTATCTTGAAGATGGTCATTAATTTACTGTCATCCAAGGGTATAAAGACTCATATAATGCCATGTACAGGACCCCTCTTTTCTATTCCACTGCAGTTTGTGTGTGCATGCATGGGCATGACTCCTTATCAACAGAAATGGACTGCTTTCCCTTCCTCTAGTTTTAGAGATACATCAGCAATGTGCTGTTCATGGAGCATTGGATTAGAACCAAACCAAGCTGAGTTTCAACCCCAGACCTTTGCCCTTTGCTGGTCTTATGACCCTGGACATTACTCTCTGAGAACTATGGTCTCAACATTTAAAATGGGCATAATGGCAAGGCCATGAAGATTAACACTGATGTGCACGGGACACAGAAACACAGCTGTAATGATTAGTATTGCAGTTTGTAAATCTGTGTTGATGTTTCTATATCAGTGTAGATCCATGAGCAGGCCAGTATATGAATTCTAAATAATTTTCCTAAGTAACCAGAAATCTACTTCTAAATGTTATTTAGATAGGAACTACTAAAATTTAAATGTATTATCAAATTGTATCAATTGAAAATATTTTAGAGTTCTAACTCATTTAATCCTGACTTCTAGACATATTAAGGTGAGTACATAAGCTATTCAGGTTATTATGACTAGCGACTTTTCTTGGTAACAGCGTTATTAGATATAATTCACATGCAGCAGAAGTCACTCTTTTAGCATGTACTGTTTAATGGTTTTTAGGGTATTCACTATACTCAGCTTTAGGGTATTTTCATTTCCCCATAAAAAAAGCTTGAGCTCCTTTTTCTCACCTCTCAAGTCTTACCTGAGACAACCACTCATCTTTCTTCCTGTGAAGCTTTTTGCCTATTCCGGACATTTCATATAAATGAAACCATGTAGCACCAGTCCCTTGTGACTGGCTTCTTTTATTTAATGATATTTTCAAGGTTCATCCATGTGTAACATGTTTCAGTATTTTGTTCCTCTTTATTTCTATTTTTATTGCATTTGTTTGTTTGTTGTATCTCTGAGCACATGCCATGGCACATGTATAGAGGTCAGAGAACAACTTGCAGGACTGAGTTCTCTCCTAACACCTGGGTCCACAGAGATTGAACTTAGGTCCTCAGGCTTCATGGTAAGTGCCTTTACCTGCTAATCCAGCTCAGCAGCTCGGCTGTTGTTCCGCATTCTATCTACCACCAGATGAGTAATTTCAAAGTTGTTTCCACGTTTTGGCTACTATGAGTCATGCTACTATGAGTGTTTATACACAAGATTCTGTGTGGACATGCTTTCATTCTTCTTGGACCTAGGAGCAGCATTTTGGGGTCATGTGGTAACCCTAATGTTTAATCCTTTGAAGACTGCTGGGCTCCTGTGCAGAGCGGCTGTGCCATTCTACATTCCCACCAGGAACAAGCCTCTAAGGGATCTACCTTGTCAACACTTGTTATTATCCACCTGTTTGTTTACAGCTGTTCCAGTGGCTGCAAAGTAATGGATTCTCATTGTGGAATTCGTAGCAGCTTCTTAGAGTTGACTGTATAAAACCCATATCATCTTTGTGATATCTGACTAGTGGTGAGGCTAACTGAAAAGTTAATCCTCATGCAGAATCTTTTAACTACCTTATAAATAGGATTTAGCTAGAATTTTTCTCTTAGGTGCATAATCTCTATTTCATTCACTGCTGAGGTACAGTTTCAATTTCCAGCAGTTTTTGTGGGTTTATCAACTCTCCACAAGCAATTTCTCACTGTAAATATTATTTCAGAGTCAACAGTTCCAACAGAGAGGCGTGGTAGCTCATACCTGTCATCCCAACTCAGGAAGCTGAGATAGGAAGATTGCCATGAGTCTGAGGCCAGCCTGGGGTACATGGTGAATTTTTAAGTCAGCCTGGGCTATAGTTTGAGGCCCTGTCTCAGACACACACACGCGCGAACACACACACACACACACACACACACACACACACACACACGCATGCACGCACACAAGTAACATCTCTTTCCTTTGTTGAATATTTTCTTAACAGAATTTTCAAACACATATGATGTCTCCTTCTGGACAGTTGTCTAGTGAAGTCTTGGGGGTATTTACTGTGCATAGCTTTTCCCTACTATTTCTTTTTATTTATTTATTTATTTATTTATATATTTTTTTTAATCAAATCTAGACCCGTGTGTCCCCCCATCCCCCCCACCCCACCAGGGCTCATGCATTCTGCCAAACATGCTTTTCATTTCTTTCTCAGTCTTTCTCAGTATTCTCCATGTGGAAGTTGACTGTTTTGAGCAGAAGTTCACTGTTTCTGTCAGTTCTTTGTTGCAGTCCTTTCTGTTGTTGTTGTTGTTGTT
>VZQC01000327.1:381594-394991 GCA_009823505.1 Rhizomys pruinosus
AAAAAAAAAAAAAAAAAAAAAAAAAAAAAAAAACAATAACAATAAACCAGAATAGAATAGAATAGAATAGAATAGAATAGAATAGAATAGAATAGGGACTGGACAGGATGGGACGGCCTGGAGAGTTGCTTAGTAGTTGAGAGTGCTCACTTTGCAACTAGGAGAACCTGAGTTTGGATCCTAGCACATATGTAACAAGCCTGGTTTGGTAAATGCTAAATCAAAATTCAGGGAGAGACCCTGACTCAAAGAAAAAAGGCAGATGCATACACACACACACACACACACACACAGGCACACACACACACACACACACACACACACGCACGCATGCACGCACATGCATACACACAACCCAAGGGCCTGGAGATACGTATCAGTTAGTAGAGTGATTGCCTAGCATGCACATAACCCTGGGTTCAGTTTCTAACCCTGCATAAACAGGGCAGAGAATGCTGTTATGCCTTGGGAGGAAGAGGCAGGAGAATCAGCAATTCAAATTCCTCTTCAGCTGCATAACAAGTTCAAAGCCAGCCAGCAATACAGCAGACCCTGCCTCCTAATGAAACAAAGAACAGCAAAAAGGACAAACAACAGCAACCCAGGAAATATATTGACTGCTAGTAATAGAAGTAGGATTTATTTTCTAGATACGGAGCTAAGCTTTTTATACTCTTTAATTCATTTATACGTATAAAACCTCTGTGAGACATTTCCTCCCATTTTATAGATTAGAAAACTGAGGCTAAGGGTGAGTAATTTGTGCTCACCACAGTGCCACATTAGTCGCTAAGCTGGCCTTCCAACATGACAGGGCAAGGTAGGAGGATGGCAGTACCTTCTCTGTTAACCCTCTCAAGATTTATGGCATTCATGATTAGTGGTTTTTATGAGGCCTAGATTTTTATCTGGCCAGCGATACGGCAGGGTTGGAGGAAAAAGAGACTAGAACCAGAAAATCAAGTCAGGACACAACAGCCCTGACAACAGAACAGCTGGGAAGAGCCTGGGAGAGAGTGAAACAACAGACGTGGGAGGAGAAAACCAAACTGACCACGGAGACGGCTTCCTGCTTTGTTGAAACCTAAGCCCGATTTTGGAAAGCCTGCCTTCCATCTCTGATTTCCCCTCCCTGAGGTTAGAGTGCTCCATTTCAAGGAGTGTGGGCGCTTTCAAATTCAGTTACAGAAGGGTGGACAGTCTGAGGTCCTCATTTTGCCTTTGGCCACGCAGGCACTGGCCCCAGTCGTGTTAACTGCTCTGTAATGCCCCTCAAATCTGCCCTGCCTAGTTACGCAGTTTCAGCAAAGAGCAGGTCTCTCACAAGTTCAACAGTGTATTAGGTCAATAAGGAGTAGGTAGTTCATGAGCTAGGAAGGGAGTGTAGTACAGTGGCAGAGCACTTGTCTAGCATATGCAAGGCTCTGGGTTTGCTCCCCAGCATGGCAAGAAATACTTAGTTATGAGAAAACAAAAACAAAAACCTACTATTTAAAAGAGCAATATCCTAGTCACTGTGGAAATCCCCATAGGTTTGTTTTTTTTTTTAAGGCAGTTTGGAGACAGATTGAACAAGGGTGTTCAAATGGAATAAAAAAAGAAGTGAAGGCAGCCATGGTGGTACCCGCCCACCTTTAATCCCAGGAGGATCTCTGTGAGATGGAGGCCACCTTGGTCCACATAGGGAGTTCCAGGCAAGCTAGGGCTCAAAAAAGAGGAGATGGGAGGTTGAAGAGATGGCAGCGGTTAAGAGCACCGACTGCTCTTGCAGAGGACCCGGGTTTGATTCCCAGCACCCCCATGGCAGCTGAGAACCATCTTTAAGCCGGGTGTGGTGGCACACACCTTTAATCCTAGCACTCAGGAGATAGAGGTAGGTGGATCTCTGTGAGTTCAAGGCCAGCCTGGTTTACAGAGTGAGTTCCAGGACAGCTGGGGCTAGAGGGAGACCTTATCTATAAAAGACAAAAAAAAATTTTTTTCAATAAAAAATAAAATTCCTTAATGGATTTAATAACAAATAAATAAATTTAAAGAAAATATTTTTTTTCATGTCCTAAAGAGACATTTGGACATTCCATTATGAGGAACAAGACAGATTCCTTTTACACTGCTTACTGCTCTATGGTGAGCTTATCTGTGTGTATTTGATACAGTCTTCCCTAATTTCCGGGGACAATTCAAGACCTTTCACTTCTGACTTGAGTTAGTAAAGTGAGTTAGTCTCCACTCATTGAGGCTTGATTTTTCTTTTCTGTCAAGTGATGAAAGCCAAATCATCAAAGCCTGAACATCTTACAACGGAGTCTACTAAGTTCTATGTTGGCCATTCTTAAGTTTTAACCAAAGCAAAAGATGAATATGCATTTTTGTCATCTTCATTTCAAAGTTTTGTCATATTAGATTCAGAGGCACCCTGAATAATCATTGACCAGTAGGATCTGTGGAGTCATTCCCAAAAAGCTGTCCCTGTCAGAATGGGGATATTCTTGTTACAATGCCTAAATATATAAATACTAGACCATATGTACTCAATTTCTTAGAACCAGAGGTTTTCACGACAGGAAAATGTATATAACCCAGCATTCTCAGTCTCTGACCTAAGTAGATTTCCTACCAGTCCCCGCCTGTTCTCCGGGTCCCCTTGTGTGCCAGGCCTTCCTTCCTTAAAACCTTCCATTTTCCCACAGGACCACAGACACACAGACACATCAAACAACTTTATGTTGGCTCTGGTTTGTTTTCTTTTGTTCTGTGTGTGGAATATTCTTCCATTTTTTTTTTTCAACTAACTTCATTAACCAACAGGTTAAGAAGTGGATAAAAGAGACAGGGAATGCAGGTGTGTGTGTGTGTGTGTGTGTGTGTGTGTGTGTGTGTGTGTGTTATACAGTATAGCTACAAAACCATGCGGTCTTCCAACCATGCTTACACTCATCAAGAATGAACAGCTGCTGCCATGCATGGTCTTCACTATGGAGGCAGAAGCAGGCAGATCTCTGTGAGATCATGGCCAGCCTGGTCTGCATAGTGAATTCTAGGCCATCTGGGGCTATAGGGAGACCCTATCTAAAAAAACATAAACACCAAAACAAAACAAAAAATACATATCTGGCCTCTGAGTGACTTAAACCCATGCTTTGCTTGGTAGATTCTGGGGTTCACATGTAACATGCAATGTTTTAAAGATAAATATTAGACTTAAGGCATTTTTATTTTTAAATAACTCTTAATAACTTCATAGAAATGGTAAGACTTTGAGCTAATACATTCACATCACTGCTCGATATGCAAAAGTTTAGAAATCTGCCAATATAGTCTTTTCTTTTTTAAATTTTTTTTGGGGGGGTCTTTTCGATACAGGGTCTCCCTGTAGCCCTAGCTGTCCTGGAACTCACTCTGTAGTCCAGGCTGGCCTTGAACTCACAAAGATCTGCCTGCCTCTGCCTCCCAAGTGCTAGGATTAGAGGCGTGCGCCACCACGCCCAGCCAGTATAGTCTTTTCTAATTATTTAAAACTTAGAAACTCTTTTCCTTTTTACTTTATTTTGTTTTTGTTGTTGTTCTTTTTGAGATAGGGTCTCCCTGTAGCCCCAGCTGGCCTTGAAATCACTTAGATCTGCCTGCCTCTGCCTCCCCAGTGCTGGGATTAAAGGTGTGTGCCACCACAGCCAGCTAGAAACCCTTTTAAAAAGAGGAACGTATTCAAGAATATTTTATTTGAAATAAATAAATGTACTCTTCAAGCACTGTGGATAACATTTCCATGTTCATGATTGATTTGTTCTCATTCTTCTTAAAAAAGATTTTATCCAAATGTTTTGTTATTGTTGGCTAGAAAGAAGAGCCCTTGGTGATTTGTTTTGTTCAGTCTTGGCTTTTGGATGGAAATAATAATCACAATGTATTTCTTGACAACTGCACAATATTCTTCATTATGGTAAATATTACTTTGCTTAAAATAGAAGTATGTAGGGACTGGAGAGATGGCTCAGCGGTTAAGAGCACCAACTGCTCTTTCAGAGGACCTGGGTTCAATTCCCAGCACCCACGTGGTGGCTAAGATCCACCTTTAAGCTGGGCGTGGTGGTGCACGCCTTTAATCCTAGCACTCAGGAGGCAGAGGCAGAGGTAGGTGGATCTCTGTGAGTTCAAGGCCAGCTTGGTTTACAGAGTGAGTTCCAGGCCAGCTGGGCTATAGGGAGACCCTGTCTCAAAAAAAAAAAAAAAAGATGTAAAGTATAAGACTATTTTAAAAATATAAATATAAGATGCAACCCCCCCATATACACACATACACAGACACTCCACATATTTATGTATATTCAAGATAAAATATGTCACTGGTAAAATGTGAAGTCCATTTCTGTGTATACTCTGAGAAAAACATGCTGAGAGCATGTGTTTCTATTTGTTTCCTATTGTTGGAAGTTGAGGATCTGGGAATAATGTAATCTTTGAATAATTTACCCATACCTTTAAATTGTCAGCCTCATGGGATCCTAAGAGTAACATGCTATAAACACTGTGTCTGCATATTTACACAGGAAACCGATTCATAATACTAAGTAAATTTGGCAGAAAATGCTTACATGTCTTGCGACAGTTAATCGGGCCATTTTCTTCAATTTCATTTGCCAGTGGAACACTGTGGGAAGACATTTGTATTTTCTTAGGGCAGCAAGTATTAAAACAACCGTAGAATTTCCTGTTTGAATCAAGAACGAAGGAGAGCTGCAAACCACCAGCTTCCTGAGTGGCCACATTCCAGCTGTGCAGATTGGTCATACCACATCTGCCAATCAGAACTGGCCCTGGAGGGAGGCCCTTGGATGCTGGGGCTTGTTTACATGCTCCTGACTCTGTTTCTCCCTCCTCCTGTGTGTTGTGCCACTAGGAAGATTAGTGGGGGAACTTGTTAGTACATGCCTAGAAAACTGTGTGAAAGCAGGAACACAGCTGGAGCAGTGACATTCACAGTTCACCGTTAGCCACAGGTAAGAGCTGTTGCTTTCTTATATGAGAATAACTAGCTTCGATCCAGTTTCTGGCTTTACTTTTGTTAGCAAAACAAGCAGACTAAAAGCCAAAGAGGAATGATTTTTTTTTTTTAAAGGTTTAAAATCTACTAAGTATTCCTATGACTTTAATACTCAACAAGCGAAAACACTGCTATTTTTACTTAAGGGAGGAATAAAACCAAATAAATGAAGACAAGTTTTTAAAGGTACAGTAACCCTTAACAGTGTACAGAAATTAAGACTAGAAACATTAGCATTGTGCACTTGAAGTGCACTGTTTCTAGACAAACCTTTTTCACCTTGAAACTTTCTGCTTCTCTTGCAGAAAACAATGTCTTAGTGTGCACTGACTCTTTGGCTTAAAAAAGCATTTCTTGCCAGGCGGGTGGCACATGCCTTTAATCCCAGCACTCAAGGGGCACAGGCAGGCAGATCTCTGTGAGTTCAAGGCCAGCTTGGTCTACATAGCAAGCTCCAGGCTAGTTGGACTAAAGGGAGATCCTGTCACAAAAATACCCCACCACCACCAAAAGCATTTCTTTAAGCTGAGTTTGGTGGCACATGCCTTTTATCCTAGCACTCGGGAGGCAGAGGCAGGCAGATCTCTGTGAAATGGAAGCCAGCCAGGGGGGCTACAGGAAGACCCTGTCTCAACAACAAAAAAGCATTTTTGAATGAGTGAGATGCTCCAGGGGGTAAAAGTGCTGAAGAGAGTGACAGCGCTTAACATGTAAAGCCCAGGGTCTGTGTTCAGTCTCTGGAGCCCACAATGAAAGAAGAGAACTGATTCGTGAAAGTTCTCCGACTTCCTCGTGTGCACCATGGGACGTGCTTCCCCAAGCTTGCATATACACATCATGCACTCAAGGCACGATAAATAAATGAATGAATGAATGAATGAATGAATGAATGAATAAATACTTTCTTTTTATTACAAACCCATTCAGAAATAACTGGTACATACATGTTCCTAAGTATGTAAATCCCATTCCTTTCCTCCCAGAGCCTTAGAACATACTTTTTTTTTTTTTTTTTTTTTTTTTGTTCTTTTCAAGACAGGGTCTCCCTATAGCCGCAGCTGTCCTGGAACTCACTCTGTAGACCAGGCTGGCCTTGAACTCACAAAGATCCACCTGCCTGTAGAACATACTCTTGTCTCATTCTCTATGCTGCTACACCAGAAGTCAAATTAAGAGGTTGGGGAGGGATTCCTATCTAACCTTTGTTTTGCCTTTAAATTCTCTCTTGTTACCATTAACTCACATTATATGATAGGAAATTATATTTTGGCAATATTCCATAGGGCTTTCTTTTAAAGTCGTTGTATACAATTGTGCTGTGGTTTATTGCTTTCTATTGTTAATTTCTTCTTCATAACATTGACGCTTTCTCCAGTTTCGTGAAGCATATACCAGGGAAAAGTTGTTAGCTCCTATTCAAATGGGCAGCTTAGGTGTTTTGTGACTCGTGCATGGGGTAGCTTTCAGGTTGATAAATAGCATTTTATTTTGGTTTATCAGTTTTTTGTGTTGTTTTTTTTGGTCTTTTTGAGACAGGGTCTCCCTGTAGCCCCAACTGTCCTGGAAATCGCTCTGTAGACCTGGTTGGCCTTGAACTCACAAAGAACCACCTGCTTCTGCCTCCCGAGTGCTAGGATTAAAGGCATGCGCCACCACGCCCGGCTGATAAATAACATTTTATAACAGTCTAGAAAATCACTGCACTCTTCTTTCTTTACACATAACAGAACTTCTGGCCCTTGGCACTGCTGACATCTTTAGGCGTTGCCTGCACACTTGGGGATGCTTAATAGCATCTCTGCTCTCATCCTTGGAGCTGCTTCCTCCCCAGTCAGGACAACTGGAACATTTCTATGTAGCACATTACACCTCACTATCCACAAAGCCTTCTGAAATGTTCTGGGTGAGAGGGAGTTAAGGAGGAGGCTGTTCTGGTCTTAGCGCATTTGCAGATGTTGTCGCCAGTTGTCCATCCCCCCTCCCCTCCCATTCTGTTAGAAGCTTCTGCCAACCATGATTCATGGAATGATTTTTTTGAGTTGAGTAATCTGTGGCTTTTAACTTTCCTTCCTTAGCTAAATCTGTTTTGGTTTTAGCAAAGCGTTTAATGCAGCGAAGAGCTTTTAAAATGAGAAACTAATACAGGAGATATATTTTCCAAGTAAATTATTTTAACAAGCCACCAAACGGTTTCGTCTGTCTTGTGTTGTCTGCTTTCTACCTCCTTGTTGGGCAGATCCTCTCAACTCCGATGAAGAGTGTTGCAGAGGAGAAAACACAGCTGCCTTGAACAGTCCTTCACCCAGTGGTACGGCAGCTGGAGTAGAAAACTTCTTTCCCCTGAATTTTAAACACCATTTTGACGTGTAAACATCTTCTTTCTTCACAGATCGCAACGAACGACATAAACCAGAGCACCGTTCTTCAAGGTAAGGATTTATAGTATTTAATAATCCTGTATAAAGTTTCTTATTTGGAGGCCGTGAAAATGTCCCTTTTAGGGTTATGGTTATATTGGAATCGTTTATGGCATTCAGAGAAGACTCAGAGAAATATCGTTCATTCTCTGAACAAAAACCCTCTGTAAAGTTACTGACTACATGGAAGATATGTTTTACTTTAAGGATTACTTTCAGTGACAGAGACAGCTTTATAAAACATTTTATTCTCATTTCTTTCCTTTTATAACCAAGCTTCTCACCTACCAATGTTTTAAAATATGTATTATTATTTTCCCAATTATAAAAATAGCACAGACTCGATATAGACACGCAGAAAGAAAAAATTTTTTTTGAGACAGGGTCTCCCTGTAGCCCCAGCTGGCCTGGAATTCACTCTGTAGAACAAGCTGGCCTTGAACTCACAGAGATCCGCCTGCCTTTGCCTCTGGAGTGCTAGGATTAAAGGTGTGTGCCACCACGCCAAGCCTAAAACAATTCTTAGCCGCCATGTGGGAGCTGGGAATCGAACCAGGGTCCTCTGCAAGAGCAGTTGGTGCTTTTAACCGCCGAATGTGTGTGAATGTTCAATGCATGCATGGGGTGGGGGGCATGCCACAAGGTGCACATGAAGGAGGTCAGAGGACAACTCTGTGCAGTTGAGCCTCTCCTCCCTTTACATGTTCTGGGATGGAACTCGGGTTGTCAGGCATGCGTGGAAGTGCTACATCACCCCAGAAAATGCTGTTTAAAAATACAGAGCATGGAAATTAAAACCTTCACGACTACCACCCAAGAATATTTCTAAAAATCCTTTCAAACTTTTAAAAGTGGACGTTATCTGACTTTTTCTTTTAGGTAAGACTACCAGGCTATCTTGAATATTTTTAATCATTTTCCATAAAATACTATAATTTTTTAGTATTAATTTTCTCATTTCATACTGCACTACTTTTTCTTTGCATCTTATGTTGTGGAAATTGATAAAATGGCAATAATGGATTTATTAGGCTTACTGATAAAATCATACTCTTTTTCAAGGTATCAAACCCTAAAATGTATTGATCTCAATGAATAAAAATATAGAAATCTCAGAAAAATCCTTTACTTAGCTAGAAATACCTTCGGCAAAAATTGCAAGTCAAATCAGTGACACTATCTGAAAGAAGACCATAGCTAAAGATTTGGAATATTGACCTTTTAGCATGTATAATATACTTATATTAAAATTCCCTATTTTTATTGGTTGGTTCTGAGTCTTGACAAACATAAAATTTTTGTTTATATCATAGTCATAAAGCAGTTTCTCAGGTCGATTTTTAAATTTGTAATTTATTTTTATTTAGTTATTTGTGTGTATGTGTGTGTGCATGTATATGGGTGTGTGTGCATGTGTAAGTCAGAGGATAACTTTCAGGCATTAGTTCTCCACCTTTCACCATGTGAGTTGCCCGGATTAAACTCAGGTCATCGGGCTTAGTGGCAAGCACTTTTACCTGGTGACATAAAGTTGGAAGAGTTTAAAAAAGAAAACATGGTGGCGCACACCTTTAATCCCAATGCTCAGGAAGCAGAGGCAGGCAGATCTCTGTGAGTTCAAAGCCAGCCTGGTCTATCTACATAGTGAGTTCCAGGCCAGCTGGGGATACAGGGAGACCGTATCTCAAAAACAAAACAAAACAAAAACAAGAAAACACTAGCCATGCCTTTAGTCCTAGCACTGAAGAAACAGAGGCAGGTGGATCTCTGTGAGATTGAGGCCAGCCTGATCTACATAGCCAGTGCCAAGCCACCTAGAATTTCAGGGAGACCCTGTCTTGAAAAAAAAAAAAAAAAAAAAAAAAAAAAAAAAAATTCTAGAATGATTAAACCAAGATTCATAAGACCTTTGGCACAATGAAGGTTGGAATCAATTTTGAGTAGTGTAATTTTTTTCTGATTATCTTTTCTTTTTATCTATTTAAGAATTTCATACATCGTGCATACCCACCCTCCAAACTCCTTCCAAATCCACCCGTCCCCTACTACTAGCTGAAGACCTATTGGCAATTGATAGCTGTTGTGAGAGGGAGAGTTAGTTTTCTTCCAGGGTGGGTAGGTAGCTCAACTATGTTCCAGTGAATGGCCCCACACAAGACTGTATGAGCAGCATAAATTGGACTCAGTAGGTTTAACTGTGTTCTTTTATTATTTATAAGATTATTTTAAGAAAGGCATCAAGTATGTACGGTTTACTGCATGGAAGCTCATATCACCAGCAAACAGGGACAATGTCAGTACTTCTTTCCTATTTGGAAGATTTTCATATCTTTCTCTGGCCAAAGTGTTCTGACCGGCACTTCCAGCATTATGCCGAATAGAAATGATTAGAGTGTGCATGCTTGTCTTGATCCTGATCTTAAAAGCTTTAAACATTTACTGTTAAGTACAATGTGAACAGGGGTTTGTCATACAGAGCTTTTATTATGTTGAGATATGCTCTTATATACCTTTTTGTGAACCTTATGACTTTAAAAATCAAATATGTTGCTGAGTCCTGTCTGTTCTTTAAGGGCCCCCTGACCATTCTCCTCTAAGCAAATCTGATAAACTCCTCAGTTCACCAAGCTGGACTTTGGAGGTATCTTTACTTTGGTCTGTAGTTGATTTTCTTTAAATTCTTTTTATTGAATTTTTGTGTATTTCATACAGAAATTATCAATCTTAATTGCCTCTATACCCCCTTCTCCATTGGCACTCTCCCATACACACACACCCCCACCTGCATTTGTGTTAAAGCCTACTATACCAAATTAGTGTCTCTGGATTTTCCTCAAATGCAAATTCATCCACTGAGGTCTAGTCAGCCTTACCGGAGTCCTTTGCTTTAAGAAGATCAGCTCTTCCTCACACAACAGTAATTAGCTGACAATATTTCTTCAGCTAAGATTGGATTCTGCTGCCCATTTCCGCAGTTCCATGCTGGGTTTTTGGCTGCTTGAGTTTGCGTGGGTCTCTGAATGTTGACACCATTGCTGTAGGTGCATGGAGCAGGGTCCCAGGAGCCTGCAGGATTCTGTTTCCATATGGTCTTGTATCTCCTTCCCAGCTCTTACAGTCTTTCTCCCCCTCTTCCACAATAGTTCCTGAGCCCTGGGCGAGTGAAGCTTAACATAGGAGTCCTGTCCAAGGTCCCACAATCTGCAACTCCTAATCTCCATGTTTTGGCTATTTATGACCTTAAGACTCCTGGTCCTCCTAGTCCTCTGTAGGTGAAGAGGTTGCATTGTAGATGTGCCTCTTAGACTTGGGCAATTCATAGACTATGTCTCTGTGTGATCAGTTGTGGTACACTGTATTAGTCTCCATCTGGTGCAAAAGAAGCTTCTTTGATGAGTGGTGACGGGAATATTTGTCTGTAAATGTAAGGATACATATTTTGTACTTAGTAAGAACTTTCAGTAATCTAGGGATGTGACATCCTGGGATTTCCCTAAGATCTATGACCCATGTGTATTTGGCTATGCATGTGAGTTTCCTTCCACTGAGCGTGCTTTAAGTCCAGATACCATTGAATGCCTCTAAGAGGTAAAAGTGCCACTACTACATCAATGTCAGATGCTGTGCTAGCGATTGATGTGGATATTTGGTCTTAACGCTGGTGTTGGACCATCAGTTAATGTCCTCCCTTAGCAGCTTTTGTAGTGGTCTCCAAAGCTATGAGAGCTGCCTCCAGGCCAAATGTCTTCCAAGTCGCTTCCAGCTCCACTGCTCAAAATTCAGTCTCCAAAGTATGTCTTGTCTTCAGTAATAGGGTCTTACCTTGAAGTCTGGGAGTAGATCAAGAGCTGTGTAACTTTGGGAACCTCTTGGACTACTCAGGCCAACAACTCATAGGAAGGTTTCTCCTGTCTGGCAGGCACTGTTTCTTGCAATGTAGCCTTTAGCTACACACGTGGACTCATGTAGAGATAATGTATGTGTAATTTCTCATTAGATTGTTAGACTAATATGATTCCCTCAGGTTTTTTTTTTTTTACACTAGCTAGGCATTGTGTCTTCCCCCCTTTCTCTCTCTCTCTCTCTCTCTCTCTCTCTCTCTCTCTCTCTCTTTCTCCCTCTCTCTCTTCCCCCCATCTAGCCCTCCCTCCATGCCTTCCCCATTTAAAGTATCCCCATCTTCCTCATTTCTCCCTTGACAGTACCAGTCTTCTATAGTCCCACCTCATTTGAGCTCCTTCCTTCCTTTTATCTCCAAATTTCCCTTGTATAAATTCTATTTATTTATTTATTTATTTATTTATTTATTTATTTATTTATTGGTATTTTTGAGGCAGGGTCTCCCTGTAGCCCCAGCTGTCTTTAACTTGCTATGTAGACCAGGCTGGCCTTGAACTCACAAAGATATGCCTGCCTCTGCCTCCTGAGTGCTGGAATTAAAGGTGTGCGCCACCACACCCAGTGTAATAAAAAAAAATTTTTTTGTTTTTTTGGTATTTTTGAGACAGGGTCTCCCTTTAGTCCCAGCTGGTCTGGAGCTTACTCTGTAGATCAGTCTGGCCATAAATTATATTTAATACAATCCTTTCTCTGAAACACAAGTGAAACATTAAAAGATGGGGGATATATATATCTTAAGTAACATTTTTTTAAATCTTGAAGGTTTTTAGCTTTTTTCTTTTTTATATTTTATTTATTTATTTATTTATTTTTGGTCTTTTTGAGACAGGGTCTCCCTGTAGCCCCAGCTGTCCTGGAACTCACTCTCTAGACCAGGCTGGCCTTGAACTCACAAAGATCTACCTGCCTCTGCCTCCCAAGTGCTAGGATTAAAGGCGTGCACCACCACGCCCAGCATTTATTATTTTTTATGTGTATGAGTGTACTGTCTCTGTGTATGTAGGTGCATCTGTGTCATGCAATGCCGCAAAGGTCAGAAGACGTGTCAGATTCCCCTGGAACTGGAGTTAAAGACAGTTCTTAGCTGCCATGTGGGTACTAGGACTCGAACCTGGGTCCTCTGCAAGAGCAGTCAGTGCTCTTAACCGCTGAGCCATCTCTCCAGCCCCGGTTTTTAGCTTTTTATAAATTTACCATGAGTGAAAAGTTTTGTGATTGCTTTCACCTCTGTTTCCCAAAAGAGGTACACTAACTTGATTATATTGAAAGAAAAATAATATGATAAAAAAATGTTACCTCTACATATTTCTAATTCTGAGTACACAGGCCTTAAAAAAAATCATTATATGTATGCTTTGGAGTGGTTATATCTATACCTTATAGGAAGCATAAAAATCAAAAAAGAATCTCATTCTCCACCCCCAGAGAGTTTATTCACAATGTCTGGAGTGGATCCTCAAAGACTGTGTGGTAGTCAAGTCCTCCAGCAATGCTGGTGCATAGCCAGGTTGGGGGCCTCTGGACCAGGATGGAACAGCTGAGTTCAGACAGGTGAGATCAAAGAGGAGAGTCTCTTGCTGGGCATGGTGGCACATACCTTTAACCCCAGCACTCGGGAGGCAGAGGCAAGCGGATCTCTGTGAGTTCAAGGCCAGCCTGGTCTACATAGTGAGCTCCAAGCCATCTGGAACTAAAGGAAGACCCTGTCTCAAAAAGACCCCCCGCCAAAAAAAAAAAAAAAGGAAAAGAAAGAGGACAGTCTCAGGACAGGTAAATTGTAGGACTACTGGCTTGAGGAACTAGGACAATCTTGCTCAGGCCTGGGAAGCTTGGGAGGTATTTCAGACAGAAATGATAGCCGACTTCCGATACCTGGAGGCTGACACATAGAAAAGACTAGAACAGTTTTTCCACATAATTGCTGGGTTTTACCTAAGGGGAGCCTTGGGATTGGAAACATCATCACTGGTTTTAATGTCAGGGAAGGAGCAAGTACAAAATGAGTCTGCACTCCCGCTGCAGGCAGAAAGTAAAGGGGG
>VZQC01000327.1:398227-413733 GCA_009823505.1 Rhizomys pruinosus
AGAGTTTATTCACAATGTCTGGAGTGGATCCTCAAAGACTGTGTGGTAGTCAAGTCCTCCAGCAATGCTGGTGCATAGCCAGGTTGGGGGCCTCTGGACCAGGATGGAACAGCTGAGTTCAGACAGGTGAGATCAAAGAGGAGAGTCTCTTGCTGGCCATGGTGGCACATACCTTTAACCCCAGCACTCGGGAGGCAGAGGCAAGCGGATCTCTGTGAGTTCAAGGCCAGCCTGGTCTACATAGTGAGCTCCAAGCCATCTGGAACTAAAGGAAGACCCTGTCTCAAAAAGACCCCCCGCCAAAAAAAAAAAAAAGGAAAAGAAAGAGGACAGTCTCAGGACAGGTAAATTGTAGGACTACTGGCTTGAGGAACTAGGACAATCTTGCTCAGGCCTGGGAAGCTTGGGAGGTATTTCAGACAGAAATGATAGCCGACTTCCGATACCTGGAGGCTGACACATAGAAAAGACTAGAACAGTTTTTCCACATAATTGCTGGGTTTTACCTAAGGGGAGCCTTGGGATTGGAAACATCATCACTGGTTTTAATGTCAGGGAAGGAGCAAGTACAAAATGAGTCTGCACTCCCGCTGCAGGCAGAAAGTAAAGGGGGTGGGGGCAGGAGATGCCTCCGTGGATAAAATGCTCCATGAGTGAAGTTGAGGGGCTGAGTTGAGTTTCTAAGCACCCACATTTAAAAAAAAAAAAAATCAAGGCATGGCACACAGGCCTTCCCAGCACTGGTAAGATAGAGAAGGGAGATCCCTGGGGATTGCTGACCAGCTGTCTTAGCCATTCAGTGAGTTCCAAGTTCAATGAGAGACCCTGTCTCAAAAAATAAGGTGGAGAGCAATTGAGGAAGGCACCCAACGTTAATCTCTGGCCTTGGAGTGCATGAGTGAACACACAGATACACACACACACACACACATGATTAAAAGAGATATTGAGGGCTAGAGACATGGCTCACACTTAAGAGCATTAGCTGGTTTTCCAGAGGACCTGGGTTCATTTCCCAGCGCCCACATAGCAGCTAACAATCACCCATAACTCCAGTTCCAGGGAATCTGACTGACACCCTCTTCTAGCCTCCTCAGACAGTACACGAATGGGTGCACTTACATATGTGCAGTGAAAACACTCAAACACATAAAATAAAAAGAAGATATAATTATTTGTAAAAAGAGACATTGGTAACTAAATATGGAATGTGAATTAAAAAAAAAAAAATAGCCTGACATTTGGTATCAGTGAGATGGTCCAGCAAGTAAAGCCCTGATGACCTGAGTTCAATTCCCAGAACCCTCATGGTAGAAGGAGGAAACTGACTTCCATAGGTTATCCTCTGACCTCCACACATTCGTCATGTCACATGTGCACACATAAGTAAATAAAAGAATAAAGAAATAAATAACAAATTTTTCTAAAAATTAAGAAAAGGAACAATTCCAGTTTTTTTTTTTTTCTTTTTAAAAAAAAGTAGTTCAAGTGGTGGCAACTGGGCAGGTTTAAATACAGATTCTATTTATAAACTGTCCTCATCAGTTAGAGAATAGAAATGTTATTCTCAGGAGATATATGCCAAAGTATCATGAGGGACATGTTCTGTGTTTGCAGTCTGCTTTCAAATAATTCAAGGGAGAAGGACAAGAAGAGAAGAAGAAGCAGACATCTCATAGGAAAACATGAGGAGTTGGTTAATAAAGGCATATATGTATAAATTTTATTGTTTCTTCAACCTGTATATAGACTTGAAAACTTACTGTATATGTATGAAGGCAGGTACAAGTGTGAGTGTGTGGCCAGAGATCAACCTCAAGTGTTTGTCCTTGGGTGCCGTCCACCTTTCCTTTCTTTTTTATTTATTACTTTTTATTTTATGTGTCTGAGTATTATGCCTGTATGTATGTATGTAGGTGCACCCATGTTGTGTAGTACCCACAGAGGACAGAGGAGATCATCAGATCCCCTAGAACTGGAGTTATGCACTTGTTAGCCACCATGTGGGTGCTGGGATTTGAACCCAGGTCTTCTGCAAGAATAGCCAGTGCTCTTAACTGCTGAGCCATCTCTCCAGCCTCCACCTTTTCTTTTTAAGGCAGAGACTCTAACTGAACCTGGAACTCACTCATTCATTTAGGCTGGCTGGCCAGCAAGCCCCAGGGCTTATACAAACACACAGGCTTTTTATGTGGGTCTTAGAGATTGAAATTTAGATCCTTATGCTTATGCAGCACACACTTTACTGACCGAACTCTCCAGCCCTGACTTGAAAATTTCAAAGTAGAAAGTAGCAGAGGCGAGAACCGCTTGAGTGTTCCTGCAAATCCCAGAAGACAGAATGCTCCTCTGAGGGAAGAACTTTAAGGAAGACGGATCTCTGCACCATGTGAGGAAGAACGTCCTGTCAGAGCTGATCAAAGATAGGCTATTCTGTGAGCAAATACTGTGAAGGGAAGCTCAGCAACACTAGCACTAGGAAAAGCAGAAAAGACTCCTGTGTAAGTTACTGCCAAGATGTTCCAGCCCCTGGCTTACTTAATAGCTCACACATACTTGCTGGAGTCCCTATTCTGACTCAGAATAGACTAGAAAACCTGAAAAAGGCCTCCACCTGCATGGAGAATCTAACATTTTGAGGTTCTTTTTTTTTTTTTTAACGGACAACCCAATTGGAATATTTTGAGTTTTTATTCCTAATCTGTGAGAGTCTGTTTACCCCAAAGTCAAGATATGAGTCTTACAATTTATTTTAGGCCATGCTGTAGCCCTCTTGAGGGTGTTTGGAATGTACTCTTTTCTTTTTTAATTTATACGTGTGTGTGTGTGTGTGTGTGTATGTGTGTGTGTGTGTGTGTATGCGTGTCTGGATGAATGCGCGCATGTTGAGGCCAGAAGACAACTTAGGTGTCATCCTCAGGAAGGTGGTCCACCTTCTTTGAGACACAGTCTCTTATTGTTTAAAACTCACTGATTAACTATACTGGCCCTGTCTTCCCAGCACTGGGATTACAAACGTGTGCCACCACACCGGGCATTTTACATGTGTTCTAGGAATCAAACTTGGGTCCTCATGTTTGTAAAACAAGCACTTTTCCAATACCGCCACCCTCTCCAGCCCTGATTATTCTTTAATCTCTTTAAATCTATCTCATAAAATTTTCTAGGACTGTGCTGCAAGTCTTGGTAAGCATAGCACTTAGTAGAGTAACTGGGCCACTTAATAAATAACTATTGGATAAATGGAAGCCACTTATTTACAGCGAAGAGACGGACATGCCAGTCTTCTTCAGACTAGAAGAAGCTGACTCATGCAAGCTTGCTTGCCTACACTGAATGTGTTACAGCAGCAAGGCATGATGCTTACATAAGGCAGCCACGGGTGTCCATGGGAGCACGCCTACCCACTACCAGACCAGCAGGGCTACAGTCAGGCCATGCCTTCCTGCACAAGCAGAGTGGAAAGAAAACTGAAACAAGAAGTCATGTCATTTGGTATGTTCAGGGTCCTCCTTGGGCCACGCAGTGACAAGAACGATGGGTATAAAACCACTGAGGATTAGAGAAACATGTTTCTCTTGTTTGTGTTTTCACATGGCCATACACTCTCAGGGCTTTCCCAGTGAGAGGTGGATAAATCTGGGGTGTCTGTCTGCTCTCGAATTGCAGTGTGAAATAAGAAAAGAATAATTCTCAAGTTAAAGGAGAAGTTGTATCACGTATACACTATTGCTAATACACCACACTATGTATATAGTTTTGTTGTTGTTTGTTTTGATTTTTTATTTTTATTTATTTTTTTTATTTTTTATTTATTTATTTTTTTATTTTTATTTATTTCGGTATGTGTATCAATGTACTGTCTGCATGCAGGTTTGTGCACCCGTGTCGTGCAATGCCGCGGAGGTCAGAAGAGGGTCTCGGATTCCCCTGGAACTGGAGTTCTCCTGGAACTGGAGTTTCAGACGGCTCTCGGCCGCCATGTGGGTGCTGGGGATCGAACCCGGGTCCTCTGCAAGAGCGGTCGGCGCTCTTAACCGCTAGACCATCTCTCCAGCCCCTTGTTTTGATTTTTTAAGAGGTTTGATAGATACCTTTGTTACTTTGTTTTAGTGTTGTTTTTTTGTTTGCTTGTTGCTTATTGATCAATATGGATATCAGAAATATCAGAATTCTTTAGTCTGAGCACACCATTATCCACGTTGGTGTTCCACAGTGATGTCCCACAGAACACTCTTCTGTAGGATAGTCATTTTGTCAAGACTGGGATATGTGGCTCACTCAGAGAATGTGTACATACAGTGCCCTGGGCTCAATCTCTAGTTTCAAAAGAAAGGAAGGAGGAAAGAAAGAAGGAAGAGGGAAGGAGGGAATGTATCCAAAATCTTGGTGAGTTAAACAAAATCAGACATTTTTCTCCACTGGTTAGACTCTATTTCTCTGAAGTGCATCCTAAGCCTTTCTGCAGGGCGAGTGTACAGAGCATAAGTCAGTGGTGGGTGCCATGTACCCTCAACCCAGGCCTTTGGCCAGAGCACCTAGCTTGCACACCCAGCCCCAGGCTGTGGAGAAGATGAAGACAAAGTGCAGTCGACCTTACTGCCCTTGAGGGAATGGACATCAGCTCCAAGCAGGGTGAAAGGGTTAACCAAGAGGACACAGATACAGACACTCCTGATTAGGGACTGTATTTGTTACTTTTCTGTTGCTGCGATAAACACCATGAGTAAGACAATTTATAGAAGGAAGGGATCAGAGTCCATCATGGCAGGGAAGGTACAGCGGGAGGCACTGGGCACTCACAGTTTCCAATAGGCACAGAAAACAAGAGAGAAACTGGAACTGGGCAAGGCTATATTCCCTCAGAGCCTGTCTCCAGTGATGAGCTTCCTCCAGCATTGCCAGACATCCTAAATGTTCCATGACTCTCCCCAAACAGCACCGTCAACTGGGGACCAAGTGTTCACATCCTTGGAGCCTCTGGGGGACAGTCATTCAAACCACCCCAGGAACAGGAACTTCATCCACTACTCTGGCCAGCTACTACTAGATGGTACAAAGGGTGACTCTAGCCTGGACCCAAGACAAATTTTCCTTTAATGTGGGAAAAGGGCAGGTCATCAAAGCTTGGGATATTCCTTAGCAGTCATGAAGGTTGGGCAAGTGTGCACCTCACCTAGAAACTGGAACATCCCTACAGAACATCAGTAGACCGCCCTCCAAAGATCGCCTCCAGCAGCTGGTTTGCATTTGCGCTGGCGTTGAGTTCAAGGGAAGGGACCTGACAGAAGGTGAAGATAGAGGAACCATCTGCAAACTATGGGCTGAGAACCCCACTTCAAAACTGGCTCCTCGGGGTTTATCTGGAGTAGCTGGTCCCACTGAATAAAAGGCAGAGGGCCTTCTCTTAAGAAATGCACTGACTTTTGCACAGAGTTGGAAAAGCTTGATCCTTAGTTTTAACTATTCACCTTGGCTCCTGCACAGCTGCATTTTAAAGCCATCCACCCTCTTTGTTTTTTTGAGACAGGCTTTCTCGTTTGTTATATAGCCTTCTAAGGTCCGTACATAAGCCCAGGCTGGCCTTCAATTTGAGATTCTCCTGCCACAGACACTCAAGTGCTGGGATTATAGGCATCTGCCAAGACCTCTGGCTGGATTTGTAGATGCTGGTGTTTGGGTTTCAATGGACTGTTTCCATGCTTCTGTAGAAAGTGGAGTGTTTTACATTCTTCCACAGTGCTGGCCTCTGTACGAGGAGCCTATTCCAGATTTTATTTTTATTGAAAGTCATCATTTTCTCCTTTTTGATTGGCATTTCTTTCACTGGGGCTTTGATGATAAAAGCTTTGGAAAAACTGTTGATCATCTGGTGGGGAAGTATAAGAAAGATGGAGCTTCAAACTTTCATCCATACCTTTCAGGGTAGCTTTGTCCACTGGATAGGAACTTTAGGACCAACTCTCCCTACATTAGAGCTGAAACCAGGCCAACTCAGACTGGATTCCTAAGGTTAATAGGCGCCTACAGGCCTTGCCACCCACTGTTTGCTGGGGGGGGGGCGGCAATAGGGACCTGGAGACAGAAATGGTTGGAACAGAGGAAAACGGGGTAGGCTCTCATCACAAGCCCTCCCGTTTTGAAGAAGGTTCAAGATTCAAAGGGTGAATTCTTTGTTTTATTTTCATACCTTTTTTTGACAGTTTGTAGAGCAGGGCTTTCTTTTATACTTTCCTTTGAAGGTCAAGTTCAATCCCAACTTCTGGTGTTGCCTGTTAAAACATACTAAGCTTGCTAGTGGATAGGTTGTAGGTGAGGGGCAGGGTGTCACAGATGTCTCTCTTTAGATACCATGTGAAAGAATGGGTGGTGTGCTAGTTTCATTTCTGTTGCTGTGACAAATACCTTGACATAAAGCACGTTAGGGAAGAAGGGGGTTATTTGGCTAACAGTTCCAGGATACAGACCATTGCCTGGGAAAGTCAAAGCAGCTAGTCACATGTCCATGGTCGAGCAAAGGAAACGAATGCACCCATGCTGCCTGCCGCGGCTTCATCTAGCTCCCCCTGACCTATGTACTGCAGGACCTTTTACTCAGGAATGGTGTTTCTCACAATGGGCTGGGTCTTCCTACATCAGTTAACAATCAAGACAATCCCTCACAGGCAAACCTGATCGCTATAATTCCTTAATTGAGGCTCTATTCCCAGGTGATTTGGGGTTCCCGAAAGTTGATATTAAAAACGAATCACTGGGGCTGGAGAGATGGCTCAGCAATTAAGAGCTCTGGCTGCTCGTGCAGAGGACCCAGGTTTGCTTCCAAGCACCCACAGGTTGGCCAACAACCATCCTGACTCCAGTTCCAGGGGACTGGATGCCCTCTTCTGGCCTCCCCAGGCTTTGCACCATAAATGAAATGAATAAAAACTGTTTTTAAAAGTCTAATCATCACAAGTGATTAAACGTTAAAAGAAGCCTGGCAGGTGACAAGTGCTTTTTCTCCTCACCTTGTTTACGTTGCCTATCAAAGGGGAAGCTAAGCCATTTCCTCCTATCTAGGAGGCTTTCCTATTCCTCACACAGCCTCTAAGATTGGGTAAATATCTGTCTGTTGCATTTCCCATTCTCTATATTTTATTCTAGATCCAGGAAAAAAGACAGTTATTCTCCTTGGCTGGTTCTGCTGAGTAGGGGTGGCATAGGGTGGGGGAGGGGTCGAAATGAAAGGTTTTGACAGATGAGAAACAAATTTTGTTCCCCTTTTGAAGGAGAGAGGTAGTTACAGACTCGATTGCCAATTTAGAAGCCTGCTCATATAACCTCTATATGTACAGTATATAATAACTTTAAATCCCACATAAATTTCCCATCACCATTATCAGGGACATTCATCCTAATTCTACAATTCCTTTAAGGATGACTCTAATACCAGATAATATCTGAGAGAGTACAGACGGCACAGTGAACCTTGGCTTAGCCTTCTTGTGAGGATTACTCTTCCAACAGTCTGAAGATGGAGTAGGATTTGATACAGGCATGACGAATATTAGCAAATCAGCATTGAGAGGTACAGACTGGGTGAGGCCCAAAATGGCAAACCAACCCCAGTGAAATAGTCGTGACCTGCTTTATAGTAAGAGCATCACTCTGCTTGGCATGCATGTCAGAGAGAAAAACAAAGGCACAATTGCAAAGAGTTAAGCCAGGGCATGATAGGGAGGGTTAATATCCTCATAATTGATTTTATATTTTCTTAAATTAAGATTCTCTATTGGAGGGGGCTGGAGAGATGGCTCGGTAGTTAAGAGCACTGGCTGCTCTTGCAGGAGACCTGGATTCTGTTCCCAGCACCCACATGGTAGCTAACAACCATCTGTAATTCCATTTCCAGGGAACCTAATGCCATCTTCTGACCTGTGGGCACTGCACAACACAGCTACATACATGCAGGCAATACACTCATACACATAAAATTAATTTTTTAATTTTTAAAAATTAAAAATGTTTTAAATTTTATTTGTTATTTTTATTTTAGTTATTGCATATATGTAAGTGCACCATGCAACTCGGAGGGGTTTGCATCTCCTGGAACTGGAATTAAGGACAGTTGTAAACTGCCATGTGGTTGTTGGGAATCAAACCTGGATCCTCTGCAAGAGCAGTCAGTGTTCTTAACTGCCGAACCATCTTTCCAGCGAGTACACCCCCCCAATTAAAAACATTTTTTTAAAAGAGCCTCTATTAGCTGGGCATGGTGGCACACGCCTTTAATCCCAGCACTCAGGAGGCAGAGGCAGAACTCTGTGAGTTCAAGGCCAGCCTGGTCTACAGAGTGAATTCCAGGCCAGCTGGGGCTATAGGGAGACCCTGTCTCAAAAAAAAGACACACACAAAAAATCCTCTATTAGAGAACAATTTTTTTTTTAATTTTTATTGATGCTTTGTGCATTTCGTACATCATTTTCCAATTCAGATCAGGCATATTTCCCTTTCCCTTCCCCCCGACCCCCACCCCATCCCAGATCATGTATTCTGCCATAACTGTCCTGCATCTTTAGAGAACAATTATTAGCGGCTTCCTCTGGCTGGGCTCACTTTATTCTGGAAGAACGAATCCCGGGTTTTATTTCTACCAGCTTCAGTGATGTATAGGTCACTAATGACGTCACTGGGCCCCCTCTACTTTTCAGCTGAAAAGACCCTTGGGCTATCCAGGATTTTAGCAGCACCTGTCTGTGGGGTGTAAAAGAGGGTATGTGGGTCTGGATAAAGCAGACAGATCAGTGGCTAATGTCTGACTCAACTGCTATAATCCTAGCTTCATCTTCTAATTTAAAGGGTAGGTCACCCATCCTAGAAGCTAGACAGGGTCTCCCAAACACAATTTCATAAAGACTTAACTTGGGAGCTGGAGAGATGACTCGGTGGTTAAAAGCACATCCTGTGCTTCCAGAGGACCTGAGTTATGTTTCCAGCACTTACACTGCGCAGCTTCCCACCACCTGTAATTTCCACTCCACTTCTGACATACTCTTCTGGCTCCCTGGGCATTTATATTTATATGTACATACCCACACATAGGCACACACACATAAATAAATAAACATTTTTTTGGCCCTTAAAGTCAATTTTGGGCTGTATTTTCCTTACTTGGTGTTCCTTGAACTCATCCATGTCTACACACGTGCAGTGACTTTTTGTATTTTCTTTTTATTTTATGATTTTTTTACTTTTTATATTTCATACATCATTTTTCAGTCCAATTTGGATACATTCCCCTCTCCCTGCCTCTCCCTCCACCCTAGTTCTTGCATTCTGCCATACTTGTCTTGCATCTGTCTCTCAGTCTTTCCAAGGATTTTTTCTGCAGAGGCTTGTTGCTTTGGGCAGAATTTAACTGTATCAGTCAGTTCTTTGACCCAGTCCAGATGTTGTTGTTCCCTCCCCTTTGTATTGCTCTAAAATATGCCTATATAAACAACACATATGTATCAAAATTATGACCTCCAAGAATAAACTGTATGCTAATTCCAAAATATGTTTTGGGGTTCACATTTTTTCCTTTAATTTTATAATACTCTAATACATGAATACATATCTTCCACCCATATAAGTGGTAGGTCAATTCTAGAACCCATTAAGAGATTCACATTATAACAGCACAGTTGCTTTCAGATACATAGAAATATAACAGTAACATTTGAACTGGGGATTTCATGTTTCATCCATAAATGAGGGAAACCATTTCCCTCATTTTGTTTTTTGGGGGACTGTGTTACTTCACTTAGCATAATGGCTTTGAGTTCTATCCATTTACCTAAGTTCATGATGTCATCTTTCTCTTTCTTTTTTTTTCTTTTTTTTTACTTTTTGTCTTTTTACTAAGAATAAATAAACAATTTTTAAAGCTTAAAAAGAAAGGACTTGAGTCTACCTTCGAGGGGCTACCTGAATTTGGAACAAAGCACTAGCAAGCACTACTAAGACTTTAATCCCATTTTGAATGGCTCTCCTGACAAAGTTCAGCCAATAATGTTCTATAAAGTTATGCTTCATCGTTTGTTTGTCCAATGGATGAGGTCTTTACCACAAATGTAATTTCTAAGTTATTTACAAGATTCGCTCACATTTGGATGACCCCAGAAACAAAAGTCAATCCATTGTCACTTTGAATAAAGCTCAATAAACCTAGGAATAAGTTCTTTTAGCAAAACTTAATCAATTCTGTTCCCTCTATTCTAATAGAGTCCCACCCTGAAAGAGCAGACATAAATAGTAATGAAAATATCTTAAAAAAGTGCTGTCTAAAATTCTGAGTGAGAGCTATACTGCACATGAGTTTTAAATTTTATTTGAATTTGTAACTTCCTTTCCCAGAAATGGCTATTAATAACATTTAGGGGGAAAAAGCACCATGAAGTAGTGCTGGAAACTAATTAGAAGGAAGTAGACAATAAAGAATGTTAAGTCCTGTGTCCATCATTGCACTGAATAGAAAATTAGAAAATCTTTTCCCACCCCACAAGCCTTAAATTATAGATCTCAGGCCGGGCGTGGTGGCGCACGCCTTTAATCCTAGCACTTGGGAGGCAGAGGCAGGCGGATCTTTGTGAGTTCAAGGCCAGCCTGGTCTACAGAGTGAGTTCCAGGACAGCTGGGACTACAGGGAGACCCTGTCTCAGAAAAGACCAAAAAAAAAAAAAAAAAATTATAGATCTCAATGACTTACAGGGTCTGAATAACTAGATTCTTCATCTCAAATGTTTTATATACTATACAAAAATAATTTACAGTAGCAAAGAAAGGCAGTGAGATAAAAACTTTAAATCGATGGGCATGGTGGCACACACCCTTTAATCCCAGCGCTCAGGAGGCAGAGGCAGGCGGGTCTCTGAATTCAAGGCCAGCCTGGTCCTATGTAGTGAGTTCCAGGTCACCTGGGACTACAGGGAGGCCCTGTCTCAAAAATACCAAAAAAAAAAAAAAACCCCCACAAAAACCCTTTAAATATCTATTTTTCAAAGATCATTTGAATTATGATATTCCTAAAGCTTTGTTAAAATCACCTGTCATAATACCCTTTGATACCTATTCATGAAATTCAATGGAATTTCATTTTAAAATAGCCCAAAAAGGCCAGGCACTGTGGTGTATGCCTTTAATCCCAGGCAGAGGCAGGTGGTGGAACACTTCCCTAGTATGAAATAGATCCTGGAGTTCAGTTCATTTGTGTTTGGGGGGGAGGTGAATAATGAAACAGCAGTTTTACTTCCATTGGGATGACACAGAAAGCTCAAGAACTGATGATGCTGGCCATATCTGAGAAGTGTGTAAATGGGTACAATGAGGCCAACTTTATTCAGGACCACAGAATAGGTAGGGGGACCATTGCAGTGGGAGAGAGTTTGAGCTCAGCTTTGAACACAGCCTGGTCAAGCAGGTATTGAGCAGGGTGGGGTAAGAGGATCAGTGGATGGGAAACTCAAGAGGAGATATTGAGGGTGAAAGGGATTCTGGCTAAACCAACCTAGCAGGATTCTCCTTGAAGACAAGCCTGGATAAGAAGATGTAGCTCCAGGGTGGTTGGAGCTGGGAAAGGTGAAGAAGGTGATCAGATCCAGAGAATTCTTGCTAAAATGATCTAGAAGCTTCCTTGCTAAAACTGGATTTTACAAAGTGAACAGAGGATCATAGGAAAAGGCTGAGGAGCCTCACTCTGAGGAGCCTCACTCCAGTTCGCCAAGTCATTTCAGAGTAGCGCTGCTTGGACTGGACGACCAATAGCTACGGGATGACAGATGAACTCAGAAATATAATATTAGTGACAAAAACAAGTTGTGCATGGGCAGGTACAGTACAATTCATGGTTTTAAAGCAGAGATGAGCCAAGGGCCCCAGGTGGCCTGCCACCTCTGTTTCTGAGGGACGTTTTGTGGGGACTGAGCCACACCTGTGGCTACCGTCTCGGTATTTCCCAGCGCAGCAATGGCCCTGTTACAAACAAGGACCTTATGGAAAAACACAATGCAGTATTGTATTTTTTTATGACTATGTACGTGCAAGAAAAATTTAAAGAGATGCATGGAAGTGGTCAGCGGTGAACTAAGGATGCTGATTGACAAAGGGATGGGCCAGGAAAGGGAGCTCTCGGGGTCTGGACTATCTTATTTCTTTCTTAAACTTGATTTGTTATTGTTGTTGTTGTTGTTGTTGGAGCTCTCGGGGTCTGGACTATCTTATTTCTTTCTTAAACTTGATTTGTTATTGTTGTTGTTGTTGTTGTCGTCGTCGTCGTCGTTGTTGTATATGTGTATGCTTGCACACACACATCCCATGGCATGCATGTGGAGATCACAGCACAACTTTTGGAGTCGATCCTCTCCCCCTAGCTTTATATGGGTTCTGTGGGGTCCACAGAACAAATCCATCAGGCTTGTGTGACAAGCACTATTACCCATTGAGCCATCTTGCCACCCCAACTGTCTTGTTTCTTAAGCTAAATAATGGGCTTTACAAGCTTGTCCTTTTTTTAAAAAAATCCTTCTGGAGCCTGGAGAGATGGCTCAGCAGTTAAGAGCACCGGCTGCTCTAACAGAGCACCTGGGTTCAGTTCCCAGCACCCTCATGGCAGCTAACAACCATCCATAACTCCTAGTTCCAGGGGATCCAACCCCCTCTTCTGGCCTCTGTGGGCATTGCACACATGTGGTACACTTATCTACATGCAGGCAAAATACTCGTACACATAAAATAATAAATACAATATTTTTTAATCCTGGAAGTATTTGTAAATTAAAAATGCTAAGAAAGACTTGGTTTAGTAGTATCTTTTTGCAGGACATGAACTTAAAATTGAATGAAATCTTTATTCTGACAGAAGAAAATAAAAGGGAAATACTAAAAGATGTAAAAGAAAACAGCCCCTTCAATTTACTATTTTTTAATAGTATAAAAATCTGTCACACATGCCTTTAATCCAAGTACTTGGGAGGCAGAGGCAAGCAGATCTCTTTGAGTTTAAGGCCAGCCTGCTCTACACAGTGAGTTCCAGGCCAGCTGGGGCTACAAGGAGACCCTGTCTCAAAAAGATGAAAAATAAATACATGCATACATACATGCATACATACATAAATGTGTGGTATCTGCCTTTATCCCATAGTTAACTATTATGAAAGAATCCTGTTGTTCAGTGCCTGTCTCAGCCTACTTTCTATGCATATGTATGATATATACAAATAATATTTAGAATAAATGTGAGTCAATGCATGCATGTACATGTGTAGTGTATATTTACAAAGAAACAAATGCTTATATTTCTAACAATTTGCTTCTTTCAAAATTAACATATTTTAGAAAATTGCCATCTACATGTCTTTCATTATTTTCTAACTACTGCATAAAATTGTTCAGCATGGCTTTATGATAATTTATTCATTTCAGTAGTGCTTGGGTTGTTTCCAGTTCATTACAGTTAGATGTGGCACTGCAGTAAACAATTTTATGTTCATATCCTTGTACATAAGATGTATATGAACACTTTTAGTGTTTCTTCCAAGATAGATTTTTTTTTCTCATTTCTATTCTCATCGTCACTTTAAATGTTAATTTTTTACAAGGTTTATGGGTCTACATCCTGAATTTCAGATAGCTCCATGGTGGTATCGACTTCAGAGGGACTCAAACTCAACTTGGAAAATACCTATAGCACATACTACAGTAAACTCAGAATTCAGGGATGATGATGTTGAAGTCACAGTAGTCACTTTTACCATTAAGACTTTCAAAGGATCTTGGTTCTCTGCATTGGTACCTGATGTTGATTTTACAAAGATGTTGAATATTTCATTTGGGCACATCATCACATTATGGTTTTACATTGAATAGCTGAAAGCAAAAGATGTACTTGTTTTTGCTTTTCCCTTTTCTAAATATGTCTATTAAAACATCATACTCTGCTGGGCGCAGTGTAACTACTGTAATTCTGTAGCATTGCCTTGCCCATATGTTTTGATTCCTGTACCTCTAGCAACTATAGCTTGTGTGTAATTACTTCCTGGCATTATGTTTTGTGAGCTATAACAGAAACATTACTCTTGCTTTAGCATCTGTAATGCTATAAACAAAGTGAAAAATTAAAGTGTCTATGGGTTTTGTGAAAGAAAGAGTCCTTTTGCAGTGGAGATGTATTGTTGTATTGTGCTGTCGTATTGTGCTTTACCTTCAGCATTTCCCCCTCCCTGTGGGAATGAAAATGAAACATTTATTTTGGGTATCTGTTGAGTAATTGAAAAGTTTATCATCTGACCTACCACTGCCATCAAACTTACTCTGGAGCCTTTCTGAAATTTCAAATGAAGCAACAGGCAGTTAGCTTTAGAGCACGGCTGCTCTTGTAGTATCACATTTCTCAACCCAGGCCTGTGTGACCACCCATTTTCAGCAGTCCATGGAACACCCAACCCTTAAATTTCCCCCCCTAATTCTTTCCTTTCTTTACCTTGGGTTGTATTTTATATTAGTTCTTTACCTATCTGCCCTATAATTTAGAAGCAGTTATTTACAGTTCTGCAAAATCGATATTACAGAGCCTGTGGTCGAGCTAACTTTATATACATCTTTGTGGCTCTCCATCTGTCCTTAGGTTATGGTTTATCCCGACTAATAAATATCCTTGTATAATTGGGCTTTAAATTTTATTTAAATATTTCCCTTCCTGGCATAGCATAGATCACCCTTTTCTAGTGTACTGGCTAGAACTATAAACTGCAGAAGCTTACTAACTCCTGAAAAAACTGTAGTCTGGACAGAGCTCCTATCTCATTGGATGTAAACAGCTGCTGTTCAGAAACCCATCTTGTCCTTGTAGGTAAAAGCCTGCTCAAAACCAGAAGTCAGGCCTGGACCCAAGACTGGAGGTTACTGGTGCATCAGAGACTTATACACAACACATCAGAACATTTACTTTACCCCTAATTGCAGGTATTTCTTCCTTGGTAGACAGCTCAGCTCTCCAGCCAAACAGAGATCACCCCATTTCACAGCACTTGTGACTGCAGAGGAAGTAAGACAGTGCTGTGTTCCCTGTAACTCTCCTTCCTTTGGGACAGGAGAATAGTAATTAAGAGACTAAAAGAAGTGACAGGTGTGTTGGCGCACACCTTTAATCCTAGCATTAGAGAGAGGCAGGTGGGTCTCTGTGAGTTCAAGGCCAGCCTGGTCTACTTATAGACTTCCAAGTAACGTTGTCTAATGGACGGCCAGCCATTCCTTTAACATCTTTGTTTCCTCAAGATAATGTCCTTAGTACTACCTCATGCAGGCAATCCAGGGGTGTTCTGCAGCGGTGACAGGTAGGCCCCAAAGCTTGCTACCACCCCTTGTCCATAGTTTCTCTAGTAGATTCTGAAGAGAAATTCTAAGCAGATGAAGCCCTTAGAAACAACTCTTCTTCACAACTTTTCCATCTGATATTCCTATCTTTAACACCATTCTCTTTTGTAAAAAAA
>VZQC01000334.1:0-378069 GCA_009823505.1 Rhizomys pruinosus
CATCATATGGTACATACTCACTGAAAAGTTGCCTTTCTGAGTTAGCTATAATTAAATTTCTTCATGTCATAAAGAGTGGTTTTCTAGAAGGGAATTGCTTAGTCAAATGGTGAGCATAATTTGAAGGCTGTTGATGCATATTGGAAAAGTTGTTTCAATGGATTGTTGCTACTTCTCAACCAAATTATGAGTCTATGAATTAAGGCTCATGCACTAAATATGGCCTGCATTTGCAAATAAAGTTTTATTGGAACTAAGACATGTTCTTTTGTGTATGGCTGCTTTTGTCCTACCAATAGAATTTAGTCATTACAACAGAGGCTCAATGGCCCATAAAGCTGGAAATATTTACTACCTGTTCTTTTACACAATGGGATTTACAATCTTCATTCTTAACTGTGTATTGTAAAAACATAAATTTCCCTACATTCCTGTTAGTCTTGGAAATAAATAGATAAATGGTTAGATTAATGAATATATGGGTAAGTAGATTTGTAATCTCAAGTCCAGTAAACTAAATTAGCATTTTAATATTGAAAAATTCATGTTTTCCAGCCATTTCTTTAGTGTCTCTCAATATTTTTAATGTCACTCTATATTTACTATTTTGCTTGCTGAATTCTTCATAAATTAAATGTTTCCACATTATCTGGTACATATTTTCACTTTTGTCATTTGCTCTGTGTATCATTTATAATGTTATTTATTTATTTATTTATTTATTTATTTATTTATTTATTTATGTCTTTTTGAGACAGGGTCTCCCTTTAGTCCCAGCTGGCCTGGGGCTTGCTATGTAGACCAAGCTGGCCTTGAACTCACAGAGATCCACCTGCCTCTGCCTCCCAAGTGCTGGGGTTAAAGGCATGCGCCACCACACACATCATAATATCTTTTTATATGCATAAGGTTTGAATTATTTTGTGGTGAAATCAGCATAAATCCTTTTACTTATTTGCTTATTTTCCTTAAATTAAGTCATATTAAGGAGCTTTAGTTTTCCTTTGTACTTTTTTCATATGCATTCATATTTTTTCCATCAGGATCTTTTGTAGTTTCTTTTCTTTACTGTCTTTATTTTGTTATTTATTTATTTTATTATCATTATTTGAGATTTTCTACTTTTTTGAGTTTCATTCATGCATATAATGTGGATTGATCAAATCTATTGCATTCTCTCTCCTCCAGTTCCTTCTCTAATCCCCCACAACTTTTCCCTCTCAACTTCATATAGTCTTCTTATTTATTTACTTTTTGAGGCATGGACTGACTCCCTGTAGCCCTACCTGTCCTGGAATTTACTATGCAGACCAGGTTGGCCTCAGTCTCACAGAGATTCACCTGCTTCTGCTTTCTGAGTGCTGGGACTAACTGTGTGCAACTCCATGCCTGACTATGTGTTCTTTTTTTTTTTTTTTTAACCTATTTTGTCCATATAGTGCTGCCTGTGTGTGCATTGCTGTAGGACCAGCTACTGGAGTGTAGGTAGCCTCCAATTGCCCGTACTCCTCAGCTAGGGGTGGGGCTTCATGCTATTAAAGGACACTATTTCCTGTCAGGGAACAGACACTTTGTAAAGACATTTCAAGTTACTTCTATTGCACAGACTAAATTATCAGTGTTCTAGAATACATTAGTGATGATGCTTCTACACTTTTTTACATAGTACATACCTCTGAAGATAATGCTAAAACAAAAGAATTGCTTGTAAGCCTATTTAAGAAACGAATCTTCAGTTCTCTTCCCTAATTACAACTCACTCTTTTGGAGCCCAGCGGAAAACCAGATATTTTCTCCCTGAAGTGGGTGAAGCAGAGGGTCCTGGAATTGCAAGATGCCAGCGACTATTGAGAGATAAGAGAATGTACATCCGAGTACAAGGCCTCTTCTCAACGCTGTCTTCCCAGGAAATGCAATCACATTCTGACTGAGCATACTTTAAAAATTAATCAAAAACTCAAGACAGGGAAAGAGAAACTGTAAGAATCTTCTAATCAGAGAAAAACAATTTAAAAACATTATTGATCACCCAAAAAGATACTATAAACTTATGAAACTAGCAGAAAAGAAAGCAGAGAAGCACTTAGGACACAGGGATGAATATGATCCCTGCCCCTCACCCCAATGCGCCGGGAGCAGAAGTAAATACAGACAAAGGATTTCATCAAACTAAAATGCTTTCAGAAGTGATGATGCGTGAAAAGTCAGCTATAAAACAGGAGACCGTGTTCAAACTATTCCTCTGAGAAGGGGTTACTGAAAAGAATATATAAGGAATTTCACAAAGTAAACAGAAAAAAAATTAAAAGTAGGCAATAGACCCAAGCAGATTTTTTTTGGAAAGAAAACATAGGAGCAATATATTTAAGAAAAAAAAAAAAGAACTTGGCTCAGTGGTTAAGAAGACATTGCTTTTGTTGGTTAGTTTTCTGTTGCTGTGATGAAACACCACAACCAAGGCAACTTATAAAATGAAGAGTTTATTAGGCTTACAGTTGTGAAGGGACGAGTCTATCATAGCAGGAAAGGTTTGGCAGAAGACATCCAGGGCAGAAAGCTGAGCACTCGCATCTTTTATTTTATTTTTCTTTTTGGTCTTTTTGAGACAGGGTCTTCTTGTAACCCCAGCTGTAGACCAGGGTGGCCTTGAACTCACAGAGATCTGCCTGCCTCTGCCACCTGAGTGCTAGGATTAAAGGCGTGCACCACCACGCCTGGCTGAGCATTCATAACTTAAAGCACGCACAGGAAGTAGAGGCGCAAATGAATTCCAGCAAGGCTACGAGCTCTTAAAGCCCATCCCATACGTGCTTCCTCCAACAGGGCCACACCTCCTCAACCTCCACAAACAGTGCCATCAACTGGGTCTAGGTGTTCAAATGTTGGAGCCTATGGGGGGCATTCTCATCCAAAGCTTCACAATGCACTTCCAGAGGACCTGTGTTGGGAACCTTTGGACAGCTCACATTCACCTGTAACTCTAGCTTTAGGGGATCTGATGGCCTCTTCTGGCATTCAGAGAACCCCCCCTCACACACACACATACATGGTATATACTCACACAGATCCACACATATACATACAAATAAAATTAAATCTTAAAAAAGATCAGAGATTAAGAAAAAGATTTCTGTAGTAGGAAGTATTAAAAATGAAAATGACTAAAATTCTAAAAAAATCAGAGATATTTAAAAACAATTTGCATTTATTTCCTTTTCTTTTGAACAGCAAAATATATTTCTCTTCTATCTTATGTTTTTATATTGACCCCAGACAAGTTTTGTGTTTGGTAACGTATGGCTGACTCCTTTAGCCTTCATCATGACGTGGAGGTAGCCCTTTTAACCACTAGATTTAGGAATCCAGTTTTTTTTTAATTTTATTTATTTTTTTATGTGTATGAATGTACTGTCTACATGTAGGTCTGTGCACCCGTGTCGTGCAACTCTGCGGAGGTCAGAAGAGGGTGTAGGATTCCCCTGGAACTGAAGTTAAAGACTGTTTTTAACTGCCAAGTGGGTGCTAGGGATCGAACCCGCATCCTCTGCAAGAGCAGTTGTTGCTCTAACCGCTAGGCCATCTCTCCAGCCCCCAGGAACCCAGTTTTTAAAAAGTTAATACTTACTACTATAATTAGACTTCCAAGAATCTGATTGTCACCTGTGAGTGCCAAATATGCATGCATACCACGTTTCACATTTTATCTGCAGAGACAGTGCATCCAGGAAACAACCAGCTTTAAGAATGTGCAAATTCACACCAGCAAACTGCTGAGAAATTCTTTAGCTCAAAGTTAGTAATTGTCAGAGAGCTATATTTGCTCCCTCTGACTGACATGTAACAGAGGTTCAAGGAGTCACTTATTTTTTCATTCCATTATTATAAATGTTACTAATAATAGAAGAAGAACTCAGGGCTTTTACTCTTCAGCTAAAGAAATCACAGTGAAGAGCACCTGCCATCCAGGGCTCGACTAATTAGCTTGGAAACTCCAGCTGGCCTTTCCTGGACTATTGAGGGCATCCAGACAGCAACAAGGGCTAGATTATTCCCGGAGGAGGACAGCCGGCAAGGAAACGCATTCTTTGAGGCAGGACAGTAACCAGTCAACATGGCTATCCTGGGTAATTTCATTAAGACAGGCCATTCTTCTGCACAATTTCAACCCAGTCATAGTTTCCAAGATATTGCTTCTGGCTTTGACATTTCCTGAGAGTAATTTGAAAGAGTGGAGGAATAATCAAGGAAATGAAATATTTCTACTTCTGTACTAACTATAGAACTGTAGAGGGATAAAAGCAAGGCTGAACCCTCGCAGGAAAGCTTCCTGTTCCCAGAAGAGAAGGAGTTGCCATATGATGCGAACAAGAGTGGAGCTGACGAGAATGTCACATAATCACAGACAGATCACCCGAACTGAGCACAAGGTTAGGAACGCAGTGAATCTTGACACATAACTTCAGTGTCGAGTGTAGATTTATTCCGTGTCACATAAAGCAACGAGAATTTCATCTAGGATCCAGGTGCATGTGTCCAGAGGCAGCTGGATCCTGTAAAATTACTCTTTTTAATTCTATGATTTTTAGTATGTTGACAGCTCATGTCAGATAAGCAGACGGTAGCCTAAGAAATGGCGGGGAAGGAATCAGTGCAGCGAAGCTGAAAAGAACAAGAGAAGACAAGCATTGCCTCGGATGGAGATTAGTGGGCATTTTCAGAGTTTAAATATTAAATTCAAGCTGCTAGATTCCATGTTAAAGTAGCACTTAAAATTCTACCTTTCCCTCCCTTCTCCAGCTGGATCCCTGCCTCTGTCTCCTTCCCTCCCTCCCTCCCTCCCTCCCTCCCTCTCTCCCTCCCTCCCTCCCTCGGTCCCTTCCTTTATCCCAGTCACAAGAATCCTGGATTATGCTGCTCCAGTGCCCTGTGGTGAACTGTGGAGATTGATCTTGGGTACAGTTTTAACCTGGGATCATACTGGCTTCATTCAGCTGATGAAAGACGTATGGACCTGCTTCATATTCCATTCTCTCTACCCTTCCCCCTTCTAAATGCAGAATAGTCTTCCATTTTCTTTCCTCCTCACAGGCATTTCCCTCCGTGAGTGTGTTCACTTGTTAGCAATAGTACTGGAGTCTAATTCAAATGTTCATGAACAGTATTTTCAGTGTTCAAAGTGGAATGGCTTTGATGACTTGGAACCAATATTTAAAAATAAGCAGAAGAAGCCAGATGTGGTGGTACATGCCTTTTATCCCAGTTCTGAGGAGGAAGAGGTAAGATTTCTGTGAGATCAAGGCCAGCCTGGTCTACATAGTTAGGTCAGCTGCAGCTACAGGGGAAACTGAGGCAAAAATCAAAGCAAAACAAAACAAAAAGCAGAAGAGAGTACTTAGATTGCACTGCATGTAAGAATTAGTATTTGCTTACTATATTGCATACTATTTTTTTGCTTTTATTTTATTTTATTTTATTTTATGTGTGTATTGGATGCATGTATGTAAGTGCACCCATGTCATGCAATGAAAGGAGGGGACAGAAGAGGGTCTTGAATCCCCTGGAACTGGAGTTACAGATGGTTGTTAGCTGCCATGTGGGTGCTGGAATTCTTTCCATGACNAATCAACCAAATGTATAATAAGGGCTCCAGCTTGATTTTCTGCAGCTTTAGCTCTTTGGCTGCTAGAGAGAAGATTCTCTTCCAGAGCACACTTGGAAACCTTTAAACAACGGGTTTCGAATCCGGAGCTGGTCATTTTTATCACCGAGCTCCTTATTTTCCTCTATCACTTTATCCAGACATGCTAGGAGCAACAAGGCAACATCATTATTTTCCTTATTTTTCTGCAATTTCTCGAACGTTTTATATATAGAGTCACTAAATTCCTTGCTTCGCACAAGAGGCGAGTTAGGTGAGTCAAATGGATCTATCTTCATAATTACATCAAATACTCTGCACCAAGGATTATCATTCTTCTTCATGCCACCAGGAAAGCCTTCAGTAACTCTAAGCTTCACTGAGTTGGAGAGCTGGCTCCAGAGACTACCAAGCCCACTAAAGAAATTCATCCTTTCAATTCTGTTTCTCTAGAACCACTTCTGGCACCAAAATCTGTATTAGTCAGGGTTCTCTAAACAAAAAGAAGCAACAGGATGAATATATATAGCTATATACAATTTATTGATTTGTTCACGTGACAGAGTTCAAGGATTCCAACAGTAGCTGCACCACACTGGAAAGCCCAAGACGAGAATCTAGGGAACTGCTCAGTCTGCAAGGCTGGATGTGTTAGTAGTCCCAATCCAGTGCCGAAGGCCCAAATGGGTTCCAGGAGATCTGCCAGTCTTAGTACACACTGGGATCCGAAAGGTTGATCACAGCAAGACAAACTCACCAGATGAGAGAGGCAAGCCGCAGGAGAAAAAAAGAGACCAGCACCTTCTGCCATGGCCTTAAATACTGCCTGCCGGCAGAAGGTAATGCCCACATTTGGGGTGGGTCATCCGGGTTGAGGTGGTCCAATCAGAAGACCCTTTTTCTCTTATTTGTTCCTTAGTCCAGTCAAGTTTACACCCAGGATTAACCATCACAGCCATATTATTTCTGATTATTGATATTATTAATGTATGATTTTCAAAATGCAGAGACTAGAGTAATCACATCTAAACACATTGTTGTGTTCATATATATTGTGTGTCATGTATATGTACATATGTATATGCACAAATACAGAAAGATGGTAGAATGAGACCATGCATAATAAATATTTTTTTTGTCTTTTTGAAACAGAGTCTCCCTGCAGTACCAGCTGGACTGAACTCAGTTTGTAGACCAGGCTGGCCTTAAACTCACAGAGATCATCCTGCCTCTGCCTCCCTAGTGCTGGAATTAAAGGAGGGCATGACCATGCCTGGCTTAAATAATGTTTTATTTATTATTTTTATTTTATGTGTATGAGTATATTGGCTGGGTGTAAGTGTACCTTGTCTGGCAATGCCCAATGAAGTCAGAAGTCTTGGATTCCCCTGGAACTGGAGTTATGAATGGTTTAGCCACCATGTGGTGCTGGGAATCAAACCTGGGTCCTCTGCAAGAGCAGCCAGTGCTCTAAACTGCTGAGCCATCTCTCCAGCCCCATAACAAATAATTTTTACAAAGATTGGAGCAAAATAGGAAAGATGTACAGATTTTTCAGTTTTGAAAGATTTATACTCACCTTTACATTTACTAAATCCATAGATTCAGAACCTTAAGAAACCCCTAAAATACAAGGTTGTGACAAGAAATCCAAATAGTAAATGAGGGACAGATTGACCTAAAAAACTCATTTTAAAATCTTGCCCATTCTTCAAGGCTCCCCTCTTTCTTCTTTGAAGTGCCACTGACCTTCCTCTGCCCTCTGCAATGCCCTCTGTGCAGAACTTATGCATTGTACTGCAGTAAAACTCACCTACTGCTTCCTCCATTTCTTGCATGAATGCTTTTCATGTTTGGTCCTGGGGCCATACCAGTGAGTGACTAAGGCAGGTACTGGCAGCTGATCCTCGTCTCTTCAACTTCAAGCAGATGGTCTGAGCTTAGAAGCACTCAGTGAACACTATTAATTCTACTGAACTCATATTTTTGTGTGGAATTTGCCTTGTGCTTGCCTTTTGTCAAGTCGTATACCTGCCTCTACTGACTGTACTGACCCGATAGGATCGTAACCCTAGCTTCAGGTTCTTCTTCTTCTTCTTCTTCTTCTTTTTTTTTTTTTTTTTTTTTTTTTTTTAGGTCTTTTTGAAACAGGGTTTCCCTGTAGCCTCAGCTGTCCTGGAACTCACTCTGAAGACCAGCTGGCCTTGAACTCACAAAGATCCGCCTGCCTCTGCCTCCCAAGTGCCAGGATTAAAGGCTTGTGCCACCACACCGGCTAGGTTCTTCTTAATAAAGATATTTAAACAACGTATTGAGAATTTCATTCGTGAGTATTATATTTACATCATTTCCCTCTCTCTCAGCGCCCCCTCCCCAATTCCTCCCATGTCCCCCGACTCCCTCTCAATTTCTTGTCCTCTTTTTTGATTATTATTGGTGTGTATACATACATTTATAAATATGTGTACATAAAATGTACTGAGTTCATTAAGTGATGCTTGTTTAGGGCCAACCACTTGGGGTTGGATAATCTACCAGGGAGCTAGTCCTTGGAGAAAACTGATTCTCCCTTCCTCAGCATCTATCTATAGGTGAAATCATCCCACCCGCATTGGCATCTCAAATAGTTTTGTCATACTGCAAGGTCTTGTTAGGCAACCACACTGTGGAGCTTTCGTGGGTGCAGCTTCCTTCTCATGTCTACAGTGCATTATTTAGCAGCAGATGCCCTGGCACTCTGGCTCTTACAATCTTTCCATGACCTCTTCTGTGATGGTTCATAAGCTTTGGGGGGAGAGGTTGCATTGTAGATATATCAGTTATGTCTGGACACCCCACAGTCACTTACTATCTGAGTTTGACCAGTTTTGGAACTTTGAAATGGTCTCCATTTGCTACAAAAGGAAGCTTGAAGATGAGTGGTGAGAGCTACACGTATCTGTGAATATAGGATAAACATTTTGAATAGAGTAAGAAATTACATGGATCTAGGAAAGTGAAAGTAGTAGGTTCTTCCCCAGGATCTGTGACCTCTCCAACCATGTAATACTTTGCTGTGTTTATAGTATCATGCATGGATTTCCTCCAGGCCTTAGGTTGGGCAGATGTTAATTATTCCCCAAGATAAAAGTGCCACTATTGCATCAATGGAGATATTTTACTATGAAAAATATCTATTCATTTTTATTTTATGTGTGTGAGTGTTTACACTGTATGTAAGTGCACCACATGTGTCCAGGCCCCGTCGAGGCCAGAAGAGTGTGACACATGCTCTGGAACTGGAATTATTAGCTTCTATGTGGGTGCTGGGAATCGAACTTGGGTCCTCTGCAAGAGTAGCAAGGGCTTTTAACCACCGAGCCATCTCTCTAGCCCCCTGACTTCATATTTTCTATGAGTTGAAGTATTACCAGGATCCCTAGCATTAGGCATGACCAGGGTTAGTTTCAGTAATTTTTGACAGACTGAGTGAATAGATAACTATAGATTTTGCTGCTATGCTGTGTTTTGAAATCAGGTTATGTTGTCAGATTTTGGGTTAAATCCCATTCTGACCAGTTTTCAGCTACTGGATGGTGATGAGATTCTCAATTTCTTTAAGCCTTACTTTAGTATAGAAGTAATGACATCTACCCATAGAGTTATTTGAAGACAAGATGAGATAATGCAGGTGATGTATAATTATTCTTAGGTTTTATTATTGTCTAATTTTATGACTGCAATTTCTGGGACCACTATTTGTAGTTATGTCTTCAGAGACTAGCACAGTGCACGCCAATTCCACAATGGGTAATTTTGTATTGACGAAGAAGTAGGGTTAATGTTGAAGTTTGTAATGGGCTTTCCTGCCATTCATATTAATTCTTCTTTGGGAAGTCCCAAACCTCACATAAATAATGTTCAAAGACTGCATACAAAGCCTTGTAATAGTTGTAGGCTGTAAAGCATGTCTTCCAATCATTTTAAGTCAGGAATGCTTGAGGGACTGACTCATTGAGCTGAAGTTTCAGTCACAGTAACACTTCCAAAGTAATACTACAGAACTGGCCTGAGAGGGAGTTGCTGTTAATGCTGTGTCAAAAAGCCATCATTGTTATTGATAGAGGAGACACTACCGTTTTTTTGATTACTTCTCTTAAACCATACTATCATTTCCATCCACACCCATGGAATGGAACCCAAGAATCCTCTGATCCTCTCATTTAGCTAGCTTCTAAACAAAGCCTCATGCAAGGCTGTTGCCACAGAATCTTCACATGCCTCCACCATTGCAGAAAATTTAAAGGTTTAGACTCTGTATTAAGAAGGAAGCTTGAAGTTTACAGAGCTGAAGGAAAGTGTGTGTGCTGGAGCCGAGGGAGTGAGGATGTGAGGCACCCATGGGGTATGGAAGTATTGGTTTACACACATGACTGTGGTTGCCCAGAATACACTAAGATGAATATTATATCTTTCACATAGATTGAGAATAAGATAGACAACATGGTTATGTATTTCCTGGATTCATAATTTGAAACTTAACCCTGGAGATGTTAACACGGAAAGGCAGCCTTTTAGAAGGTTAGAGAGTGAGGATGGAGCCCTCCTGATTGTGATTAGTATCTTGATCTAAGTGATATTAGAGAGAATCTTTACCCTTTCAGCCAGGTAAGGACACAATTAGGTGTCTTTTTGAACCAGAAAACAGGCCCTCCCCAGCCACGGCATCTGCTGGGGCTTTGATCTTGGTGTTCCCGGCCTTCAGGTCTGTGGAAAATAAAGCTAACTTGTTTATAATCCACCCATTCAATTTTTATAGTATCCTGATCAGAGAAAGAAAGGAGGGAGAGATGTGGGGGGAGGAACTGTGAAGGGGATTTGGGAACTACTTACTGGAACATCAGTTAGATGCCCCATAATTCAAATGGCTTACTGCAAACCTATTATTCTTTACAGACAGGTAGGTAGAGTACTGGATTTTAAATGAGAGTATAGTTGTGGGGAGGAAAGGGCTGGACAACTTGAGAGAGTTCTCGACTCAAATCTTAGCGAAAGCATGTTTGGGTCAATTGATTTGTTTAACAAAGATTCAAAGGTCACAGAGATTGTCTCTCTGATGCAATTCCTGTCAAGACATGAATTACAGAAGCTGGGGGAATATTTCATGTTCCTGCTTTAAGCCAGGTTGTCTGACTGCGAGTTACCAAGAGAGGATACTCTACAGGGCTAAGATGTACATCTATCTCAGCAGAGATAAAACCTCTCTGAATTTCTCCCTTTGAGGGAAAAAGATATCAGCAGCTTCTGAAATTGCTTCTTTAAAATCAGATACAAGTTTTTCTCTTTGGACCAGCTCAGTTCTCACCAGAATTTGCTGACTTCTTGAGAGTGCTATTACTAAGACATGATGTACTCTCCTTTGAAATAGAATGCGACTTATAGAATTGTCAAATGCAAAAGTCCAATGTTTTCATGTAAAAGAATGTGTACATGTTGCAAGAAAATTTAAACCAGTATAAAGAAGAAAATAAAAACCACGCAAGTATTCTAATGACTTGGTTATGGGTTTATGTGCCATTTACTAAATTACTCTAAGCATTTGATATAGCTCTAATATTTGTGTCATGAAATTCACCTGGTAAAGCCCAACATCCAAAATGCTGATATTTAGAGATGCAATCTTTGGAAGATAATTAGGCTAAAAGGGCAGAGCTCCCACAAAGGAGTTTAGTGCCCAAAGATACCTATCTCAGAGAGTTTCCTTGACCCCTTCTGTCTTGTAGTCTCTGTGAAAAAGCAGCCATCTGTTAATCAAGAAATGGACCCTCATCAGACACTGAATCTATAGGACCTTGATCTTGGACTTTCTAGGTTCAAGAATGGTGAGAATACATTTTCATTTATTATAAGTATGTAATTGCCATTATATTATAACAACTTGACTGGACTATTGTGGCATTCTAAGTTTTATCTTATTTAAATCTTATGACACTTTGGTGTGGCGATTACAAATGTTTTATCATTTTGTAGACATGTAGAGGAGCTAAATGATATCTAAATTCATACAGACACAGTGGAATTTGAAAGTTGTTTAAACTCACAATGCATGTGTGTGTGTGTGTGTGTGTGTGTGTGTGTGTATTTGGGTGCACGCAAGCACAAACATTTAACATCATATGGTACATACTCACTGAAAAGTTGCCTTTCTGAGTTAGCTATAATTAAATTTCTTCATGTCATAAAGAGTGGTTTTCTAGAAGGGAATTGCTTAGTCAAATGGTGAGCGTAATTTGAAGGCTGTTGATGCATATTGGAAAAGTTGTTTCAATGGATTGTTGCTACTTCTCAACCAAATTATGAGTCTATGAATTAAGGCTCATGCACTAAATATGGCCTGCATTTGCAAATAAAGTTTTATTGGAACTAAGACATGTTCTTTTGTGTATGGCTGCTTTTGTCCTACCAATAGAATTTAGTCATTACAACAGAGGCTCAATGGCCCATAAAGCTGGAAATATTTACTACCTGTTCTTTTACACAATGGGATTTACAATCTTCATTCTTAACTGTGTATTGTAAAAACATAAATTTCCCTACATTCCTGTTAGTCTTGGAAATAAATAGATAAATGGTTAGATTAATGAATATATGGGTAAGTAGATTTGTAATCTCAAGTCCAGTAAACTAAATTAGCATTTTAATATTGAAAAATTCATGTTTTCCAGCCATTTCTTTAGTGTCTCTCAATATTTTTAATGTCACTCTATATTTACTATTTTGCTTGCTGAATTCTTCATAAATTAAATGTTTCCACATTATCTGGTACATATTTTCACTTTTGTCATTTGCTCTGTGTATCATTTATAATGTTATTTATTTATTTATTTATTTATTTATTTATTTATTTATTTATGTCTTTTTGAGACAGGGTCTCCCTTTAGTCCCAGCTGGCCTGGGGCTTGCTATGTAGACCATGCTGGCCTTGAACTCACAGAGATCCACCTGCCTCTGCCTCCCAAGTGCTGGGGTTAAAGGCATGCGCCACCACACACATCATAATATCTTTTTATATGCATAAGGTTTGAATTATTTTGTGGTGAAATCAGCATAAATCCTTTTACTTATTTGCTTATTTTCCTTAAATTAAGTCATATTAAGGAGCTTTGGTTTTCCTTTGTTCTTTTTTCATATGCATTCATATTTTTTCCATCAGGATCTTTTGTAGTTTCTTTTCTTTACTGTCTTTATTTTGTTATTTATTTATTTTATTATCATTATTTGAGATTTTCTACTTTTTTGAGTTTCATTCATGCATATAATGTGGATTGATCAAATCTATTGCATTCTCTCTCCTCCAGTTCCTTCTCTAATCCCCCACAACTTTTCCCTCTCAACTTCATATAGTCTTCTTATTTATTTACTTTTTGAGGCATGGACTGACTCCCTGTAGCCCTACCTGTCCTGGAATTTACTATGCAGACCAGGTTGGCCTCAGTCTCACAGAGATTCACCTGCTTCTGCTTTCTGAGTGCTGGGACTAACTGTGTGCAACTCCATGCCTGACTATGTGTTCTTTTTTTTTTTTTTTTAACCTATTTTGTCCATATAGTGCTGCCTGTGTGTGCATTGCTGTAGGACCAGCTACTGGAGTGTAGGTAGCCTCCAATTGCCCGTACTCCTCAGCTAGGGGTGGGGCTTCATGCTATTAAAGGACACTATTTCCTGTCAGGGAACAGACACTTTGTAAAGACATTTCAAGTTACTTCTATTGCACAGACTAAATTATCAGTGTTCTAGAATACATTAGTGATGATGCTTCTACACTTTTTTACATAGTACATACCTCTGAAGATAATGCTAAAACAAAAGAATTGCTTGTAAGCCTATTTAAGAAACGAATCTTCAGTTCTCTTCCCTAATTACAACTCACTCTTTTGGAGCCCAGCGGAAAACCAGATATTTTCTCCCTGAAGTGGGTGAAGCAGAGGGTCCTGGAATTGCAAGATGCCAGCGACTATTGAGAGATAAGAGAATGTACATCCGAGTACAAGGCCTCTTCTCAACGCTGTCTTCCCAGGAAATGCAATCACATTCTGACTGAGCATACTTTAAAAATTAATCAAAAACTCAAGACAGGGAAAGAGAAACTGTAAGAATCTTCTAATCAGAGAAAAACAATTTAAAAACATTATTGATCACCCAAAAAGATACTATAAACTTATGAAACTAGCAGAAAAGAAAGCAGAGAAGCACTTAGGACACAGGGATGAATATGATCCCTGCCCCTCACCCCAATGCGCAGGGAGCAGAAGTAAATACAGACAAAGGATTTCATCAAACTAAAATGCTTTCAGAAGTGATGATGCGTGAAAAGTCAGCTATAAAACAGGAGACCGTGTTCAAACTATTCCTCTGAGAAGGGGTTACTGAAAAGAATATATAAGGAATTTCACAAAGTAAACAGAAAAAAAATTAAAAGTAGGCAATAGACCCAAGCAGATTTTTTTTGGAAAGAAAACATAGGAGCAATATATTTAAGAAAAAAAAAAAAGCACTTGGCTCAGTGGTTAAGAAGACATTGCTTTTGTTGGTTAGTTTTCTGTTGCTGTGATGAAACACCACAACCAAGGCAACTTATAAAATGAAGAGTTTATTAGGCTTACAGTTGTGAAGGGACGAGTCTATCATAGCAGGAAAGGTTTGGCAGAAGACATCCAGGGCAGAAAGCTGAGCACTCGCATCTTTTATTTTATTTTTCTTTTTGGTCTTTTTGAGACAGGGTCTTCTTGTAACCCCAGCTGTAGACCAGGGTGGCCTTGAACTCACAGAGATCTGCCTGCCTCTGCCACCTGAGTGCTAGGATTAAAGGCGTGCACCACCAAGCCTGGCTGAGCATTCATAACTTAAAGCACGCACAGGAAGTAGAGGCGCAAATGAATTCCAGCAAGGCTACGAGCTCTTAAAGCCCATCCCATACGTGCTTCCTCCAACAGGGCCACACCTCCTCAACCTCCACAAACAGTGCCATCAACTGGGTCTAGGTGTTCAAATGTTGGAGCCTATGGGGGGCATTCTCATCCAAAGCTTCACAATGCACTTCCAGAGGACCTGTGTTGGGAACCTTTGGACAGCTCACATTCACCTGTAACTCTAGCTTTAGGGGATCTGATGGCCTCTTCTGGCATTCAGAGAACCCCCCCTCACACACACACATACATGGTATATACTCACACAGATCCACACATATACATACAAATAAAATTAAATCTTAAAAAAGATCAGAGATTAAGAAAAAGATTTCTGTAGTAGGAAGTATTAAAAATGAAAATGACTAAAATTCTAAAAAAATCAGAGATATTTAAAAACAATTTGCATTTATTTCCTTTTCTTTTGAACAGCAAAATATATTTCTCTTCTTTCTTATGTTTTTATATTGACCCCAGACAAGTTTTGTGTTTGGTAACGTATGGCTGACTCCTTTAGCCTTCATCATGACGTGGAGGTAGCCCTTTTAACCACTAGATTTAGGAATCCAGTTTTTTTTTAATTTTATTTATTTTTTTATGTGTATGAATGTACTGTCTACATGTAGGTCTGTGCACCCGTGTCGTGCAACTCTGCGGAGGTCAGAAGAGGGTGTAGGATTCCCCTGGAACTGAAGTTAAAGACTGTTCTTAACTGCCAAGTGGGTGCTAGGGATCGAACCCGCATCCTCTGCAAGAGCAGTTGTTGCTCTAACCGCTAGGCCATCTCTCCAGCCCCCAGGAACCCAGTTTTTAAAAAGTTAATACTTACTACTATAATTAGACTTCCAAGAATCTGATTGTCACCTGTGAGTGCCAAATATGCATGCGTACCACGTTTCACATTTTATCTGCAGAGACAGTGCATCCAGGAAACAACCAGCTTTAAGAATGTGCAAATTCACACCAGCAAACTGCTGAGAAATTCTTTAGCTCAAAGTTAGTAATTGTCAGAGAGCTATATTTGCTCCCTCTGACTGACGTGTAACAGAGGTTCAAGGAGTCACTTATTTTTTCATTCCATTATTATAAATGTTACTAATAATAGAAGAAGAACTCAGGGCTTTTACTCTTCAGCTAAAGAAATCACAGCGAAGAGCACCTGCCATCCAGGGCTCGACTAATTAGCTTGGAAACTCCAGCTGGCCTTTCCTGGACTATTGAGGGCATCCAGACAGCAACAAGGGCTAGATTATTCCCGGAGGAGGACAGCCGGCAAGGAAACGCATTCTTTGAGGCAGGACAGTAACCAGTCAACATGGCTATCCTGGGTAATTTCATTAAGACAGGCCATTCTTCTGCACAATTTCAACCCAGTCATAGTTTCCAAGATATTGCTTCTGGCTTTGACATTTCCTGAGAGTAATTTGAAAGAGTGGAGGAATAATCAAGGAAATGAAATATTTCTACTTCTGTACTAACTATAGAACTGTAGAGGGATAAAAGCAAGGCTGAACCCTCGCAGGAAAGCTTCCTGTTCCCAGAAGAGAAGGAGTTGCCATATGATGCGAACAAGAGTGGAGCTGACGAGAATGTCACATAATCACAGACAGATCACCCGAACTGAGCACAAGGTTAGGAACGCAGTGAATCTTGACACATAACTTCAGTGTCGAGTGTAGATTTATTCCGTGTCACATAAAGCAACGAGAATTTCATCTAGGATCCAGGTGCATGTGTCCAGAGGCAGCTGGATCCTGTAAAATTACTCTTTTTAATTCTATGATTTTTAGTATGTTGACAGCTCATGTCAGATAAGCAGACGGTAGCCTAAGAAATGGCGGGGAAGGAATCAGTGCAGCAAAGCTGAAAAGAACAAGAGAAGACAAGCATTGCCTCGGATGGAGATTAGTGGGCATTTTCAGAGTTTAAATATTAAATTCAAGCTGCTAGATTCCATGTTAAAGTAGCACTTAAAATTCTACCTTTCCCTCCCTTCTCCAGCTGGATCCCTGCCTCTGTCTCCTTCCCTCCCTCCCTCCCTCCCTCCCTCCCTCCCTCCCTCCCTCCCTCCCTCGGTCCCTTCCTTTATCCCAGTCACAAGAATCCTGGATTATGCTGCTCCAGTGCCCTGTGGTGAACTGTGGAGATTGATCTTGGGTACAGTTTTAACCTGGGATCATACTGGCTTCATTCAGCTGATGAAAGACGTATGGACCTGCTTCATATTCCATTCTCTCTACCCTTCCCCCTTCTAAATGCAGAATAGTCTTCCATTTTCTTTCCTCCTCACAGGCATTTCCCTCCGTGAGTGTGTTCACTTGTTAGCAATAGTACTGGAGTCTAATTCAAATGTTCATGAACAGTATTTTCAGTGTTCAAAGTGGAATGGCTTTGATGACTTGGAACCAATATTTAAAAATAAGCAGAAGAAGCCAGATGTGGTGGTACATGCCTTTTATCCCAGTTCTGAGGAGGAAGAGGTAAGATTTCTGTGAGATCAAGGCCAGCCTGGTCTACATAGTTAGGTCAGCTGCAGCTACAGGGGAAACTGAGGCAAAAATCAAAGCAAAACAAAACAAAAAGCAGAAGAGAGTACTTAGATTGCACTGCATGTAAGAATTAGTATTTGCTTACTATATTGCATACTATTTTTTTGCTTTTATTTTATTTTATTTTATTTTATGTGTGTATTGGATGCATGTATGTAAGTGCACCCATGTCATGCAATGAAAGGAGGGGACAGAAGAGGGTCTTGAATCCCCTGGAACTGGAGTTACAGATGGTTGTTAGCTGCCATGTGGGTGCTGGAATTCTTTCCATGACTTCTTCAAGAACATGGGGTGCTCTAACCACAGAGTCATCTCTCCAGTCCCCCATGTTGCATTATTAATTACATGCATGCATGCTGACATACTATGTAAGAATGTTTCTTTGTGTGTAACTCAATAGAAAGACTGAAAACTTCGGTTGAGGGATAGTAGGGATAGGTTTAGTGTGATTTTCAGAGATAGTAGCGATAGGCCATGCTATTGAATGAGCCCAGGTGGCATCTTACACAGATATTCTGCTTCTGATTCCCTTTTGAATTCTATACATTTTGTTTTTAAAGCTTTGTCCTTTAGACAATTCTATCGACTCCTAATGTCCTTTAAGTAAATTCTTTTCCTGCTTGTGTGTTCCATAGTTGAACCATGGTAATTTGCAAAGGTCTCTGAATTACACTGTAGCACAGGAAAGTTTAAGTGTTAATCCACCTGGTACTGAAGCTGGAAGAATTCTGAAATGGGGAAGGTCAGTCAAAGCCAAGGTCACAAATCTAAATTTAATGTGGTTTACTTCCCTGGGCCCAAACCTTGAAAACACAAAGAAAATGGAGTGGAGTTCAATAATTAAGGTCAAACATCTCTTCAAATGAAGGCAATATTCTGATTACTGGTAATGTCATTTAGAATTTTAATGAAACTCAATATGCCACATCACCCTTAATTAATGTTCAGTAAAAGCCTACTGTTATATTTGGCAATTCGGGCTGGAAGGGATTGTAAGGAGTGAAATTACCAGATGAGATGGTTTAAGTATAACAATGCATCTCTCATGTTTCAACCAATATATTAAATAATTGTACGGTTTAGGATCTAATCAGGACCCTATATACATTGCTTTGTTTATTTACAATTATACAGATGGGAAGCAAGGTAACTTTTCTCGTAGGGAGTGTTAACACTTAATTGCACAGCTATACAATTGACTTTTATGCAATGGGAAGCTTTCATTATGTACAGATGTGAAACAATCTTTGAGATAAATTAAGCTAGAAAAACAAGCCTCCAGAGGATGCATTTAGTAAGCCCCACATGGATAATAGAGAATGTATGTATTTACTTGCTTCTGGATAGGAATGTGGGGGGGGCACAGGAAACTTGACTCCTTTGGCAAAGGAAAGTCGCTGGGTGCAGCAAACTCTCTTTTTCCCTTTATGCTTGGATATTTTGATTTTTTTTTTTTTTTTAGAATTTAGTACTTGGGGCGGGAGAGATGGCTCAGTGGTTAAGAGCTCTGACTGCTCTTGCAGAGGACCTGGGTTCGATTCCCAGCACCCACATTGTGGCCAAGTACCGCCTTTAACTCCAGTCCCAGGGGAATCTGACACTTTCTTCTGACCTCCATGGCATTGCATGACATAGGTGCACCAACCTACATGCAGACAGTACACACATACACATAAAAAAATAAAAAATAATAAATCAGTACTTTAACTTGGAAATGCCTTTTTATTTTTTTTTATTTATTTTTTATTTTATTTATTTATTTATTTATTTATTTATTTATTTATTTATTTATTTATTTTGGTCTTTTCGAGACAGGGTCTCCCTGTAGCCCCAGCTGTCCTGGAACTCACTCTGTAGACCAGGCTGGCCTTGAACTCACAAAGATCCGCCTGCCTCTGCCTCCCAAGTGCTAGGATTAAAGGCGTGCGCCACCATGCCCGGCTGGAAATTGCCTTTTTAAATGACAATCTTAAACCCTTCTTTCTTTTCTTTTTCTGTTTGTTTTTTTTTTACACCCAAACTAACATGATAAGAGTTGAAATCAGCAAAAGTTCTCCCTTGAAAGAATATGTCATAGGATGAAGAAATTAGCCATGATTAATGAAATACAAGAGACCCTGTAGCTGGTGAGGTTCAAGGTGAAATTTGCCCCTTGTACTTTGCACCAAATATGTGACTCATTGCACATGAGTGGCTACATCTGCTTTATTATTTTTCACATAATGTCACCACTTGTGTTTTTACAAATGTTAGGTATTTAAAGCAAAAAAGCAAAACAAAGAAAAAAAAAAAAGCCCAGTGACTGAGTCGCTGTCATAACTCATTGTTGCTTCTGAAATGGACTGTTTTGTGTCACCCAGGATATCTATAAGATTAGACCCTTGCCAGAATCTCTCATCACAGCCATTACATCATACTTATATAAGATTTATTTTATATTTACAAAAGCACGAAGGTCTGGTGCAGGATACTGTACTTTTTGTTTTTGTTTTTGTTTTTTTGGTCTTTTTGAGGCAGCATCTCTCTGTAGTCCCAGCTGTCCTGGAACTCACTCTGTAGACAAGGCTGGACTTGAACTCACAAAGATATGCCTGCTTCTGCCTCCCAAGTGCTAGGATTAACTGCGTGTGCCACCACGCCTGGCTAAGATACTGTACTTTTAAAAAGCACTATAACCTATCACCATATGAAGAGCACTAGCACTAGGTCTGTTGAAGAACCCAAGAGAAAAGTAAGTCATATGGCTTTTAATCAGACACACATATGTGTGCCAGTTTAATAATTAAAATGCCTATTTGTGTATGCCCTACAATTCCCATTTTCCCAGTTTCTTTGAACTTTTCCAGTACCCAGTACATGGATTCTGTGCTGGCTTGAATGAGAATGTCTCCCATAGCCTTCAAGTATTCCAACATTTTGTTCCCAGTTGGTGGCGTTGGTGGCATGGTTTTGGGAAGTCTTAGGAGGAGTGGCCATGTTGAAGGAAGTATGTCACTGGGGGCAGGCTTAGAGAGTTCAACAAGCCTTGCAGTCTCCAGTTGCTCTCTTTGTCTGTTTTCTGTGTTCGCTAGAAGATGTGAACCTCAGCTTTCTGCTCCAGCTCCTGCCACCATGCCTCCCAACAAGAATGGACTCTAATTCCATGCAATCATCAATCGTAAGCTCAAATAAAATTTTCCTTTTATAAGATTCCCTTGGTCATGGTGGTTTTGTCACAGCAACAGAAATGTGACTAATAACGGTCCCTACGTTGCTTTTGAGCTATTATTTAGAAGATATTAGCATATTTAATCTATAGAAATAAGTCTTACCATATCGATTCATAGTGTATCAATGTGTGAGCTAAATGAACACAGCGAGCACACTAACAGTAGTATATATTTGTAAAATTTTATTAGCAGATACATAGCTGTAGGATAAAAATCAGTGTAAGCTTTCAGGCTCAACTCTATCTCTAATTCACTATATTCATTTTAGGGAAGTGTCAAATTTCCAGTGATCAAAATGCATACCATCCACTTGGTGGGGAGATTTTGAAGTCATGCCAATTAGCAGCAGTGGTTACTGTTAAAACTAAAATGTGGCACCTGATGCCCTCCTTCCTGTTTTTCCCTCCCACTTATGCATGTATCCATAATAAACATACCTGAGTCACAGTGGACAGGGTTACCCATTCAGAATTCCTTCCTTCCCAGCTTCTCCCTAACCTTCTCAGTTTCTTATAATGACCCTGATACCTGTTCCAATATTGTCTTTGAATTTTGGAATAGAAAATGTATTATTAGGGGGTGAGGTTTCAGGAGAAAGCAGTGGGAGGTATAAGGTGCTGATGTCAGGAATGGTAAGAAGTCTAGGCTGAAGGAATTGGTGACTCTGGGAGAATAAGAGAGGAAGGAAGAGGAGGAGGGAGAGGCCATTTTCAGAGTAACAGATGTCTTAAGGCCAAAATAGATTCTGGATTTGACAAGAATTTATAAAAGCTTCAGAGATAACCTCTCCTACCCAAGTTGACATTATCTTTTCTTGTCTATCAGTCAGTTAACTTTGGCCAGCTTTAGTAATAATAGCTCTTCGGGCCAACAGTTTGGCAAGAAGTGAATTTAACTCAGAAGATGGAGATTAACTTCTAAACAGAAATATGCTTAGGTTTTATCTGGTTATAAAATTATTTTAAGCAAGGCATGGTGGTGCACACCTTTAATCCTAGCACTTGGGAGGTAGAGGCAGGCGGATCTTTGTGAGTTCAAGGCCATCCTGGTCTACAGAGTGAGTTCCAGGACCATTGGAACTACAGGGAGACTCTGTCTTGAAAAGACCAAAAAAAAAAAAATTATTTTAAATAATTTGAGGAAATGAAAAATTCAAGCTAAATATTGGTAATGTTTTATAATTTCTGCTTATTGTTAATAGTATTCTAAATGCTACTTGTGTAGGTTCAGAATTCTTTTTTTAATTTTGGTGGTTTTCATACAATATAATTTGATGGTATTTAGATCCCATCCCCTGGACTGACTACCCCTCCCCTTACTGCACCCACACAATTTAATGCATTCTATTATATACATTCTATGGACCATAGACTCTGATTTGTGTCCCCGGTTGTCTTTCAGTGTGGGTCCTTCTACTGGAGCCTGTTTAATATATCAAGAGACCCATCCTTGAAAGAGACTTCCCCCTCCCAGCAGCCATTACTTGGTAAAAGTTCTGCAGGTTGGCTTGGGATTACGTATCCACTTCTTTCTGTCTCTGCTGGGATTTTGTCTGTTTTGAGCTTGCACGGGACTTGTGCATGCTGTCACACTGCTGTAACATCATGTGAGTAACTGACCAGCTGTCTAGAAAACTCTGCTTCCTTGTGGTCATCCACCACCTCCAGATCTTACAATCTTTCCACCTCCTCTTCTGCAATGATCCTTGGGCCTTAGGAGGCAGAAGTTTGATATAGGTGTCCTATTCAGAGACTAGAACTCTGCAGCCTCTTGTTCTCTGCATATTGGTCAGTTGTGGGTTTCTCTGTTAATCACCACCTGCTGCATAAGAAAGCTTCTCTGAGCCGGGCGGGCGCACGCCTTTAATCCTAGCACCCAGGAGGCAGAGGCAGGTGGATCTTTGTGAGTTCAAGGCCTGCCTGGTCTACAGAGTGAGTTCCAGGACAGGGGACTTATTCTATAAAGTTGGCCTATTGTGGCTTTCTGGTCCATTGCATTCTGTTGTATAAGAAAGCTTCTCCGGCGAGAGTTGACAGATGCACTTACCCTATGTGTAGAGGTTGCACTGAAAAATGTGTCTCAAGGCTAAGTATCTCACAGACAACTTTTTTCAACTATTCTGCATTTGATCAGTTGTAGAACTCTGTTATTTTCCATCCACTGGGCAAATAAACTTCTTTGATGGGTGGTGAAAGGTCCACTTGCTTCTGCTAGTCAGGTCCTCTCCTGAAGCCTCAGCAGGAAGGGGCCAAAGCGCAAGGAGAACTGATCCTTAGAATTCTTTATATGGTTATTGTCAGTGGGCCTTTGGCTTCCTGATAGTCTGCTGCAGAGAGAGACAGGATAGAGAAACATTGCAGGCAGCAACTCGTTTATTCATTTTCTATTGAGAGATTTGTTTACTCATTTACCCTCCACTGGGGAGGGATACTCTTACATGGATAATATTAGATTATTTCACTATCAAAACTCATAAGGTTGTTCCCTGAATCAATTGGACATAGTGACTTCATGTTGGAGGAGACTCAGAGATACCCCACATGAATTTACCACTTACATTCCAGAAATAGAGATTTCTTCAAATTTGCCTTTGATAGTGAGTCACTCTTACTGGTATATTGTATGTGTAGATGAGCAATGATCACATTACAATAGCATGACTTAGGAGTCTTGGACTTTAAGATGGTATGCAAATAAAACAAATTCAGAAGGAGCCATATTTTCAGTTCTACATTTTGATGTCTGTACAAGCCAGTGAGACATAATTTGAGGCATGTGTTCTGTGTCTGTGATGCTGGCCAGCAAGACAAACAGCCCCCAGTAAACCACACCATCCCAAGAGTGCTAGTGGAAAGTCTAGTGTCTTTCTTTTGCCACATAATATTCAGCAAGTTGTGTGTTAAATATTTTTTTTCTGTTTACAATGGGTTCATGACATAACTTTGTCATAAGGAGAGTATTAGTATACAAATATGGAACAATGTTTAGAGAGTGGGACAAGGGTTGAAAAAGCAGACCCATTGAAGAAAAATGAGCTTTTGTTCATTTCTCATTGGGGAGACTACATAGGCTTTCTGGTCATCAGTTTCTATCCATAAATGGGGAAAATAATTAAATCTACATCAAAGATAGAGGCAAATGGGTTGTGTGTGGTTTGGCTTTCTTCTTTGGCAGTTCGTCTCCTTTGATATTGTTTCATTTTTTAAAATATTTATTTATTTATTTGTTTATTTATTTATTTATTTATTTATTTATTTATTTATTTATTTATTTGTATGAGTGTACTGTCTGCATGTAGGTTGGTGCACCCGTGTCGTGCAATGCCATGGAGGTCAGAAGAGCGTGTTGGATTCCCCTGGAACTGGAGTTAAAGATGTTTCCTAGCCACCATGTGGGTGCTGGGAATCGAACCTGGGTCCTCTGCAAGAGCAGTCAGTGCTCTTAACTTATGAGCCATCTCTCCAGCTCCAAGATAGTGTTTCATTTTAACACTTTGATGTTTGAGTTTCTGATCTCTAATTGTGCTACTGATATAATGCTAATAACTCTTTACTTTAGTCATTATGTTAATTCCACAATCCATGGTCTTATATGTTTTATTATACAATATATTGTATTTTATTTTGTTTCTATTTTTATTTATTATGTATGTATATGTATTGTGTATATGTGTGTGGATCCAAGCATGTGGATCAATGCTCATGTGTGTGTACATGCCTGTGGTGTCTTCCTCTAGATTGCTCTCCACCTCATCTATTGAGGCAAGGTCTCTTACGGAACTTTGCTTGTTCCAGGGATGTCTTATCTTTACTTTCCATGTACTGGGATTAGAGTTGGCCACTATACCCATTAAGCTGTATTTTTACTTGGGTTCTGGGGATCTGTACTCTGGTCCCCTCCCTTGCATGGCAAATGCTTTATCTGATGGGCTATCTCCCCAGACCTTGTTTGTTTTATTTAAAATATACATATAAAAATAAAATATAAATGTGAAGTTTTGAATTTTTTTTTCAAATTTATTGATTTTCAGTATCTTCGTGGTGATTTGACTGAGAAATGTCCTCCATAGGCTCATGTGTTTGAACACTCGGTCACCAGTTAGAGGTGCTATTTGGGAGCTTATGGAGCCTTTACTTTAGGTCATGGAGTCTTGAAAGTCTGTCACCAGCAGCAGGATTTGAGAGTCTGTCTCTTTACCTCATTTCCAGTTCCCCTTTCTGCTTCCTGTTCCTTGTGCCACACCTTCCTGCCATGATGGACTCTCCATCTGGAACCATAGCCCAAATAAACTCTTTCTTCTATAAGCCACATTTGGTCATGGTGTGTATCACAGCAATAGAAGAGTATCTAATACATATTTTAAGTTCTTCTTTTTTAGAATTGACCTTTAAGTAATATTTCTCCATTATACTGATCTCTATTAGTTCATCTTTCTGTCAGTTCTGTGTGCTTATGTGCACGTGTTCATGTGTGCACATGAGTGTACATGTATGTAGAGGCCAGAGGTAGACCTTGGGCATCTTCCTTACGTGCTTCTCCACCTTTTTTTTTTTTTTTTGAGGGAGTGTCTCCAAATGAAAACCTGCAGTTTACCAATCCTGATAGACTGGCTTGCTACTCGCTCTGGGGTTGCAGGATTACAGGCACACATTGTAGAATGAGCTTTTTCATGTGGGTGCTACAGATGAACTCAGGTTCTCATATGTGTGCAGCAAGCCCTTTGCCAACTAAGCCATCTCCTAACCCCTTCTGCCAGCTCTTTTCTGTTTAATATTTTTTTCTGAACTTATAGTACTCTTTTTTTAAGAAAATATTTTATTGGTGCTTTGTGTGTTTCATACATCATCTTCTCAGTCCAATTTAAGATACACTCCCTTTTCCATGCCTCCCACCCCACCCCAGTTCATGCATTCTGCCATATATCCTCTTCATCTTTTCTCAGTCTTTTTTTATTGATTTATAATACACATAGCATCAAAAATAACATAAATGAAACTTGTGATACCAAAAAAAGCATCAAAATTCAGTGATACTTTAACATGAAATTCCATTTTTTGTCTCCAACTTGTATTGCTTCAATATGTATATATATATATAAATATATATAACATAAATATACACATATATAAATACATACAATACATATCGCCTGAGTTGGAGGATTTTCTTTCTTCTTTCTTCCTTTTCTTTCTTTCTTTCTTTCTTTCTTTCTTTCTTTCTTCTTCTTTTTTTTTTTTGGTGGGGCTCGTCCTCTACTAAACATAATCAAGCTTTTGAGCTTTTCCCTTTCTTTTAAAGACAGATATCCTTAAAATTGTGGGAGAATTCGAATAATTTTCTCTCCATGTTTTGAAACTTAGTGAATGGCAAAAAAGATAAAGAATATATGGGGGGGAGTAATTATTTCTCCTAACACTGATTTCTGGGCTTCCTGCCTCAAATATTTTCACCATTTTAAATTGGGAATTGGTCTTCTTCATTTTAGTATGTAAGAGCTTTCTGGGTGCTAAGAATATTTTGTCCTTTATATCTATGCGGCAAGGATCCTTTTCCCAGTTTTGCACTTGTCTCGTACAGTCTGTAAATTTTTCATGTGTGATATAGACATTTAGAGCTGCTATATGGAAAAGTTTCCTTTGGATTTTCTTACTGCACTCTAACTTCTTTGTTGAATCATGGGCCAGGGAGTATGTCACACCTATTGTTCCCTGAATCTTCTGATACTGAAGAGTGAGCTTAAGAGAATCAAGAATTAGAAATAAGATGTCTGAGTTCTCATGTGACGCAGCCCAATTTCTAGGTATCAAGGCAGGTCCTGGAAATGAAAGCAATGGAGTCAGAGGAGGCATCATTGTCATTTCTGTCATGGCTATGAACTTGGCGCTTTCTAGATGAAGGTGACTTGTTGGTGCACTGGCCAGCCACAGGCCATAAGACGCAACCTCTCACTTTGTCATACTCATTACAAATATTTTCTGGGTTTGCCATTTTATATAAAGGAGTTTGCTAAAATGAAAAAAACACACCTTCCTTGGTATTTATGTGTACATCAAAATATTTACATGAATAATTTATGTTATCATTGTAAATCCAAGAACAAAGGCACAGTGTCTCTCTCTCTCTGCTTATCCAAGAAATGATCTTTCCAGTGCAGGGTCCTAACAGTGTTCTTGAAACTATCTGTGATGTCTATTGCTCATCCTACTGAAGAGAATATTGGAAGAGAAAATGTGGAGCACTTGATTGGCTTTTCTGCGGTATTGAGCAAGTGTATCAAGGAAGATGGATGTATACATTTTATTTCGGAGTGTAGGGCTCATTTCTCTTTCCTGTCCTAGTAGCCCTGCTAGGAGCAATATGAGCAAGAAACCTTTTTTCTTTTTCATTTTTTTAATCTGTGAAATCTCTCTTCTTGGAATGGCTTCAGTGACCTTTTACTCATGCTTAAATTTCTGTGTTTTTTACTATGATATTTTACAAAAAATAACATTTAACTTAATGAAAGTTAAACTCATTAAATAATGATCTTAGGGAATTTGGCAATCAGGAAGAGCTCCAAGAAGTTAATAAATACATTATGAGCACATTTTCCCCTGCTAGTACCTTAAAGACTGTGCAATGTTCTTTATTGTGGTCTTTTATAACATAATTAATGAGTCTCTAATTTGAATATTTGCATTGTTTCCAGGATTCTTCTTTTACAATAATTATTGGTAATAACGTGATTACACATACAATTTCTCCCCACTTGATGGCTAATTTTTATTTGGACAAAATAGTAAACATGAAACTTTGGAATGAAGAATAAGGATATTTTATGATCTTTGAATGTAACTCATAGAGTGTTGGATAATAATAATGGATTAACATCTCCTTTCATATAACCCTTATTAACATTGAATATTAAATTATTACCATCTCTACCAGTTTTTGGATAAAATATATGATCCCTTTGGTGCGACAATAGATACTTATTGGTTATTAGTGGGGTTAAAATGATTGTAATTTACCTATTTATTCTTTTAGAAAATCGCAATCAACTAAAACAATTTTAATTTGATGGTGTTGAACTTTTTATTGAATTATGAGTGCTTGTTATATATTGTGGTGGTTTGAATGAGAATATCCCCTATAGGCTCCAAGTACTCAGACATTTTGTACCCAGTAGGAGGCACTGTTTTGGGAGGCCTTAGAAGGCGTGGCCATCTTGGAAGAGGTATGTCACTGGGGGCAGGCTTAGAGAATTCTTAAAGCCTTGCCAATCTCCAGTCCCTCTCTGCCTCCTGTGTCTGCTTTCTGCTTAAAGATGTGAAACTTTGCTTTCTGTTTCTGCTCAGGCACCTCCTGCCATCGTGCCTCCCCACCATGATGGACTCTAATTCCCCTGAAACTGTAAGCTCAAATAAACTCTTCCTTTTATAAGTTCCCCTGGTTGTGGTATTTTTATCACAGCAACAGAAAAATGACTAATACACATATTTAAGGCATTAATCCTTTGTCATTCGGTGCACTGAATATTCATTAATCCAAAAGTACCTTGGATCTTGAGTCTGTGAATACATATAAGCATATGTATATGAATATATGTATACACACATGTATGTAAATATAAAGACATATACATACTAATAGATGATTTTTACATATATGTTTATATTCATGCTTCATCTTAGAACAAAATGTTTTTTAATATTTTTTAATTTTTTTTATGTGTATGAATATACTGTTTGCATGTAGGTCTGTGCATCCGTGTCATGCAATGCCATGGATGTCAAAAGAGGGTGTCGGATTCGCCTGGGACTGGAGTCAAAGACAGTTCTCAGCTGCCATGTGGGTGCTGGGGATTGTACCCAAGTCCTCTGCAAGAGCAGTTGGTGTTCTAACAGCTAGACCATCTCTCCAAAATGTTTATTTATGTATTATTTTAGAGTTTGAGGTGAGAACATGATCAAAAGCAACATTAACTTATTGTGAGGTTTTAAAATACATTTTTTTTTCATGCCAGGAACAAGATTTACTTCCATGTAGAATTACCAGCAAGGGCTACCTGCAAGGGCAGCCTACAGACATGCAGTGGAACCAGGTAGCATGGCAGGCAGAGAGAGAGAGAGAGAGAGAGAGAGAGAGAGAGAGAGACTGGGGCCCACCCACTTATAGCCAGGGGGTGGGGCCTCAGGTACAGAGGAAGTGGTCAGAAGATTGACAGTCTCTGGAGGAAGTGGGCGTCTGGGTCCCTTAGGATTCTGGGAAGACCAGACCTAACATTCCAGCCTTTTGCTTATGATAAGGGGAACAGCTTTTAGGCTGGAGGGTTATAATCCGGTTTCCATTTTGGCTGCTCTGAATTTTCTGCCTGGTGGGTTTGGTCCAGATCAATAGTGGCCAGTACTTACTGGGTGTTTTCTCTGCAACTGAAAAGACAAGCTGGTTGAGTCTTACATGAGTATACCAGTGCATGGACTTCACAGTACCAACAGGGGGCTACTGGGTGCATAAGCAATTGGAGGGTCCCTGTCTAGGGTCGACAGAGGGAAAGAGGATGTGTACTCTGGCTTGAGAAATTGGAAAAAAGTTTTAGTACACAGAGCTCTAGAATGAGGGCCAGCTTTAGTACACAGGATTCCACAATGAGAGCCATAACCATGAGATTATAAAAGGTGGTATCTTCTGGCATGTTGCATTAACTCTGTCACCTGAGATATTTTCTAACTTGGCACAGTAGGTATCTCATCTATCTCTTTGGTAATAAATTATTTCATTTTCTCTTCTTTAGATTACAGTTTCCTGTTGGGGTGCTTAAAACCACACAGTTAGCTCAGATAAATGAAATTAGTTTTGGTGTTAAGGTCAGTTGAGGTTCTGGTCCTTAGGGAGTCACTCAGGCCTTGTGCCTGCCTCTCTTCACCAGTTCCATCTATGCAAGGACAAAGTCAGGCCTTGCTTGACCATAGCTTCCCTTTGAAGCATGAGGAGTTTCTCCTCTATATGGACTTTCCTCACTTGACTGGACACTGGCTGGATGAAGTCCTTTTAAGTGAATCTCCAAGACCTCCCTGGCCTGGGGTGACTCACTGCCACAGGACATGTACAAAGTTGTGGGTGCAGGAACCTAGGACCCTACCCTCTGAGGGTAGGGTCCAAAATATTGTCCCTTCAAATCCCTCTTGCCAAATCAGATTGGAGCTTTAAGTGTGGTTGCTAAACTTCCAAGAGGATTATTTGAATTAATTTGGTACGTTAATTGCTGTGGCAAAATATTCTAATAATAAAAGCTCATTGTAGGAGCCTAGTGGTAGTGGCTGCAGCACAGGCTAGGAAAGGATGCTACTTACTGGCTTGTGTTGCTGGCTCATATTCAGCCTATTGTATACAATATAGACATATCTGGCCAAGAATGGCATTGCCCACGATGGGCACAGGCCAGTCCAATGAAGGCAATTATTGAGGTTTCTCAGCTCAGGTGTATCAAGTTGACATTAAAGCTATGCAGTAAGTCCTACAATTGGTTCTTTAAGGTCTATGAAGGTCATTTAGGTATTCAAAGTACAATGATTTAAACCATGCAAGGCAAAAGGTTCTAACAACATAGCCCATGAAACAAACCTAAGATAATAAAGAGGTTAAAACCAGTACCTTCTCAAATGAAGGCCATGTCACTTGTCCCCAGATTTTGAATTATAGCTTTGAAAAGGCAAAGGAAAGGGGGGTGCATTGTCACATACTAGCAGCACCTAAATTGGTTACATTCAGACTGTCTGTGTGGTCAAAGGAAGTAAAACCTAATTTCTCTTATGCAAACTATAACAGATATATAAAACAGTTTTAGTTTGTATGGGTAACTAAATATTTATATATGTCTGTTTCACTTGAGGCTGTAACAAGGTATATAGTACCTGGTAGGTGGAACACAATTTCTTGTATATGCCATAATTACATTTTAGAATTCATAAAAGTGAACAGTACTTCATACATACACTCATAAATAAGGTTCTAATAAATAAATTTGGCGATGACACTTTATAAAGGTTGTACTGAGCAGAGCACATGCATTGCAATCATACAGAGACAGATCTTAATATGCTATTTAACAATATCATACACATGCACACATTTATCCAAACATTCCTTAAAAAGATTTTATCCTAGTGGTTGTACTGAACACTCACATACACTGGAAAAAGCACCTTTATAAATATTATTTAAAACATGCAGCTCTGATTAATTGCACTGCCAAGGCTGAGATGACGTCTTGTACCTTTGGTTCTAAAACTATGAACTTATTGAAATACTTTAACGAGTGATGGAAAACAGAATTATATATATAATTAAGGAACTGACAGTATCAAAGGTACTTAGGCTGTTTCATTGAAGGGAAGAGATTGCGGGGGAAGCAATGTGCCACTGTCTAGGTACCAGAGTATGAATGAATCCAGGGATTTTTAAAATGGTCTGTGGTCAGAAGGACAGTAGCACAGCACAGGAGAAAAGAAAAAAAATCTGTTAGTGAACCCATAAGGGTAAAAAAATCAGGTCTTCAGACATCTGGAACCAAGAAAAAACTGGAAAAGAAAAATTTTTAGTTGTAATACCTGTGGAAAAAATAATTTGGACAGATAATAAAACCTTAAGATAATAGAAACTTAGGAACCTGGGTTTAAATCAGGCCTTTGAAAAAAAATTTAAGAGGCATGCCAAAAGTAAACTTAATTTAATTTTTCTTTGTGTGCAACATAGATTAAAAGAAGTTTGAAGTGGCCACTTTGGACAAAAAAATCACACAGGAGAACATGGACACATTGAAAAACAGTTATAACACACAGATAGGTTGGACAGACACATGACCTAACTGTATCCATTAACTCTGGGCAACTGGAAAATCCCCCCCCCTTTTTTTTTTAAATCTAAAGTTGTCCATTGTTGTCCAGGGCAGTGGAACCATTAATTGCAATTATCACATTTACAAAGAATCACTTAGAGTTTAAGACATCTACTTGGGAGGAAACAGCCTATATGCCCATACTGTGCTTTGCAGCAAGGCTGTTCTTGTATGCCTGCAAAGGATGGTGGATGGGGTAGGCAGGAAAATCTTGTGGCTTGTGTATATTACCTGCTAATTTAATGAGAATAAATTTAGTTAGTGGAAGAATCAAAAGATCCCAGCCAACTGAAAAGTTACTGCCTGATGCTAGTGAGACAGGGTGCGGTTGGCACACCTTCTTAATGTCAGATACAGAGGCTTCTCGGAAGATCCCAGCCAAGGAGCTAGAAGACATCATGCTGAGTGAAGTAACACAGTCCCAGAAAAACAAACGATGAATGGTATCCCTCATCTGTGGATGCTAGTGCCAATTACCTAGTTGTAAGTGTTTCTTGTGCATGGCCCCTTGAGCTTTTGTCCAAGCAGTTGGGAGTGATGCATATCGGAAACAACAACAACAACAACAACAACAACAGCAACAACAGAAAGGACTGCATCAAAGAACTGCAGTGAACTTCTGCTCAAAACAGTCAACTTCCACATGGAGAATATCGAGAAAGACTGAGAAAAAGATGAAAAGCATGTTTGGCAGAATGCATGAGCTCTGGTGGGGTGGGGGCATAGGGTGGGGGACATGGGTCTAGATTTGATAATCTCATACAAAATATATATTAAAAAAATAAATAAAAAGCAGAAGAAAAAAAAAAGATCCCAGCCAGATCAACATTTACTACCTAAGGCAAAAGCTGAATGCAAGTGGAGCAGGGCATGGTCAACACACCTTCTTAATCTCAGATACAGAGGCTTGTATCCTGAAGCAGACAAAAAATGGATTTCTGAAATAAAATGGAGTTTATAAAGAAAAAACAATGAAATGGAAACTGCCAAAATCTGAAATAATCCCTTAAAATTAGGCAAAAGTTTTGTAAAAATAATATAAAAAAACAGTGTTTGTTAAAAAGCCAAATGATGTAAAAAAATATCAAACAAAAGCCTGTAAAACTTAACTATCCATACAAAATTTTAAAAATGAAAGTTGATTGTATTTGGAAATGGATGTAGTTATAAAGTCTGATGTGAATTCAGGCTTCCTGCCACATGGTCTTTTGGCTCAGCAGAAATGAGGCACCCTCAAGATGGCGGCTGAGGAATGGGCGTGGCTGCCACTCCCTTCTGTTTGAAAAAAGTCCGCAGTAGTGCAGGGGAGGGGGAGAAACCACATGGCGGGGCAGCTGTGCAGCAGACTGGGGAGAAGAGAGAACTGTAGGAAGGAAGTAAAGTAGCCTCAACAGAAAGGGGAATGGTATGGAGCAAACGAATCCTCTAGTGGGAGGCTAAAAATGAAGTTAGAGAGGAAGGAGGTTAAGTTTAGCCTCAAAGCACATCTGATGACTAGGGTGCATCCACCTAGTGTCAGGGGTGCTGGTCAGAGACCCCAGGTCTGGATTGTCCCTGAGACAGGGCCTGCAAGCCTGTGAAGTGAGCATCCTGAAAATCACATCACAGGGGAGGCCAAAATTCCGGTCCAGATTTTGTCCCCAGCGTCCCTGTGGACAGCAATCTGGAAGGAAAAATGGGGGTGGGGGGAGGAGAACCCTAATTGTGCCGGCACTCAGAGGTCCAAAATGGGGAAGCAGAATGGGAGGCTAAAATGAAGGAAGAATCAGAGGGAAGACAAAGTCAGAGAGAAGGAGGGAGAGGGAGAAGGAGAGAAGCAGGTGAGCATAGGAGAGCAGAGAGCTGTACTGCCCTTGCACAGGAACACAGTTTGAGAAAGTCTGTGAGCCTGTGGATTCAAAACGGAGTTGGTGGGAGCACAAGCATGGCGGGATCAGGAACCCAGTTTGAGGCCGTCTGCAAGCCTCAGTGGGTCCAAAAGAATGAAGGCTGAGAGGAGGGAGGAAGTACAAGGGGCAGAAGTGGAGAGAGAAAGAAGGAGAAAGGGAAGGAGGAGAGGGAGATAGGGAAGGAGGGGAGCAGTAGAGCAGATTGGTCCCTCATGAAATGTGGCAGCTGTTGTCTGGAGAAATACACTGCAGCAAGTCCATCCCAGGGGTTCCATAAAAATAGGAAGGTCCTTTTCAGGGTGAGAACTATCGAGCACTCTGCCAGATCAAAACCTGGCGAGCAAGCATCTTGAACCCCGACCCAGGTCACGGCACCAATGTTAGGTTATAAAAAAAGGCCATGTATACCCAGCCCCAGCTCCCAGATAAAAAGGCACATGAGGCTTAAGTCACGCCAGGAACAAGATTTACTTCCATGTGGAATTACCAGCAAGGGCCGCCTGCAAGGGCAGCCTACAGACATGCAGTGGAACCAGGCAGCATGGCAGGGAGAGAGAGAGAGAGAGAGAGAGAGAGAGAGAGAGAGAGAGAGAGAGAGAGAAAGATGGCGCCTGGGGCCCACCCACTTATAGCCAGGGGGTGGGGCCTCAGGTACAGAGGAAGTAGTCAGAAGATTGACAGCCTCTGGAGGAAGCCTGCTATGTTCTGGGCTCCAGAGACACAGCCTATGCCCAGCAAAGGTAGCATGATTGTAGGTGGCAGAGATTAATCCAAACAAATAATTATCCTAACAGAAATTTTTAAAAGTATGGTCAGGTGGTCACCATCACCCCCCATACCCTCTGAAGGAGCAGAGGACTCCAGTAGAAGAGGACATGATAACCTTCTGTGTCTTGCTTTAAATGCCCATTTCTTGATCTCACCTAAACCTATTAATTCAGAAGCTGTTTGTCAGCTTAGCATCTTTATGACAGAATACTTGACATAAATCATAAATCACTTGAAAGAAGGAAAGGTTTATTTTTGGATTATGATTCCAGAGGTTCAGTCCATGGTCAGTGTTAGGTCTGGGCTTCCCAGAATACCAAGGGACAAAGAATTGGAAGCCCTTGGGATATAAAGTTGGTACTCAAATCTAGGACTGAGTCTGAAAATTTTGAGAGCATTTGATAGGCAAAGATAATGTGTATAAAATAAGAAAAAGAAACAGAATAGAAATGCTTGCTGAAGTGTTTTGGGTTTCTTTCTTTTCTGTTCTGTTTGGCCTCTTTGGATCTTGGCTGTGTCCACAACCATCCTCTCAAGGCAGGCAAAACAACTTGGAATCTGCCAAGGCCCCATCCCTCCCAGAGTCAGATTAGCACTAGGAGTCTAGAAAGGACTGAACATGGGTTGTATGGTGACTTCAAGTCTTAGTCATACTCCCCACTAAACTGAAAATCAAAATTTCTCAAAGCCTTGAGCCTAGAGATCCAAATGTTGTGAGGTGGCCATGAGCTGGGGAGTTGTCATGTNAATGTGGTGGTTTTGAATGAGAATATCCCCATTAGGCTCTAAGTACTCAGACATTTTGTACCCAGTAGGAGGCACTGTTTTGGGAGGCCTTAGAAAGTGGCGTTGGCCATCGTTGGAAGAGGTATGTCACGGGGGCAGGCTTTGAGAGTACTTAACCCTTGCCAACTCCATCCCTCTCTGCCTCCTGTGTCTGCTTTCTGCTTAAAGATGTGAAACTTTGCTTTCTGTTTCTGCTCAGGCACCTCCTGCCATCGTGCCTCCCCACCTATGATGGACTCTAATGCCCCTGGAAGACTGAAGCTCAAATAAATCTTCCTTTGTAGGTAGAGGTTCCCATGGTCGTGGATTTTTATCACAGCAACAAGAAAAAAAGACTAATACACATATTTAAGGCATTAATCCTTTGTCATTCGGTGCACTGAATATTCATTAATCCAAAAGTACCTTGGATCTTGAGTCTGTGAATACATATAAGCATATGTATATGGAATAATTATACACATGTATGTAAATATAAAGACATATACATACTAATACAGATTACGATACGGCTATGGTTCTTTAGTTCATGCTCGCCTTGAGCACAACGTTGTTTATATCTTTTTGTTTTTTTTTTCATGTGTTGAACTATTTACTGGTATTGCATGTACGGTCTCGCTGGGCATCCGTGTATGCAATCGCATGGAGTCAGCAAACAGAGTGTCGGCTTCGCCTGGGCACCCTGGAGATCACAAGCAGTTCTCAGCGCCATAGTGGGTGCTGGGGGAGGTCGCCAAAGGCCTCTGCAAGAGACAGTTGGGTTTAACAGCTACAGACCAGCTCTCCAAAAATGTTTTTATGTTATGTATTTGTTAGAGTTGTGAGGTGAGAACATGATCAAAGCAACATTTAACTTCGTATGAGGTTTGTTAAAATAACATTTTTTTGTCATGCCAGAACATGATTTCTACTTCCATTGTGAATTACCAGCAAGGGCTCCTGCAAGGGCAGCCTACAGACATGCAGTGGAACCAGGAGCATGGCAGGCAGGAGAGGAGAGAGTGAGAGAGAGAGAGAGAGAGAGAGAGAACTGGGGCCCACCCACTTATAGCCATCAGGGCAGGGGTGGGCCTCAGGTACAGAGAGAGTGGTCAGAAGATTGACAGTCTCGGAGGAAGTGGGCGTAACTGTGTCCCTTGGTATTCTGGGAAGAGCCAGACCTAACATTCCAGCCATTTGCATTATGATAAGGGGTAACAGCTTTTAGGCTGGAGGGTTATAATCCGGTTTCCATTTTGGCTGCTCTGAATTTTCTGCCTGGGGGTTTTTGGTCCAGATCATAGTGGCCAGTAACTTACTGGGTGTTTTCCTGCAACTGAAAAGACAAGCGCGTTGAGTCTTTATATCAGTATACCAGTGCAGGACTTCACAGAACCAACGGGGGCTACTGGGTGCATTACAATGGAGGGTCCCTGTCTAGGGTCCACAGAGGGAAAAGGATTGTACCCTTGTTTGAGAAATGGGAAAAATTTTAGTACACAGAGACTCTAGAAATGAGGGCCAGCTTTAGATAAACAGGGCATCCAGCAATGAGAGCCATAACCATGAGGATTATATAAAGTCGGTATTCTGCTGGACATGTATTGCTTAACCTTTCACTGAGATATGTTCTAACTTGGCTCATAGTGTCTTCTACACTCTTGGGTAATAAATATTTCATTTTCTCTTCTTTAGATACAGTTTTTCCTGATTGGGTTCTATAAACCACACAGTTGCTCGAAGATGAAAGTATTAGTTTTGGTGTTAATGTCAGTTGAGGTCTGGTCCTAGGAGTCACGTCAGGCCTTGTGCCTGCTCTCTTCAGCAGTTCCATTTATCTAAGGACAAATCAGCTTGCTTGACATAGACTTCCTTTGAACATGAGGAGTTTCTCCTCTATATGACTTTCCTCCCTTTGAACGAACACTGGCAGGATGAAGTCCCTTTTTAGTGAATCTCAAGACCTCCCTGCCGGGGTTACTCACTGCACAGGACATGTACAAAGTTTGTGGGTGCAGGACCCTAGGACCTAAGCCCTCTGAGGGTAGGGCCAAAAAATATGTCCCTTCAAATCCCTCTTGCCAAATCAGATTGGAGCTTTAAGTGTGGGTTGCTAACTTCCAAGAGGTTGTTTGAATAAATTTTTGGTACTTAATTCCTGTGGCAAAATATTCTATAATAAAAGCTCAATGGTAGGAGCCTTGTGGTAGTGTGGCTGCGGGCACAGGCTAGGAAAGATGCTACTTACTGGTTTGTTGCTGGTCATATTCAGCCTATTGTGATGACAATAAAGACATATCTGGGCCAAGAATGGCATTGCCCAACGATGGCACAGGCCAGTCCACTGAAGCTTAATTATTGAGGTTTTACTAGCCAGGTGTTCAAGTTGACTTAAAGGCAGTCAGTAAGTCCTACAATGGTCTTAAGGTCTATGAAGGCATTTAGGTATTCAAAGTAAATGATTTAAACCATGCAGTGCAAAAGTTTCTCAACAACAAGCCATGAAACAAACTACAGGATAATAAAGAGTTAAAACAGTACCTTCTCAAATGAAGGCCATGTCACTTGTCCCCAGATTTGATATAGAAGCTTTGAAAAGGAAAAAGGAAGAGGGGGTGCATTGTCACATACTAGCAGCACCTTAAATTGTTATATTCAAGGACGGTCTGTGTGGTCACTAAGGAAGTAAAACTAGATTTCTCCTTATGCAAACTAATAACAGATATATAAAACAGTTTTAGTTTTGATGGGTAACGAAATATTTATATATGTCCTGTTTCACCTTGAAGGCTGTACAAGGATATATAGTACCTGGAGTTGGGAACACAATTTCTTGTGATATGCCATAAGTTACAATTTTAGAATTCTGTAAAAGTGAACAGTTACTTCATAGCATACACCATAAACTAATTCTAATAATAAATAATTTTGGCGATGAACACTTTATAAAGTTTGTACTAGGAAGGCCATACATGCTATCAGTACACAGACAGATCTTTAATATGGTTTAAACAATTATCAACTAACACAAGCACACATTTATCCAACATGTCCTTAAAAAATTTTATCCTAGTGGTTGTACTGAACACTCACATACACTGGAAAAAGCACCTTTATAAATATTATGTTAAAACATGGACAGCTCTGATCAATTGTACTGCCAAGGCGAGATGAAATCGTCTGCTACCTTTGGTTCTAAACTAAGAATTCGTATGAAATACTTTAACGAGTATGGAAAACAGAGATATATAAATATAATTAAGGGAACTGACAGGTATCGAAATGTACATTAGGCTGTTTCATTGAAAGGAAGAGATTGCAGGGGGAACCAAGTGCCACTGTCTAGGACCAGATTATGAGATGAATCCAGTGGATTTTTAAAATGGTCTGTGGTCAGAAGGACAGTAGCACAGCACGTAGAAAGAAAGAAAAAAAATCTTTTTTTGTTATAGCCATAAGAGTTAAAAAAAATGCATCTCAGACATCTGGAACCAAGAAAAACTGGAAGAAGAAAATATTATTAGGTTGTAATAACCTGTGGAAAAAATATTTGGACAGATAAAAAACCTTAAGATAAGTAGTTAGAAACCTAGGCTTGTTTCAAATCAGGCCATTGAAAAAAAATTTAAGAGGCATTGCCAAAAGAAACTTAAGTTTATATTTTCTTTGTGCAACATCAGATATTAAAAATTTGTAAGTGTCCACTTTGTGACAAAAAAATCACACAGGAGAAACATGGACACATTGAAAAAAAGTTATAAAACACAGATAGGTATTGGACAACCATCGACACTAACTGTATCCCATTACCTCTGGACAACTGGGAAAATGCCTCCCCCCCCCGTTTTTTTAATCTATAAGTTGTCCATTGTTGTGCAGGGCTCGTGGACACATTAATTCAATTATCATATTTACAAAGAATCACTTAGAGTTTAAGTACAATCTACTTAGGTGGAAACAGCCTATATCCCATACAGTGGCTTTTGGCAGCAAGGCTCATGCCTGCACAGGAGGGTGGACAAGTGGGGGTAGGCACAGGAATCTGGCGTAGTGTATCGAATTTACCTGCTAATTTAACTGAGAATAAGATTTAGTCATAGTAGGAAAATCAAAGATCCACCAACTGGAAAAGTTGACTGCCTGAATGCAGTGATACAAGGGTGCAGGTTGGCACCACCTCTTAATGTCAGATACAGAGGCTTCTCGGAAGATCCAGCCAAGGAGTCTTAGAGGACATCATGTCTGAGGAAGTAACACAAGCCCCAGAAAAACAAACATGAATGGGTATCCCTCATCTGTGGATGCTAGTGCAATACCTAGTTGTAAGTGTTTCTTGTGCATTGGGCCCACTTGAAGCTTTGTCCAAGCAGTTGGGAGTGAATGCAATTGGAACAACAAGACAGACAACAACACACAACAGCCACACAGAAGGGGACTGCATCAAAGACTGCAGTGAACTTCTGCTCAACAGTTCAACTTCCAATGGAGAATATCGGAAAGATGGGAAAAAGATGAAAAAGCATGTTTTGGCAGAATGCATGAGCTCTGGGTGGGGTGGGGGCATAGGGTGGGGAAACAGGGTCTAGATTTGATATCTCATACAAAATATATATTAAAAAAAATAAAAAAACAGAAGAAAAAAAAAAGATCCCAGCCAGAGCAACCATTTACTACCTAAGCAAAAGCTGAATGCAAGTGGAGCGGCAATGGTCACACACATTCTTAATCTCAGATACAGAGGCTGTAATCCGAGCAAACAGAAAGAATGGATTAATAAAGGATTTATGAGAGCAGATGAAACAGATGAGAATTGGCAAACTGCAAAATCTGAGAATAACCCTTAAAATTAGAGGCAAAAGTTTGTGGAAAAATAATATAAAAAAAACAGTGTTTTTATTAAAAAGCCAAATATAATGTTAAAAAATAATATCAAACAAAAGCCTGTAAAACTTAACTATCCAATTATCAAAATTTTAAAAATAAAGTTGTATTGTATTTGGAAATGGATAGGTAGTTATAAAGTCCTGATGTGAATTTCAGGTTCTCCTGCCACAGTTCTTTGGGCTCAGCAGAAAGAAGGCAACCTGCAAAGATGGCGGCTGAGAATGTGGACTGGCTTCCACTCCCTTCTGTTGAAAAAATGTCCACAGTAGTGGCGGGCATGGGCAGGGATGGAACCACATGGCGGGCAGCTGGAGCAGACTAGGGAGAGGAGAGAACTGTATGAAGGAAGTAAAGTTTTTAGCCTCAGAAGAAAGGGTGAATGGCATGGAGCAAACGAATCCTCTAGTGGGAGGCTAAAAATGAGTTTAGAGAGGAAGGAGTTAAGTGTAGCCTCAAAGCACAGCTGATGATAGAGTGTGATCCACCCTATGTCAGGGTGCGGTCAGAGACCCCAGGTACCTGGATTGTCACCTGAGACAGGGCCCTGCAAGCCTGGAGTAGCGATCCTGAAAATTCACATCACAGGTGGAGGCCAGAAATTCCGGTCCAGATTTTGTCCCCACGTCCCTGTGGACAGCAATCTGGAGGAAAAATGGGGGTGGGGGGAGGAGAACCCTAATTGTGCCGGCACTCAGAGGTCCAAAAGGGGGAAGCAGAATGGGAGGCTAAAATGAAGAGAAGAAGTCAAGGGAAAGACAAGATTCATAGAGTAAGTAGGGAGAGGGAGAAGTGAAGAGAGCGGTGAGCATAGGAGATTCAGAGAGCCTGTACTGCCTTGCACAGGAACATCGAGTGTTGAGAAAAGTCTGTGAGCCTTGGATATCAAAACGAGTTGTGGGAGCATACAAGCTGGCGGTGATCAGAACCCAGTTTGAGCCTCTGCCAAGCCTCAGTGGTTTCCGAAAGACGAATGCTGAAAGAGGGAGGAAGTACAAGGGCAGTAGTAGGAGAGAAATGAAGGAGAAAGGTATTAGAGAGAGGGTAGATAGGAAGGAGGGCGAGCAGTAGAGTCAGTATTTGTCCCTCATGAAATTTCGCCTGTTTTTCTGGAGAGAAGTTACACTGCAGCAATTCATCCCAGGTTCCATAAAAGAATTAGGTGGTCCCTTTTACAGTGAGTGAGAACTAGTCGGCACGTCTGCCAGATCAAAACCTGGCGAGCAAGCTCTTGAACCCCGACCCAGGTCACGGCACCAATGTTATAGGTATAAACAAAGCATGATACCCATGCCCCAGCTCCCAATAAAAAAGGCACATGAGGCTTATAGTCTACATCAGGAACAAGATTTACTTTCCATGTATGCATTACAAGGGCTGCTGCAAGGGCCCCCTGCAAGGGCAGGCCTACAGACTGCAGGGAACAAGGAGCAGGCAGGGAGAGAGAGAGAGAGAGAGAGAAAGACTGAGAAGAGAGAGAGAGAGAGAAGAAGAGAGAGACGAGAATCATTTTTAAAAAATAGTAGTCAAAATATGTTAAAAATTTTAGATTTTTTTTTTAAATAATTTGGCTGCATGTGTATATGTAAGTATGCATATACCACATGAATTCCTGGTCCCACACGGACCTGAAGAGGGATGGCCAGATGCCCTGGATATGGAGTTACAGATGGTTGTGAGCTGTCATTCTGAGTGCTGAGAACCAAACCAGATCCTTTGCAAGAGCAGCAAGTGTTCCTAACTGCTGAGCTGAAGGAGCCATTCTGTGGAAGGTTCACTGCTTGACACAAGCTTCAGTGACTTGACCCGTCTGGTTAAGTCTGCTGCTCAGCTGGACCTGGTTTTGTTATAATTCTCCTTATCATATTAATCTTATTTATTTTTCTCACCTTGTTTGACTTTTGGCTTTCTAGCATTAGGGTACCTGCTTTCTGCCTCAAGGAGTGGAACTGACACTTTTCTTTTAAATTTTATTGCGTATTTAGGAAATAATGGCGCTGTGTACAAAATATAAAGTAATACAGTAGTATAATAAGAACTCTACAGGAAACTGTGTTATGCACAGTTTGGTTCTCAATGGTCAGGTTTAAACATAAAAAGAAGATTGTAGGGCAAATGAAACTAAGTCCGCTAAAACAGTGGATTCTAGTGATCTGATCTCAAAGTTTAGTAGCCCTATAGAAAATCACCTTCAGCAGGAGGTGTAGAAGAAACAGAAAAAAATTGAGGAAAACATGACCAGAATAAAAACAAATATGAATCAAAAGCTGCATACCAGCCCAAAATGACTTACAGGTTGACGAAAGGAACATAAAGTGAAAAATAAACTTCTATTGTTAAAGCTTTAAAGCTCATTTTTTTACACTGTCCAGCACTAATGTAAACACACAAGGCATAAAGAATGGCAGTCCTTAGAGTTAAAAGTTAAATTAATTCAATCTTTGCTGCAAAACTGTTAAATTGCTAGCTTGAATGGCTATATATTATTGTTTCTACTTTTTGATGTCTCAACTAAATTACTGTTATTGATTTGTTTTACTATTTTTGATGTTAAGTATAATTTCATGTGTGAATTTATCTGAAAAATATTTCAGGAAGTGGGTTTATTTTTCATCATTAGCTTAGATCTTGCATAACATGTATTAGTTTAGGGCATATAAAAATGGCTTAGTGGATTGTTTAGATTATTTAAATTTTAAATGGTGTAGTGTTTTGGTGGAAATGGTAATCCAATTGAACATAATGTGGGATATAAAATGTTAATTTGTTTTATTTATAATGTTTTATTGGGTTAAGGTACACAATGGCCTCTATATTTCTAATTATACAACATCACTATTTAACACTTCTTTTACTTTTAGGACAATTTAAAGAATAAACTTAAATTTCACTTCCCAAATATAGCATACAGTCAATGAGAAACAGTTTGGGGTAAATTTAATGAATTAGTTGATGCCTTGGTCTCCTGTTTATGGTATGTGTAATACAAACTTAGCATCTGTAGTCAAAACAAAACCTAAAAACAAAAAAGAAAAAAAAAGACGGTAGGGTGGTGAGGTGTGGTAACTATCAGCTTTCTTGGATAAGCAAATGGAAAACTCTGTTTCCAATCATATTGATAATATTTTCAGTTTTTCTGATCTTGAACTAAACATTGGAAGAGAATTTTTAGCTCCCACAGATAAAAAATCGACCTAATCTAAATCCTGAAACATTATACAACTTATTGGCTATGCATGGAGGACTGGGAGAATTCGCAAGCAGAGAGTTGACCCATCTGAACATTAAAGAGGAAGAGAACCTCAGACCTCCTGAGTCACAGACACTGAGCATCTCTATCTGAATATAATTGGGGTGTAAATGTTTATAATGGCCCTAATGAAGTTTTACCTTCTCAGATACTGAGAAACCATTCTTACCTCTCCCCTTATTAGGAAAAAGAAAGAACATATGGTAATGAAACCACTCTCAACTGTAAACTAGAGCCAATTGTTACCAGTGGTACTTTCCTATAAAACAGTCATAACTTATTATTGATTGATAGACATAGGAACTGTGAAAGAATAGATTCTTCTATCGTAGAGCCAAATTCAATAGTGAAGTGCTTATAAGCTGTGTATTAAGCAAAAATATATTACTACAGGAAAGCTCTGAATCAGCAATGGAATATATTCTGCCTAGGAGATGTTGCTAGGGGATTAAAACCTGCCCCCCCAAATTATAAAAGCTTTTGTCCTATAAGTGATAGGTAATGTAAGGAGAAAGGCAATTAGTCCTGTTTTTTTCGAAGACCTGGTGTGAGCAGTAAAAATGTTATGAGACGTCACTTGTCTAGCATACAACTGGCCTCTGAAATGCCAGAGAGCTTTACCAAAGCCACTTAAAGCAATACAGCAAAATTGGTCTCCCTGAGACCCAAGCAAGACTCCTCTGTCAATATCAGCTACACCTCAACAGCCTGGAGTACTGTGCAACAGTGGCAGCCAAGTGTCTATATATATCCCAAATCTATTTGGCTATTAGCTCTCTCCTTGGAGGAATAACTCACAGCGTGCCACAAGCTTATGTCCTCTAGTGGTTAGAGATGTTTATAAGCCACAATAGAACTTGTTACCTCTTATAGAAAGAACACAGTTTGCGGATTAGCATACCATCCAAGCATCGTTGTCTATGCTCACAGCTTATCTTGACATAATAATTGGTACTGCTTAAATTCCTGTACATCCAATAGCTTGTGCTTCTTAGTATGACTAAAAGGTTATCAGGGAAAAGCTGTCAACCCATGAAGGGAAACAACCTGAACAGACTGGAGTCCAAAATGACAACTCCAAAGAAAGTAGACTGTTTTCTTCTCACTCACTTGTGCCCCTTTCCCAAAGCCCAGGGAACAAACTGCGGAAGAGGAGGCTGGTAGATTGTAAGGGCTGCAGAGAGATAGGGGTGAATCGTGAGACTACAGGAATATGGTCTGGACTCCTAACTGATCAACATGCCTGTGCATACAAGCTTCTCCAACTGGACTATGGGAACCTTGGGTTGTTCAAAATTTGGACAAAGATACTTGCAAAATGCACCAATTACCTAATTGTATGACGTACTGAGTAACATCAATGTTATCTGCAAACAACTGTGTCATTATATTGTAGAATCCCTTAAAAATAAAAAAAAAATTAAAAAAAAAAGTAAACTTTGGGACTTGAGGAGCAGAGAAGGAAAGGAATCGGCAGAGTGGCAAACCCGAAAGGACCTCAGCACAGGATCAGAGAAGGCAAAAGCTCTCTGATCCTTAGGTCAGGAATTCGGCAGAGTTAAGAACCCAAAAGGTTCTCTGCACAGGATCAGAGAAGGCACATGCTCTCTGATCCTTAAGTCAGGAATTCGGCAGAGTAGCAAATTGGCAAGGCCCTCTTCACAGGATCAGAGAAGGCAAAAGCTTTCTGACCCTTAGGTCAGGAATTTGGCAGAGTGAAGAACCCAAGAGGTCCTCTGCACAGGATCAGAGAAAGGCAAAAAGCTTTCTGATCCTTAGGTCAGGAATTCTGCAGAGTGGCAAATTGGCGAGGCCCAAGGCACAGGATCAGAGAAGGCAAATGCTCTCTGATCCTTAGGTCAAGAAACCGGCAGAGTGAAGAACCAAAGAGGTCTTCTGCACAGGATCAGAGTAGGCAAGAGCTCTCTGATCCTTAGGTCAGGAAATCAGCAGAGTAAAGAACCCAAGAGGCCCTCTGCACAGGAGCAGGGAAGATAGAGGCTCCTCAGGTCATGAAAAAGAGATTCTTGTGTCTTATTTGATTAATTTCTTTGCCGCCTTTGCGACCACCCACTTCAGGAACTGAACCTGCTGGAGCTGGACTACGGCACTGAGCCATCTCTCCAGTCCCATGTTTATTAAATTTTTTCTAAGCTTTGGAATTCTATCCTCTTAAGATTGCCTGAAGCTTAAGGAAGGACACTGTGTGTCCTCCAGTATTACTTTACATGATTTTGTTCATTAAATTTGTCTTAAGATTACTACATTTTTGTAATCTTTTCTTTATTCTTGAGAATTTTATAGATGTACATAATGAAACATGATCATATCCACCATCATTTACCCCCTCAGCTTTCTCCAAATACCTGTCACACAGCATCCTCCCAATTTCATATCTATCTTATTTTTTTGATGTCCCCCTATGTCTAATCAGTGCTCCCCATATGGCATGTGTGGAGCCATCCACTGGAGCATTGGGAAACCTACCTGTGACCAAGCTTTCAAAAAAAGATTCTCAGTCCCTAGAAGCTATTAGCAACCAATAGCTCCCCAGTGAAGGGTGAGGCCTGATAATCATGTTCGCCGTCTATGCTAGAATGTTGACTAGATTGATCTTGTGCAGGTCTTGTGCGAGTAACTACAGCTGGTGAGAGTTCCTGTCAAAGCCAAACGTTGCTGTTCCACAGCACTGCCCCCCATCCTTCCTCTACTTCCACAATGTTCCTAGAGCCTTGCTGCTGCTGGTGGTAGTGGTGAGGTATTGAGAAAGATGTCATATTTAGGGCAAATATTCTTATTGAGTTACTTTCAAGATGATAGTTCTGCTGCCTTGTGTATAGATAATAATCCTTATATACAACTTTGTGACCTGAAGATCCCTTAAAAGACACCTCATGCCATTGTGCATATAACAACTCTCTTAAAAACAGTACCTGTTGAAAGTTTTTATAGCCCATTTATATAGTCTTCAAAATCTGTCATGTTGGGCAATTGTAGATTAACTTTCTTGTGTTCATTTTGATGTTTGCTTCACAGTTCTAAAAAAATGGTTTTTCAAATGAAAAAGAACATTATTAGTAGAAATACTTGATATGGCAGTGACATGGCACCAGGTACTGTTGAAAATTCTTCAGGTATGTTGCTATTCAATCCTCAGAAATCTCTATGGAGTAAGTTGTTTGTTACTCCATTTAAACTTTATTTATTTTTCTTTTATGTGTATGAATGCTTTGCCTGCATCTATGTAAGTGATTCCATGCATGCAATGCTCATGGAGGTTATAAGAGTTGGACCCCTGTAGACATGGAGTTACAGATGATTGTAGCCCCCATGTCAGAGCAGCGAACTGATCCCCTGTTGTCTCTAAGAGCACACAATACTCTTCACCATTGAGCTAGCTCTCCAGCTCCTTGTTATCGCAATTAAAAATTTTATTTATTATTTTAATTTTATTTTTTATGTGTATGAGTGTATTGCCTGCATGTATGTAAGTGCACCCACATGGTGCAGTGCCCACAGAGGTCAGAAGAGGGTGTCAGATTCCCCTGGAACTGGAGTTACAGATGGTTTTATCCTCCAGGTAGGTGCTAGGAATTGAACAGAACCCAAGTCCTCTGCAAGAGCAGCCAGCGCTCTTAACTACTGAGCCATCTCTCCAGCACCTATTATCTCATTTTAAAGATAAGGTGGTCATTTGGGTATATCTGGGACAAGTTCATTTAGCTAGAGAAGCCAGGATGAAAGCCATGATACCCCAACTGAATGAAAAAAATGTGCTTCTAAAGTGAAATCACTACACTTGCTAATTTGGGCAGCTAGTTCAAACCTAAAGCATTATGTGACCTAATCACTGGACAAAGACAAAATAGCTCCCAACTGACTGTAGCCCAGGGCTACCATTTGTGGCTATGGGCTACTAAGAGCCTTTCCTCATTTAGGCCATTCCAGTGCACCTTTTTTTTTTGGATCTCTCTGGCAACCTGTCCCACTCAGTTTTTACATCAACTTGAATTTCTTCACCAATTTCCTTTTACAAATAAACACCTCTGAGGGAGGAGAGAGGGGATAAGACAGTCATTATGGGTGCAGTTGAAGTACACCAATTCGGACACTCTTGAAAATGAGTTTCACAAAATTAAAATAGTGTCTAGAGAGGAATTGGGGGTTCAGCTCCCGCATGGGCACTAACTGTTCACTGTAACTCCAGTTCCAGGGTATCCATCTCCCTCTACTGAGCTCTTTTGGCATTGCACACATGTCTGCACTTACATACATGCATGCAAAAACACACTTAATAAATAAAATACACACTTAAAAATGAGATATCATTAAAAATGATTCATTTATAAAGAAGTTCTTTCTATCTTCAGGAGTGTAAACACTGCAGTGCTTCATTTTCATTAGTGGAGTGCCTTACATGGATTTCAGGGGTTTGTAGTTTCTCATTTTCTTCTGTCATCCACATCTCATTTTAGTGTTTGGAAAGCACCCTTAGAGCATCCTTCCCACACTGTTTGTTCTATGCCACTGGCCACACTGCATTCTTCCTCTCCACATGTATACGTCTTAAGTGTTTGCTGGTCTTTGCATTTCAATGGCACTTTAATTGGCATATTTCATTTCAGACCTCAAGCTTGTCAGTTTTATGCTGTCTTGCTCACAATATCCAGCAGAGAAATCGGTCCCATCAGCTCTCCTCATAGAGTTGACATGGTTGAAGTGCTCTACAGGCAAGAGATGGTTTTATTATAGAAATAGAGAGGAACTTGGTGAACTGAAGGGGTGGTGTGTGACCTGCAAAACCCAAAATGGAATCAACTAAACTAGGGCATCTCCGCTTCCTCCTAATGCACTAAAATAGAATATTTTCAGCCAACCCCATTTGTAGTATTGTGTTTGAGTGGTTCTGTGCTAACAGCTACATGATAGCATGGGATAAAATCTGAATGATTGCTAGGAGATTATATGTACATATATGTGTATATAATTTCTTTAAAGAGATATTTGCTGCTGTGTTATATAATTTGTTTAAAGTGATCATGATGAACAATCTATTTTTTAATGTTTAAAATCCTTCAATTTTTCATAAAAGATCTTTTTTAATATTTTATTTATGAATTTTACTTTATGAGTATGAGTGTATTGCCTGCATGTATGTAAGTCTACCCATGTCATGCATGGCCACGGAGGTTGTTAGCCATCATATGGGTGCTGGGAGTCGAACCCAGGTCCTCTGCAAGAGCAGTATTGCTCTTAACCACTGAGCCATCTCTCTAGCCCCATAAAAGTTCTCTTTTGACTCTTGTATAGTACTAAGAAATCAGACATATAGTGAAAACCATATAGTTCTGTGTTTTTAAACTTTCATGTGTCAGGTGGATTTCTGTGAGCTTGAGGCCACCCTAGTCTACATTATGCAGTGAGTTCCATGCCAGCTGTGGCTATGGAAAGACTCTGTTTCAAAAAGGTCCTCCCCCCCTAAAAATTTTAAATGAAATTCAAACTTCAATGTCCACAAGTAAAGTTCTGTTGGCTTTATTTACATGTCTATGGATGTTTTCAAATTTCTTTTATGTATGGCCAACTCACTCTCTTCTCATTCCACTAGATGGGTTGCTACCCTCTTGTGCTGGACAATATCAGTTGCCAACTTGACCCACCTGGGTAGAGAGAACCTCAAACTAGGGAATTCCTCTATTGGATTGGCCTGTGGCCATGTTTGTAGGGTATTTTTTTGATTGTTGAGTGATATAAGAGGCTCCAGCCCACTGTGGGCAGTGCCATTCCTTGGACAAGTAGTCCTGGGTTATATAAGAAAGCAGATTTAGGGGCTAGAGAGATGGCTCTTTGGATAAGAGCACTGACTGCTCTGCCAGAGGACCCAGGTTCAGATCCCAATACCCACATGGTGGCTAACAACCATCCATAACTCCAGTTCAGGGGATATGATACTCTGTTCTGACTTCCAAGAGAATGGCATGATACAGATGCACTTATATATATGCAATATACTCATGAAAATAAAAATAATAAAACAATTCCAGGCATGGTGGCACATGCCTTTAATCCTAGCACTTGGGAGGCAGAGGCAGGAGGATCTTTGTGAGTTCAAGGCCAGCCTGGTCTACAGAGCGAGTTCCAGGACAGCTGGAGCCACAGGGAGACCCTATCTTGAAAAGATCAAGAAAAATAAATAAATAAAACAAATTGACTTTTGATCATGGTGTTTTTTCACAGCAACAGAGGAACCAAACTGGGACACTGATTGATTAATCAGCATATATTTTGCTCTGCAAATTTTTTTTCTGTCTCAATTGAACTTTATTTAGATCAGTCCATTATAAATATTTATAATTGTGCAAAAAAAAAAAAAGAATGAAGTCAAAACAATCACTTCAACAAAGCATAAAAGAAGAATTGGAAGTGAGGGAAATACACTTTTTAGCATCTGGCAATGCTTTAATTCATAAATGGATGGCATTACCACCTGATAGTAGCCACTTGAATTGCCAGCTTGTTCACTAGTAATATGGAACATTTTGGTTATGTATAGAATCAATTGCACATTTCCTTTGTGTCAATTCTCTCATGTGAAGCCTCCCACTCTAAATCAGTATGCCTTGCTGTGGTGGTTTGAATCAGAGTGTCTCTCCATAGGCTTTAAGTATTCAGACATTTTGTCTCCAGTTGGTGGCACTGTTCTTGGAGGTCTTAGAAGGTGTGGCTGTGTTGGAAGAAGTACGTTATTGGGGGCAGGCTAAGTGAGTTTAACAAGCTTTGCAGTCTCCAGCCTCTCACTCTCTCTGCTTCCTGTGCTCATTGCGAGATGTGACCCTTGGCTTGCTGCTCCAGCTGTGGCCACCATGCTTCCCACCACAATGGACTTTGATTCCCTGGAACCGTCAATCATAAGCTCAAATAAACTCTTCTTTTTATAAGTTCCCTTGGTCATGGTGTTTTAGCACAGCAAAAGAAAAGTGACTAATACAGTTAATTGGTACCAGAGAGTGGGCTGTTGGCTGTGAAGAGCCTGACCATGTGGATGTTTGGAGAAATGTGGAAGACTTTGGAACTTTGGGCTAGAAAAGCTGTTGACTATTGTAAGCAGAGCTTAAGGGGCCATTCTAGTAGAAGCCTGGAAGAAATCATTGCTGCAAAAAATGTATTTCCAGAGGAAAATAAAGACTTAGGCAGCAACTGGGATATTTTGATAAAGAGTCTGGCAGCAGTTTGCCCACAGCCCAAATGCTTGCCTGATGCTAAGTTGAAAAGCAATGGACTAATGTGTTTGGCAGCAGATATTTCAAGACAGCCTATTGTAGAAATTGTGGTGTGGCTATTGATGGTGTATATTGTGCAGATCTACAGTGAAGAAGAGCAGATGGGGCAGAAAAAAATGCAGAATGTACAGTTTGAATCTGAAAACTGCACTAGGAAGATTAAAGGTGGGGCCAAGGCATGTGAAGGAGAGGTTCCTTTTGATAAGGAGATTAAAGTGATTAAGGAGAGGCTTCGAGACTTACAAGTAAACAATAGAATCAGTACCTTCAGGGCAAGACCACACCCAGCTAAGCCTCCAATTTTTGAAAGGAAAATACTGAAAGCGTTTTCTACTCCAACAAGTCCAGGGCAGAGAAAATTTGCAAACGTGGTTAAAGTAGGAGAGAGTCCATCCCGAACTTGCAGCCAAATTTGGCAATTTCATTCACGTTGTGCTGGCTTTGGAGGCATGAAGTTTGCAAGAGTGAAGGGGTCATCAGTTCTTCCTCTGAGGTTTCAGAGAGCCACAGAGGCCAGGCAGAGTGCAGCAGGGGCTTCCCTGAATAAAGAAGGCCCTGATAGGACATTACGTGAAGCTGTGAATGTGAAGCCTGGTTGGCAGCAGAGACCCCAAGAAGACATTTGAGATGCCAGAGATGTGAGATATTTGCCAAGGAGAGCTGCATACAGGGAGTGGTACCAGCCTAAGAAAGGGATGTATGTTGCAAGCAAAGCTGGAAGAGCTGAGCCATCTAAGCCCTTTGGAAGTCAAGTCCCAGAAGTTGCACATGGAGCTACTGGACTTGGTGTTTGCCCTGCTGAGTTTTGGTCTTGTTTTGGTCCAGTATTTCCTTACTATGCCTCTATTCCTCCCTTTTGGAATGGGAATGTGTATTCAGTTCCACTGTATGTTGGGAGTATGTAATTTGCCTTTTGATTTTATAGGATGTTACAGTTAAGAGATTGGCCTGTGTCTCAGAAGTGATTTTGGACAACAGATTTTTGAATAGAATTGAGACTGGTAAAGACTATGGGGACTTTTAAGGTTGGACTAAGTGTGTTTTGCATTTTATATGGCCTATGGGGGCCAGGGAGTGGAATATGGTGGTTTGAATGAGAGTGTCCACCCATAGGCTTTAAGTATTCAGACATTTTGTCTCCAGTTGGTGGCACTGTTCTTGGAGGTCTTAGAAGGTGTGGCTGTGCTGGAGGAAGTACGTTATTGGGGGCAGGCAAAGTGAGTTTAACAAGCCTTGCGGTCTCCAGTCTAGCTCTCTGCTTCCTGTGCTCATTGCAAGATGTGACCCTCCGCTTGCTGCTCCAGCCGTGGCCACCATGCTTCCTGCCACTATGGACTCTGATTCCCTGGAACCATCAATCGTAAGCTCAAATAAACTCTTCCTTTTATAAGTTCCCTTGCTCATAGTGGTTTTATCGCAGCAACAGAAAAGTGACTAATACACTTGCCTAATCCATTTGCTGATCCCAGGCCCCTCGGTTAATCTATGGTTTGAATATGCTTCACATTTGAACCGATACCATCTATGTCTTCTTGAGTCATTTCTGTCTAACGTTGCTGAAATTTGGTTTTCCTAGAGTTTTAAAACTCTGACCATTTTTTTCATCAATAAAGTATCCAAAGTATATTGATCTATTACTCTCCTGTTTGTAGTCTTTCTAGGGGTAGAAAACTGAAAGCCTAAGGTCTAGATCTCTTACTAACATCTCTTGTCTTCCACTGATGAGTATGAACTATGGAATCCAAGTACACGGTGAAGTGGTGAGGTACAGGCCTCTGGCTCCAGCAAGTGTTGATGACTCTTGGTTGAACTATTGACTCTTAGTGGTGGCTGTGGGAAGAGGTATCCAAGTTATTTTTGTTTGACCCACTGTGGAACTAGTTGGGAAGAGAAAAGTGTTCAGATGGAAAGGAAGGGGGATAATAGAGGGCAATGTGGTTTGGACACAATCACAGTCCATTGTGTGTGTGTGTGTGTGTGTGTGTGTGTGTGTGTGTGTGTGTGAAACTGTCGAAAATAAACCCCAGGAAAATAAAACAAAAACAGTGGCCGAGGCCATGGCTGCTGCTGAAGTTATTTGAACCCCATTGACAGTTAATTTCATTGATTCCTATTAAAAAACAGTTTTAGGTGCATCCTTAAGCTGGTAGGGAGTGTCCATAAAAGGCATAAAAATGGAATATATATAATATTTTTAATTATTCTTTGGGAGTTTTATACATGCATTCAGTATATTCTGAGTACATTCACTCCCCACTCCTCCCCCTACCTCATCCCAGATCTACCCCACCTCCTCACCTCCCAACCTCATGTCTTCTTCTTTTTTCTTAACAAATTTTTATTGAACTTTTGCACATTTCATACATTTCTTAATAAAATTTAGACTCATCCCCCCTTCCATGCCCCCCCACCCCTCCAGAGCTTGTGCACACTGCCATATGTCTTGCATCTTTTTCTCAGTCATTTTTAAAATTCTTCGATGCAGAAGCTTACTGTTTCGGTCGGTTCTTTGAACAAGTCTTTTTTGTTGTTCCATTTAATTTTATATTGCTCCAAAGTATGCATGTATACTCTCCACACATAAACCCAAATTACAATGTCTGAAAATGAACTATAGGTTAAATAAAAAACATGTTTAGGGATTCACTTTTTTTTTTTTAAAGGAAGAGTTTATTTGAGCTTAGGATTGATGGCTCCTAAGGGAACAGTCCATTGTGGCAGGGAGGCATGGTGGCAGGAGCTGGAGAAGAAAGCCAAGGCTCACATCTTCAAGGGGACACAGGAAGCAGAGAGAGCAACTGGAGACTGGCAAGGCTTTTTGAACTCTCTAAGCCGCTCCCCAGTCACATAATTCCTCCAGCATGGCCACACCTTCTAAGACTTCCCAAAACAATGCCAACAACTCAGGACAAATGTATGAAAATGTGAAGCCTATGGAGGACATTCTAATTCAAAGCACACTCTGGTCAACAGGGATTTTATTAAGTCTTCAGGGGGCATACATTCTCTGTTCTTGCTTAAGACCATTGTTACAATCACACATTTATATAATTTTATGAGCTTTATGTTTCTGGAATGGGTCCTGAGTATGCTTGAAAATAGTTCCATCACTGAACTATATCCCTAATTAAGGTTTAATAATTCTCACTGGTATACAAAAATGTACAAACATCCATTATAAGTGTTCTATGGGGAAGGTACTTTACCACATAGGTAAAGAAATCATAACTACCTTCTATATTTCATTTCAAGCATTTAACTACCAAAATACCCTAACAATTAAGCAGGAAATACCTAACAGACACTAACATGCTGCACTATTGCTTGGTTTCCACTGAGACAGCCTCCCCAAGTTATGGATTGGTGAGTCTTACAGTCTCTGATGATGTGTGGCCAAAGGAGCGGTAAGGCCTGACAGGGAAATTGAAGGAGCCAGCAGGGTAGCTGAATATAAGGGCATTCTTGGCTACATTCAAGAAACTCACACCTCCATCATCACAATCAAGGCACACTCCATCTTGGCCCACTGGAATCTCTACATAGCGAGGAGATGTTGGGCAGGCGGTCAGGAGGCTGCAATGGTCACCCACCTTCACAAATACAAGGATAAACACATCCTCTAATTCACTCAGTGGGCCACATTTCCTTTCCCAAGAATCTTTGCATACCCCTACAGCCCAGTCCCAGTAGTCATTTATACCCAACTCCCAGTAGTATTTCCCAGAAGTGAAGCTCTGTGATTCCCAGGAAACAAAATAGTAGGTTCCAGCTGTGTCCTGGGCTTGTTGTCTAAAGTTGAATCTTCTCATATCAGTAAATAAGCTCATCTTGCAATGAATCATGAGTGCTTTTTTAAGGATACTGCTCACTTGGTATTGGCTGGATCTGCTGATCAGTCCAGGGATGGGATGGGAACTAAGTGCTGGTTTCCCCAGTTGGAGCATGCACAGCTGCATGGACTCACTCCTCAGTATCTCTTGAAAATCCTGTAGCAGCTCCACATATCTTCCATGGCACAGTGCCACTAGTTCCTGATACATGTCTCCTAGTTGATTCCTCTTTTGGACCATCACGGCTTCACTTTTCCGGAGATTCTCTAAAATGCTTTGGCCTTCCTGGTTCCGACTCTCCACATGTTGCTCTTATCCCTCCCAGAGGACTGGAACATTTTCCAATACTCAGTTCTGATCATGTTTTCCTGAATACCCACATAGCCCGTCCACGAGATGACCATTATATTCACTTCATTTAGATTCCTTTGATTTTTCCTGACTCTTTTCACATAAGAATGTCAATTGCTTCACCACTTTTTCCCTCTGCTCCTCAACAGCTGCTTCAATAGGACGGTGACTGTAACTTTCATGCTCCTCAGAGTTGGAGCAGAGTTGACAGAGCACGATCCTGTCCTCTCGGCAAAAGATCTCCTTTGTCTCCTTCTGGGCGGCACACAGGTTCTCTTCAGAGCTCAGGCACTTCCTGAGGTTGGCTTGGCTGGCGATGGACAGACACCAGCTTCTTCAGAAGAATGTGGGTTCTGAGGTCTTTCTGCTGGGATGGTTCCTTACACACAGGGCAAAGAGCAGTAGGTCGGACATCCTCGCAGGGAAGTAGGAGACAGGCCCTACAGCTGTGTCCACAGCGTATGGTGACTGGGTCTATGAGGCTCTTCAGGCAGATTTAGCAGCTGAGGTCTTTCTGGAATGCTTGTGACATGTCTGACTCCATTTTTTCTAAGGGTCATGTCTCTGGTCTCACCAGCCAAGCTAGGGAAGCAGTAGTATTAGTACAGCTCCACAGCAGATCCTCCACGCGTGGATTCAGCAATCTTCTGAGTCAGAAGGTCTGGAAACACACTCTGGTCAGGGGATTCACTTTTTAAAAGTAGAGTTGCATGCAAGTAAAAAGAAATATTACCTTACATTCCTAAATTACATAGCAAGTTGATTTTTTTTTTTATTTTTTTTTATTTTTTATTTTTATTTTTTTATTTTTGAGACAGGGTCTCCCTTTAGTCCCAGCTGGTCTGGCGCTTGCTATGGATGTATGTTTTAATGTACTCTTTTTGTAGTGGCACAAGGTATTATATTTACTAAAAATCATACTCCGTTTTACAAATAAGGATTTGGTGCTAGGATCCACAAATGAGGGACACCATACATCGTTTGTTTTTCTGGGTCTGTGTTACTTCACTTAGCATAATAGCTTCTAGTTCAGTCCATTTCCCTGCATATTTCTTGGTGTCATCTTTTTTTTTTTTTTTTTTTTTTTTTTTATGTGGTCTTTTGTGAGACAGGGTCTTCCTGTAACCCCAGCTGGCCTCACCTCGAACTCACTCTGTAGACCAGGCTGGCCTTGAACTCACAGAGATCCGCCTGCCTCTGCCTCCCAAGTGCTGGGATTAAAGGTGTGCACCACCACACTTGGCAGTGTCAGCTTTCTTTACTGCTGCACAGAACTCCATTGTGTAGATATGCCACATTTTCTTAATCCACTCATCAGCTGATGAACAATTGGGTTGCTTCCAGCTCTTCACTATTGTAAAGAAAGCTGCAATAGACATGGTCGTAAATCTATCTCTGCAATAGGGTGACTCTTAAATCCAACTCCTGAGGCCCATTTATTCACAGCACCCTCTGGAGCTTGGTTGACCTAGCAGGAGCCATAAAAGGTTATATTCTCATAGAAAGATAGATAATAATAAAGAAGGACAGGTAGAAGAAAAGCAGAGGGTAGAAGAAAAGGAAGAAGGAGGAAGAAGAGAGAGAAGAAGGAAAAAGTTATATATAAGAGAAAGTGACCCAGGTTGTAGACCATCGTAAGTAAAGGGTAGGAACTAAGGGAGAAAGTCTTCTTGAGTAGAGAGAAATGCATGAAAGATGTAAGCACATGAGAGATTTCAAGCTGTGAGAATTCCCATTAAGAAATAAGACCCTGGAAACACCGAATCCAGAAGGTATACAATGCTCTCTGCTGTGGTAGACAGAGGTACAGGGTATGCCAATCTGAAGCCTAGCTTTTCTTTGCCCCAACATAAACTTCACGAAGACTACCTTTATTTTTTTAACTATTTAAGACCATAGAAATTTTATTTTTCTAATTAATTATCTATATTTTATCTACTAATCCACATATTTAAATATGTGCTACATATTTACATATCTCTGTATGTATATGCATGCAATGCACATATATCTCTTTCTGTCTCTCTAGATCTATGTGGAAATCCACTTTGTTCCCAGGGCCTTGGTAGAAGAATAGATTTACCATGGAAGTTGGTGGATCATCTCAATTGATGCAGAAAAGCCTTTGACAAGATCCAGCATCCCTTCATGTTTAAAGTCCTAGAGGGAATCGGATGGAAGGGAACATTCCTCAACATGATCAAAGCCTAAGACAGTTCTTAGCTGCCATGTGGGTGCTGAGAATCGAACCCAGGTCCTCTGCAAGAGCAGTTGGCATTCTTAACTGCTGAACTATCTCCCCAGCCCCACTTCTTTGTTTTTATTTTTTTTTCTAAGTAGTTTATATATTCTGGATGTTAATACTCTGTCAGATGTATCAGCAATGAAGGTTTCTTTCCACTCTCTAGATTTTCTTTTCACTTCCTTGTTTTTTTAAAATTTTTTATTCATATTTTTATGTGTATGAGTGTACTGTCTGTATGTAGGTTGGTGCACCCATGTCATGCAATGCTGTGGAGGTCAGAACAGGGTTAACTTCCAGTTCCCCTGGAACTGGAGTTAAAGACGGTTCTCAGCTGCCATGTGCATGCTGGGGATTGAACCCGGGTCCTCTGCAAGAGCAGTCCATGCTTTTAACCGCTAGGCTATCTCTCCAGCCCCTTCATTGTTTCTTTAGCTGTACAGAATCTTTTGAGTCTGATGAGGTCTTACTTGTCTGCTGTTGACCTTATTTCCTGTGCAGCTGCTGTTTGGTTTAGATAGTCTTTTCCTATGCCTATGTCTTGTAGGTTGCTGCCAACTTTTTCTTCTATCACCTTCAGGATTTTAGGTTTCAAGTTGAGATCTTTGATCCACTTGGACTTTATTTTTGTACAGGGTGAGAGGTAGGGGTTTAGTTTTGTTCTTCTACAAATGGCTATCCAGTTTTGCCGACACCATTTGCTGAAGATTCTGTCTTTCCTCCATTGAAAATTTTGGGCCCCTTTGTTGACTACTAGGTGGGTGAAATTGTATGAGCTCAAGTTTGGATCTTCAGTTTTGTTCCGTGGTCATGGGTCTGTTTTTGTGCCAGTACCAGGCTGTCTTTATGACTAAAGCCCTGTAATATAGCTTCAAGTCTGGTAAAGTGATTCCCCCTGTGATTGCACTTTTCGCTCAGGGTTTCTTTAGCTATTGTGGTCTTTTGTTTTTCCATATGAATTTAAGGATTTTTTTCCAAGTCTGTAAAGAAGCTAGTGGGGATTTTAGTTGGGATTGCATTGAATTTGTATATTAATTTGGGCAGAATGGACTTTTTTTACTATATTAATTTTTCCAACCCATGAGTATGGGAGGTCTTTCCATCTTTTGATGTCATCCTCAGTCTCCTTCTTCAGGGGTTTAAAATTTTTGTTGTAGAGGTCTTTGGTGTCTTTGGTTAGGTTTATTCCCAGATATTTTTCTTTTTTTTTTGAGGTGATTGGGAAAGTCTCCTTATATTCCTTCTCCAGTTGCTTATTGTTGGTGTAAAGGAAGGCTACTGCTTTTTCTAGCTTTATTTTGTATCCTGTCACATTACTGAAACTTTTAATTGTTTCTGGGAGTTTTCTGGTGGAGTTTTTAGCATCCCTTAGGTAAACTATCATATCATCTGCAAAAAGGGATAGTTTTACTTCCTCTTTTCCAATTAGTACTCCTTTAATTTCTGTTTCTTGCCTTATTGCCCTAGCAAGCATTTCAAGCACTATATTGAAGAGGAGTGGTGATAGGGGGCAGCCTTGCTGGGTTCTTTCCTTTAAGGGAAATGCTTCTAACTTTTCTCCATTTAGGATGATGTTGGCTGTGGGTTTGCTGTATATGGCTTTGATTACATTGAGGAATGTTCTTTCCAGTCCAATTCCCTCTAGGACTTTAAACATGAAGGGATGCTGGATTTTGTTGAAGGCTTTTAAAAAAATTTTTTTTATTAATTTTTATTTATTTCTGTACGTGTACGAATGTACTGTCTGCATGCAAGTCTGTGCACCCGTGTCGTGCAATGCGGCGGAGGTCAGAAGTGGGTGTCGGATTCCCCTAGAACTGGAGTTCTGGAACTGGACGGTTCTCGCCGCCATGTGGGTGCTGGGGATCAAACCCGGGTCCTCTGCAAAAGCGGTTGGCGCTCTTAACCGCTAGGCCATCTCTCCAGCCCGTTAAAGGCTTTTTTTGCATCAATTGAGGTGATTGTGTGGTTTTTGTCTTTCAGTCCATTTATATGTTTATGATATTTATTGATTTATGTATGTTGAACCATCCCTGCATCTCTGGTATGAATACAACTTGGTCATGAGGGATATCTTTTTGATGTGGGTCTGTATGAGATTTGCAAGTATTTTGTTGAGAATTTTTGCATCTGCGTTCATTAATGAGATGGGTCTATAGTTTTTTTTTTTCTTGTTTGTGTCTTTGACCATCGTTTTCTGAGGGAAGCGGAAAGCTGGTTTGTAGATTCACACTGTGAACTTGGAAAAATAGACAAGATATGGTGGTGGATTAAAAGCATCACAAGAGTAAAATGAACTTGAAAAAAATCCAACTTGTATATGTTTTCAACTTTCACTGTCATGTTCTGGGGCCTCTTAAAAACAGTGTTTCTTCCTTATAATAATCAATAATCATCTTTGTAACTCCCCTGAAAATCTCAAATTACTGTTTCAACTTTGGTCTCAAACTATTGCTGCTGTCATTACTTGTGTTATTTTTATTTGCATATATGAACTACTAACATGTTGCATTTGTGTAATTACATAGGATTGAACCACCTAGATGAACATAGACTTCTTATTTAATGAAATTTCACATGTATGATGAGGAAAACGCAACCTATTTAAGGCACTGGAAAGAAGTCAGAGTTGGATCTGATGAAGAATATAATATTCTAGGCAGATTATTGCTGTTAGCATCAATTCTACCTGGCCCAGAATGACAATAAACTATTACCTGTCCTTCCAAGGAAGGTAATTGTTAAATCTAATGATTGCTTTAGGGAAGAATACCATAGCAATTCTTCAGTGAAATTGATGCTTCTATTGTGATGTAGGTCTGGGACTAAGAATTTAGTGGGTGTGACAGCTTCTTTTCTGAGAACACTATTTATTATCCCTGAAATCAGGAGGCAGCTGAAGGAACCAGCTATGATTTGAATTTCTTGTTTTTAAGAGAGAGAGGGAGGGAGAGAGAGAGAGAGAGCTCTGTTTGGGGCAGACAATGTGATTTGGCCAACCATCTAAGAAAGAAACAGTAAAACAGTCAAGCCTAAGGTAAGAGGCAGATTATATTAATTAATATAATTATATTATGTTAATTATATTATGTATTATATATAACAGTACATGAGGTTCTATTGGAGATCCTATCATGTTCAGAATTAAACTCCATCTTTCCCTCCCTGCCTTACTTCTGGCCAGAATTTCACTTCTAAATTCATATTCATGTTGAAGTTTTAATGCTCAGTACTTCAGAATTTGACCTTATTTGGTAATAAGGTCTTTGGAGATAATTAAATTAAGGTGAAGTTGATAGAGTGGGCCCTGATACAACATGATTATTCCCTTATAAATAGGAGGAGTTTTGACACAAGGACACAGACACAGGGAGAATACAGCATAAGCAAGAGAGCAGAAATCAGGGTGATTCTTCTTCAGGACAAGGTCCCCTCAGTACTTGTCAATGGATGGAACCATATACATTTGAAGGTGGGGATAAAAGTGGGCAGGAGGCAGGAAGTTTGTTTGAAAATCTATATGAATCACTAGACATCCCAGGTCACCTCTCATCTATATGAAAATCTATACGAATCACTAGACATCCCAGGTCACCTCTGCCACTCACATCTATAAAACTGACTCAGTTAAACACAGTTCAAGCAACGTGGCCCAAAGAAGATCTGGACTGAGGGACAGAAAGTACAACTGAGGACCAAGATGAGGACCAGACTCGTTGTGAAAAACAGGTGAAAATCTGTGTATTCAGTTGCACTTCTCCATCCCCGTCCTAACTCTTCTCTTCCTCAGCTCCTAGAATACCACCTGTTTATATCTATCATCTTCCAGGCAAGAGATTATAGGAGTCTTTGGAGTCAGTCCCTCCTGAGAGTAGCTGGTTCTGACAGTGTGAGCTCCCTAATGAAATGCCCAGGTTTGCACTGATTATCCCACAATAAAGTTCTCAGTGGATCATGGTAAGATATTCTTTTTTTTAAAATTTTTTTTAAATTTCTGTATGTGTATGAGTGTACTGTCTGCATGTAGGTTTGTGCACCCGTGTCGTGCAATGCCGCGGAGGTCAGAAGAGGGTGTCGGATTCTGGAGTTCTCCTGGAATTGGAGTTTCAGACGGTTCTCGGCCTCCATGTGGGTGCTGGGGATAGAACCCGGGTCCTCTGTAAGAGCGGTCGGTGCTCTTAACTGCTAGGCTATCTCTCCAGCCCCAAGATATTCTTACTAAATGTCTTTGTAGTGTTTTGCTCTTCAGGTCTAGTGATCATCATGTCGAAGGTTCCTTGTTTGTCTTTTAACTTGACTTTCATTGAACACTAACGATTTTATTATGTCTCCATTACTTTGAATGAAGGAAAGGAGAGAGGAAGAAAAAAAAAAAAAGGCAAATAATGTATAGAATCAGCTATTTGTATGTACACCAGGATGACTTTGAGAAGAGACAGGAAGTGACTTGTGCTATTCTTTGCCTTTTGGAACATACTAATTCTCAGCCCCTTGTTTTATGGTTTGACACTTAGCTACACTTTTGTTGTAACAGAGACAGTCTCTGTCCAGAGACTTGCTCCATGATGGATATGATGTGAATTGATATCAACACCAGAAGACAGGCGAATGTCTCATTCTTTTCCCTGGTTTCCTAACTGAAGCCCTGGGGTTTCAAGGGGCCATCTTTGCATCATTTGAATGAGTTCTTTGGGAATAAATCACACATAGTGGAAATCAGATGGTGGGAATAAATACTTCAGATATATAATGATATTTCAGATTTTCTTGAAATGTGTCAAGCATTTCTTAGTGATTTGCCAATATATTTCTTTTGTGATTTGGCTTGTTTAAATGGTTTCTGTCACCTGCCACTGAGTGCCGAGTAGCATGGTACTTTATATTCCCATTCTCAGGCCTCTGTCTTTCCCTGACTTGTTTGCAACAGCCCTTTAGGCTCTCATAATTCTCTCTCATTAAAGTCCATGGTCAAAGCAGATTTGTACAAAATTGGTTTTGAAAGCAAATTTATGTTACACAGGAGTATTTGTATGTAAATATTAATATTAGGGTATTCTTATGTTTGATTTTATTTTGCTTAGGATACTTTAATGATGTATACATTATTTGTCTTTCTCTGTGTGTGTGTGTGTGTGTGTGTGTGTGTGTGTGTGTGCATGTTCACCTGAGTTAACACATGTGCATGGGTGCCGTAGCAAACGCGGGGGCCTGAGGATAACCCCAGGTACTGGTCCTTGCACTTCACCTGTTTCAGGCAGGATCTCCTGTTTATCACTACATATGCCAGGCTAGGTAGTCCATGAGCTCCTGATTTATTTCCACCTCCCATCTTGCCATAGGAGCACTGGAATTACAAACTTACAGGACTGTGCCTGGCCTTTCTTGAGTTCTGTGGATCCAAACCTAGGCAAGTGCTTTACCAACTGAGACATCTCTCCAGACATTCTCCTTTGTTTTAGAAAAACAAAATTAGGCATGTAAAAATTTCTAAATAATAGATTGTTTTTCCATTTTGAAAATTAGATGTGAATCACATTATATGTTTCAAATGTTTCTATAAGGTTGTAGCCCACCCTAGTCAGGGATTCCAGGAAGCCAACTGAGGCAGAAGTTCTGAGAAATAATTACCCAGCAACCTGAGAAAAGTTGCTGCAACATCCTGCAGTCATGCCTCACCCAATACCAGCCACAAGCCTCAGTTTCTCTCAAGATGCTCCTATCAGCTACAGACCCACCTTGACCTATGCCCCATCTCCACACCCATTTTCTTGTAAACTCACTTCTTTGTGTGCTTGGGTATAAAACTGCCATTTGGGGGACATTGTAATGCTGGTCATCCTAATCCCAACACAGCAGGACACCTGCTATGCCATGCCTAAAATAAACTCGACTTTCTTTTCATCACAATCCTGATCTTTTCTTCTTTCTTAGTTTTTCATATCATTAGGCATTGTTACAAATTTTAAGCCAGCTAAGGAAGTGCCCAGAGAAGTTGTGTGGCTTATTTTTTAGGGGTGGGGGGTGTGAGTGGTCATTATCAATACCGTCTTGAATCAGAGAAGTTGATTTGCATGAGCCCTTCGCAGGATTGGAGCCATTAACATTCCTTCATGGAATGACAAGAAGGCTAATGAGGACTCTCCATTCCCTAAGGAACTTAATTGGCTAACAGTTGCTGGGAAGGGAAGGCTCTTCAGTGACAGAGCACGTGTAAGGTGCTCCTGCTCCTGTAAGTAACTCCAATAAACTCACTCGTTGCCTCACCCAGCTGAACGTGAGTGGACTCATTTCTTCGGTCTGTCAATTCTCTCTCTTCCCCGGGGTGAACAGACTCCCCAGGAAAAGTCATGCAACATGGGGAACCTGCGTGGAATGCATTTCTTGTCTCAGTATAGTGATAGCAGTTTCTTGAGTATTTTTTGTGTCTAAACACAAACCAAAGAACATTCCCACAGGAAATTATAGCAGAACCAGCAGAAACACTCTGTGTCTGGCCTTTTCATAGAAGGCCAAAAGAGAACATGAAATTGAACCCTTTTTTCTTTGTAACTGGAAAGGTCTCAGTAGTTGGCTCTAATGAAAATTCCTATCTAGAAAAATTAAAGCTCACTGAATCAAAAAAACCTAACTAAGGACTGTAGAGCTGGCTCAGTGAGGAAAGCTCTTTCCAGGAGAGCATTAGTTACCAAGTTGAGATCCCCATTACCCATGTAAAAAGCCGGACACAGCAGCAACACCTGTCATCCTGGCTCTGGGGAGGTAGAGACAGGAGGATCCTTGGGGTTTATGGGCTGGCCAGGCTAGCTGAATGAGTGAGCAATGGGGGTCATTGAAAGACCTTGTCTCAAAGAACACAAGGCAGAAAGGAATTGAGGAAGGCAACCCACATCAACCTCTGGCCTCCACATGCACATTATATGTGTGCTCATACACACACACACACACACACACACACACACACCCCTCTATTATTTTACCTATGTGGCTATAATTGTAAAATACATAAGTAAATTTTTGTAAATTTGCATAGTTTTACATGTTTACAACTACCAGAGATTTATGCAAAAGCTTATAATTCTGTAACAATTGCTAATGCAATAATGTGCCCCAAAGGCTCACACCTTAGAGGCTCGGAGGCCAGCAAGTTGCATACTGTTAGAAGGTGATATACTCTTTTAGAGGAGGGGCCTCCTTGAAGAAAGTGAGGTTATGCCCTTGAAGAAGATATTGGGATCCTCTTTAATTATTAAACATTCCTTCATGGAGGTTTGTCTTTTTTTTTTAATTTTCGAGACAGGTTCTCCCTTTATGTCCCAGTTGGCCTGGAGCTCACTCTGTAGTTTTTGAGACAGGGTCTCCCTGTAGTCTCAGCTCGCCTGAAACTCACCAGTCTAGCCTTGAACTCACAGAGATCAATCTGCCTCTGCCTCCCGAGTGCTGGGATTAAAGGGGTTCGCCACCATGCCCAGTGACCTTCCCACTTTTAAGTTGATTTCCTCAGGTATTTTGTCTCAGTCATGGAAACCTGACTAACACAGTGTCTCAACCATTTTTTGTTTTGTTACTGAAAGGTTTATCCATTCACGATTATCTATTTTTAAAATTTATTTATTATTTTTTATGTGTATGAGTGTACTGTCTGCATGCAGGTCTGTGCACCCATGTCCTGCAATGCCGCAGAGGTCAGAAGAGGGTGTCAGATTCCCCTGGAACTGGAGTTAAAGACAGTTCTTAGCCACCATGTGGGTGCTGGGAATTGAACCTGGGTCCTCTGCAAGAGCAGTTGGTGCTCTTAACCGCTGAGCCATCTCTCCAGCCCCACAATTATGCATTTTTGCACAGTACTATTGTGAGATAATGTTCCCAAGATAACTAAAGGTCAAGCTCAGGAACTTCCTGTTGCCATGAGAGATACTATTTTGGGTTTCCCATTGCAGGAAAAGATAAATGTCAGAATGAATGCACTTAATATAGAAGGAAAAATGTCACAACCAGACAAATTATAATGAAATTTATATCCATGAAATAGGGGTGACCCCATCATCCTTGCATGGTGCTATGACTGGTAACAGGGACATCTCTGACTAACAAATGCAATTTTTCAACATACAATATTTGTGACATAGTCAATTCATGAAGTTCTCCATTTTTAACATTTTCCAGAGTTTAAATTTAGTGATATCTACTCCTAACTCCTCAATCTTTGGGAGTCAGTATTTTGTTGTGTTAGAAGTGACCTTCAGAACTATGGAAGAAGAATGAAACAAAGATGTAATGTTTTTCAAATTATCTGCGATTATAGATAGGTTAGTAACTTTGGTAACTGCCTTGATTTTACAACCTGCTCCATACTTCCTAACGTTTCTGATAATAATTGTGTCTTTAAAAAGTATCCCATACACTTTTGAAATATAAAGTTACTATTAAGAAAAAAAGGTTTTAAAATATTTTATTTATTATTTTTATTTTATGTGCAAATGTGTAATTTCTGCATTTAGTTAAGTGCACCCATGTCATGTAATGCCCTTGGAGGTCAGTAAAGTGAGTCAGATCCCCTGAAACTGGAGTTATAGATGATTATTAGCTGCCATGTGGGTGTTAGGATTCAAACCTGTATTCTCTGCAAAGAGCATCCAGGGCTCTTAACTACTGAACCATCCCTTCAGCCCAAGGGAAAAAAAGGTTTCAAAGATTCACCTAAGGGAACTGAAGAGATGGCTCAGCAGTTCAGAGCTCTGGCTACTCTTGTGGAGGACTTAGGCTCAGCTCCCAGCACTGACATGGTAGCTAACAACCATCTTTAACTCCAGTCCTAGGGTATCCAATGCCCTCTTATGGCCTCCACAAGCATTGCACTCATGGGAGCACTTACATACATGCAGGCAAAACACTCATACACACAAAAATAAAAAAAAATAAAAGTCACTTAAAGTTTATTTATGTATGTATGTATGTATGTATGTATGTATGTATGTGAATGTATTGTCTGCATGTAGGTTTGTGCACCCGTGTCGTGCAATGCCTCGGAGGTCAGAAGAGGGTGTCGGATTCCCCTGGAACTGGAGTTCTCCTGGAATTGGAGTTACAGACGGTTCTCAGCTGCCATGTGGATGCTGGGGATCGAACCTGGGTCCTCTGCAAGGGCAGTCAGCACTCTTAACCGCTAGGCCATCTCTCCAGCCCCATCACTTAAGGTTTAAACCAGGGATGGGGAAAGAGGATGAAGGGTTAAGAATGGGTTAACCAAAACTAAGAATGATGAAGAAGCCTTATGAAAACACAATGATTTGTAAGGTAATAAAGAATATAATAAAAAAAGGAGCTAGAACAGAGGTGACTCGCATGGGGAATAATGCTACTCCTGGAGACATGGGCTATTAAATGTACTTCCCTGTAAGACACAGGTCAGGCAGGTCCCAGAAAGCTCCCCAGATCCAGGCTGCTGCATTTGTTTTTGTTTGCTCACCAAAACTAGAAGAAGGTAAGACCCGGTTGCTAAAGCCATCACATACTGTGGTTGTAGAGCACAGAAAAATCAATCTTGAACCGACCAGAAAACTCTCTCCCTGTGGGGTAGTTTTCATAGTGCTGGAAGGTGCTATGCAGGCAGCTTGGAGGAAAACATTCCTGGTCTTATCCGGCATTAGGCCTTACATGCTGCAATACTGACCTGTCAGGCAGGACGTGCTGGCACAACAGCAGCATGACCGTTATGGGAGTAACCAATCATTTTCTTGACTGAATGTGAGGCCTACTCCATAGAAGGAAATTCATCACTTGTACTGTAAACATAGTCAAATCCATGGCTATGGAGAGCCTAGGCCCTAGGAGGGAATTTGTTATTGCTGTTCTGTTTAATGGTTTTGTTGTCAAGTGACTGAGAGTGCTCAACTGTTGTTTGGTGACATATATACATACACATATGCAGAGAATGCAGGTTTGGATCCCAACACCCACCCCCCCACACGTGTGTGTGTGTGTGTGTGTGTGTGTGTGTATGTGTGTGTGTGTGTGCCTACTGCCCCCTTCAAGGATGGGAACATTTTAGAAAAAGGGGTAGAAAGAATATAGGAGATGGCAGATGGGGGAGGTCTGTCAAATGCCATCTTCTGGACATGACCTGGCTGTTGCTCACACAAACTCATAGCAGCTGTAGGTTATCCTCACAAGATCGGCACAGGATCAAGGCAGGAGAAATTCCAGCACAGACGGAAAGGGGCTACCTAGGCCCTACTCTGGATGAGGAGCTATTGGTAGTTGATAGCTGCTGGGGTGTGGAGGGTCATCTTTCTTGGTAGGAGGGTGGCTACTGGTGGGTTAGCCATGCCCCAGTAGGTAACCCCACATCCATGTGCTTATGGCCAGTACTAATTAGACTTAGTAGGTTAAAATAATAATAATAACCCAAATGAGGACATAAAATTAAGAGACAAATATGCTTGGGGGGTTGGGGGTAATTGGAAGGGATGTGGAAGATGTATATGATCAGATACTTTTTATACATGTATAAAATTTTCAAGGAATGAATAAAAAATATTGTTTAAAAAATCCCCTAGGGTTGGAGAGATGGCTCAGTGGTTAAGAGCGCTGACTGCTCTTGCAGAGGACCCGGGTTCGACTCCCAGTACTCACATGGTAGCTAACACCTGTCTTTAAGCTGGGTGTGGTGGTTCATGCCTTTAATTCTAGACTCAGGAAGCAGAAGCAGGTGGATCTCTGTGAGTTCAAGGCCAGCCTGGTCTACAGAGTGAGTTCCAGGCCAGCTAGGGCTATAGGGAGACCCTGTCTCAAAAAGTCCCCCAAAACAGAATCCAAGAACAGAGTCATTGGTCTTTCCCTAAGTGCAAGCTGCTTAGACACTTTTCTTTGACATAGAAGCAACTTCAGATAGATTATCAGACATCTTGTTCTAAGACTCTGAGAATGGAGACTGAATTAATTTCTGTAGAAGTTTCCTTTTGGCATGTTATAATCTCTACCAACAATCCTCACTTATCTCTAGTATAAATCTCTTTTTAATTATAATTTAAACCCACCTTTCTTTTTATATAGTTATCACAGTGCAGAAAAAATTCAGAAAGCATGCTTTCATAAATTTTTCAACTTTAATAAAGTAGTTGTCTTTCTATTACCTTCATTTCTGAAGCTTAAGCAACTTTAGTTCCTTTGTCCTTTCTTCGTACACCTTATTATTGTCTTACCCATCATTCTGCACTGCTTATTTCAGGGTCTTTAGAAAGTTATCCACATTGTTCTTGAAATATATAGATGGAGATTATGCTCCCACAAGAAAAAAAAAAGAATTACTCATTTGTGTAATTCTTAGAGAAACTAATGCCGATTCATAACAAACTCATAGTTTTTTTACTTGTGCCATTTAAAAAAATGTTTGCCCTTATGTTCAGTTAGTGATTTCCATAACTTGGGTTGTATTTGGTTTAGCATTCAAAAGATCAGAGATAGTTAGTAAAACCTTCCCCCTTTTTTCCTGCTTTGAAGTGAGTGAAATGTTTTACCCCCATTGGTGAATTCTAATAATTCTAAATCTTTATTATATTTTACTGAAGATGGGTTCATTAAGCATGTGATCTGTTTACTTAGAAATAAGACAGGTATTTGTCAGCTCACTTGACACTATATTAAAGAGAAAGCTTTCCCACAAGTATGAGTTAGCTGGTAGATTATATTTAAGAAATGTTTCTAGCCAAACTTTCTTCTCAAATGACTTATAAACTACTTACTGATTTTTGCATTAGGACATACATGATATAAACACATGTTTACTTGTGGGGTATGCTTGAGTGTGGAGTGTGGTAGGTACTGCATAGAAGTAAACAGATGCTTCTGGGACCCCATCACTTTGTACCACTGGAGCATGTCACAAATAAGCATTTGCATCTGTATAAATTTGGTCACATGTATTTTAAATAAGTGAAAATTATGATTTCTTTTCCATTTAGTCTTTATTTTTCATATTTTTTTATTAAGTAAACCCTGATATCCATGCAGAACATTGTCAGACACATGAATCTAAATGTGCAGCATCTCATTCCTTTCCAAACTCCCACTTTTTCTGAAACAAGCTTAAGTTTAGGGAAGGTTTTTAATGAAGGAGGAATGATGGTTGAACAGATGGCAGATGGTAGCTTGTTCTGGGATTTGGAAATAGCATATACTGTCCTGTAAAGCATCTATAGAAGGAGAAAGACAAAAGGAAGGATGAATGGTACTTCTTGATGAGCATGTTGGAGGCAGGTGGGTAAGCGATGGAGGTGATGTAGGTAGGCCAGCTCGGGACAATGGCATGGGCATCCAAACTGATTGGCAATGAAGGCTAGAAGGCCACTAAGCATTTGAGGAGGAAAATAATTTTTGAAGCAGCAAAGAAAGAATAGCTAATTATTTGAGAAGCAAAAAATATGGAAAAGAGGAGAAAAGGAGATTTAACATATGGTGAACATTCAATAAAACAGAAAGCATGCCAGCAAATGTCTTTACCTTCTCATTAATTTCTCCATCTAAGAGCAGACTTCTGAATCCAGTGCAATGAGATTCAAGTTTAAGAAAAGAGTGTCTACTTTCCTAAAGTACAGGCCTCCAAGCCTTCCAAGTCATGCTTGCAGAGGCATTCTCCAACCATCTAGTACTGTTTATCTGATGAGCAAAAGTGATGGTCCTGAGCTTCTAGTTTAGCTGAGGAAGGACAAAAAAATTCAAGTGAACAATAAGTGTCCTGCACATTGTGCTGGATACTATGAAGGGAAACACAACAAGAGGGACTGTTAGGAGAGAGTAGTGAATTTTGAGAACTACTTTAGAAAGAATGGTACTTGTCTGGGGTGGTGATGCATGAAATTAGTTAGGAAGCCAGAGAAATTGGTCATCGTAGAGTATTGCAGTTAGAAGGAAGAATTTTTTATTTTATTTTATTTATTTATTTATTTTTTTGAGACAGGGTCTCCCTGTAGCTCTGGCTGTCCTGGAACTCACTATGGTAGACCAGGCTGGCCTTGAACTCACAGAGAGTGCTAGGATTAAAGGTGTGCACCACCACACCCGGCAGAAGGGAGAATTTTTATGAGGATTTAACAGAAGGAAAATCCTTTGTGTTCTGTGAAGTTAAAGAATGCCAATCAAAATCCTCATGAGCTTCTTCACAGACTTGGAAAAAAAATCCTTAAATTCATATGGAAAAACAAAAGACCCTGAATAGCTAAAGCAACACAGAGTGAAAAGTACAATACAGGGGGTATTGCTCTACCAGACTTCAAGCTATATTACAGGGCCACAGTCATAAAGTCAGTCTGCTACTGATACAAAAACAGACCCAATGACCAATGGAACAAAATTGAAGATCCAAAATTGAGCTTATACAACTTCAGCCACCTCATATTTGACAAAGGGGCAAAAAAAAAAAAAACCTCAGTGGAGAAAGGATAGCCTCTTCAGCAAATGGTGCTGGCAAAACTGGATCATCATTTGTAGAAGAACAAAATTAAATCCCTACCTCTCATCCTGTACAAAAAGCAACTCCAAGTGGATCAAAGACCTCAATGCGAAACCTGAAACTCTGAAGGTGACAAAAGAAAAAGTTGGCAACAACCTATAAGACACAGGTGTAGGAAAAGGCTTTCTAAATCAAACAGCAGCTGCACAGGAAATAAGGTCAACAGTCAACAAATGGGACCTCGTCAAACTCAAAAGGTTCTGTACAGGTAAAGAAACAAACAAGGAAGTGAAGAGAAAACCCACAGAGTGGGAGGAAATCTTCACCAGTGATACATCTGACAGACCATTAACATCAAGAATATATAAACAACTCAAAAAACAAAGAAGAAAACAAATAACCTACTCAAAAAATGGAGTAAAGAGCTGAACAGAGACTTCATCAGTGAAGAATTAAAGATGACTGAGAAACATCTTAAAAAGTGTTCAACATCATTAATAATTAAGGAAATGCAAATTGAAACCACTCTCAGATATTATCTTACTCCTATATGACTAGCTAATATCAAGAAAATAAAAGACACCAAATGCCAGAGAGGTTGTGGGGAAAGGGGAACACTCATCCACTGCTGGTGGGAATGTAAACTTGTGCAACCACTATGGAAAGCAGTGTGGAGAACCCTTAAAAGACTCAAAATGAGCCTAACACCTGATTCAGTCATACCACTCCTGGGTATATACCCACAAGACTCATCCTACCGCAAAGATATATGCACATCCATGTTTATTGCAGCTCTCTTCACAATAATGAAGAGCTGGAACCAACCCAAATGCCCCTTAACAGACAAGTTGATGACAAAAATGTGGTACATCTACACAATGGAGTACTATTCAGCAGTAAAGAAAGATGACATTATGAACTTTGCAGGTAAATGGATGGAGCTCAAAGCCATTATGCTAAGTGAAGTAACACAGTCTCCAAAAAACAGTGAATGGTTTCCCTCATTTGTGGATGCTAACACCAAATCCCCAGATGAAAGGCAAGCTGAACAACATTATTGATATAGTTCTGTTTATCTGAAAGGAAATATTTTGTTATAAAAATCTCCCAGTGGGCTCTAGAACCCACCCACCACTTATTTTCAGACTCTGTAATTACTGTATATGGGTGGAGAGTATGTATCCATATTTTAGAGTTAGATAAAATTAATGGAGGAAAATGAATTCTTAAGCATAAAAAAAAGAGTGAGAGAAAGATGCAGGACAGTTATGGCAGAATGAACGATCTGGGATAGGGTGGGGGGAAGGGAAAAGGGAATATGCCTGAACTGAATCAAAAAATGATGTCTGAAATACACAAAACATCAATCGAAGCTTTAAAAAAAGGAGTGCCAGGTAAGATGCAATGTGGCCCTAAGTAGAAGAGCTTTGGGCTTTGGCCACATCTCACAGAGTCTTTTTAAGTATATTTAAATTTTAATTTCATTGCATGTAAAATGGGGAGTATCTAGAGCATTCTTAAGAAGCATATGATATTGGAGATTTATATTTTTTACAAGACTGTTTTAGCTATTGAGATGAAAGTGTATGACTCAAAATATCAGGATTGTAAGTAGGTACCATTGTTTAGGAAAGGGTGATAATGGATTTTATTATAAGAATGACAGTTGAGATGAAAAGAAGGTAGTAGAACCAAGATATGATTGTGGTTGAATTGATAAGACAAGGCAATGGATTAGATAAGAGTGTTAAGGAAGAAGGATTCAAAGACAGTTCTGGTTTGAGAAATTGGGTAAACTGTGATGTTGTCCATAGAAATGAAGAGACTATATGGGGAGAGATTAGGGAGTTAAAATTACAAGCACTTCTTTTCAGATATGTGAAATTCTAAATACCTGAAAGATATCCAATTAGAAATGCTTATTATTATGTGTCTGGAGGTCAAAAGAGAGGTCTGCATTACATATAGATACTTTGCAAACTACCTATGCAAAGATGGCATCAGAAACATATACATTCACCTTTTCTTTTCTTTTTTTCTTTTTGAGACAGGGTCTCCCTTTAGTCCCAGCTGAACTGGAGCTTGCTATGTAGACCAGACTGGCCTTGAACTCACAGAGATCCACCTGCCTCTGCCTTCTGAGTGTTGGGATTAAAGTTGTGTACCATGTGGGTGCTGGGAATTGAACCCGGGTCCTCTGGAAGAGCAGTCAGTACTCTTATCCACTGAGCCATCTCTCCAGCCCTAATGGTCACCTTTTCTGTGGGTGCAAAGTATCGAGAGCACAAAAATGAATACACTGAATCTAGTGACCCCTGAGAAGTTCCAGTGCATTTCACAAGTACTCAACAGCAACATCAATGGACAGTAGAAAATAGCCTTTGTCATCACTGCTATTAAAGGTATGTGGTGAAGAAACTCATGTGGTAATGAGCAAAGCAAACTTGATCTTAGCAATAGGGCTGGAGAACTAGTTCACCAAGCACAAGGCAGAACTGTGTTTTCCATGATGCAGCATCCACACCAGCACAAGACCCCAGACTGGTTCTTGAACAGACAGAATGTTGCAAAGGATTGAAAACTCCACTAGGTTCTGGCCAAAGTCTACAAACTCCATGAAGACCCAGAGTGAATGAAGAAGGTTAGAACTCACGGAGGGCCAGACCACATCTGGGGCCTTCGTGTTTGAGGTCCCCACACCAAGATCACTGTCTGATGAGGCTATGTTGTGATTATTCCAAGGGAAAAAATGAGTCTATGGATCATTTCTGTTAATAAATATTTTACGTATTAAAAAGAAATGTAAGTACATTTTACTATAAAGTTAATTTTGTCATCTCTGATGACTGAGGTTATACAAGTTTTAAATTTTTACTTGAGATTAAATGTTGTTACCTTGTTGAAATTTATTTAAAAAGAGTTTTGTGGAGATTTCAGGGTATATTTGAAGACAGGAGCCTTAATGAGTTTTGAAGATTATGTTCTGTCTGGCAAAAGGTGAGAAAATCCAATTAGGAATTTGCAGCATGAAGGCTTAGCCACCGTCAGTTTTGAGTTCACATTCTGGCTTCCATTCCTGAGTCCAGAAGATATATTTTTTCTGCTCTGTTTTTTAGTTCTTCTTCACTCCTTTACCAGATGGGTAGACAAATCCATTATTCTGTCACTGATTAGAACCACTCGGATTTTTTCTCCTGACTCCTAGACATTATAATAATAACCACAATTAACATTTTGGATTGGTCTTTTATAAATTTATATTATTTAAAATACCAAGTAATTATTCTGCAGTAAACTCTTGGGTAAAAAGAAATGATTTAGGGGAGGCAGGATAAGGAGAACAGGTAAACTGATTCCATTCTGGAAGCTGTTATTGATTCAAACCATCATGGAAATTATTTGCTAGGTGGAGTTTATGAGTGCAATGCATTTTATTTATAAACAAGAGGGTATCAAAGAATGAGTTCACGGTCTTGGAAAGTTAAATTTCAGCTATCCTAAAGGCCAAGAGACTGTATCCTCCAGAGTGGCACTATAGTCTATCTATATGTACAAATATCTAAGTGTATAGCTACAAATGATTACTGGAATCTACATTTATCATAAGTTCATACCACGCTTGTAATGTGAACCATTTGTATAAAGCATAATAAGAAAATCTTTATTCATCAGAAAAGAAATATAATTTATGTTTTCTAGATGCTTTAGGGCCATTATATTGACAACTGTACTTCATTAGCCTGTGAAGCCCACCTCCAGGTAGCTATGGAAAGTCTATCTTTCCACAAGAGCTTCATGAGTCTGGCTAGACTCCTGCGTGCATTTGCTGTCAGTGCTCTTTACTTCCCCAGCTCCTGCTTGCAGCTCTTTTAAAAAATGGCTTTATTCTCTAATTTCTCACTGGTCTAATCAGACTAAATCAATTCCTAAGGATATTTACTTATTAAGCTGTAAGTTTAAAGATGTGTAAATCTGTTTCTGTTATTTTTTTCCTTTATCTGCTTTCTATATTAAGCTCCATAATTCTGTTTAGAGAAGCGAATTATAATCAGAATATAAGCCCACCATTTTACTCAGTTATTTACCTAAAAGGCTGAATCTAGATTGCTCTACTTAGATTCGCTTTTGAGCTATCAGAGTAGACAAAATCACAGAGCAATGTTTAAAAACATCTGAAAAAATGGGGCTGGAGAGATGGCCTAGTGGTTAAGAGTGCCGACTGCTCTTGCAGAAGACCTGGGTTCAATTCTCAGAATCCACATTGTAGCTAACAACCATCCTTAACTCCAGTTCCAGGAGATCTGACAACCTCTTCTTACTTCTGCAGGCCTTACATGACATGGGTGCAGTTACACACATATAGGCAATACACTCGGCATTTGTTAAAGCAATACAGATTGGAGGGAACAACAACAGCAGAGGAACTGGGACAAGGAACCGACTGAAACACTAAATTTCCCCCAGGGACAATAATCCTCTGCTTTGAAAAACTTTGAAAAGAATCAGAAAGGAAATAACATACAGTTTGTTTTCAAAAGATACAATTTTAATATAGGTGCATTGTATCAGGCTGGTATAACTTAGCCTCTCTGGGTGCTTAATGACCACACTTAATGCCCATACCAATTTGGCCAAGGGGCCTAAGGGATAACTTTGTTCCTTGCCCTCAGAGGTCAACCAAGTCTTAGGTGACTATGTATGGGGGGCATCTCTTGAAATGTCTTGCAAATGTGGGTCACCAGTCTTCCTATTCAGGGAGGACTTGGCGATCCACTAATGGGACTTCAGCCAGTATCCAGTCTATAGAGAGGAAAGTCTGCTCATTCTTCAGAAAAGGAAGCCTGGTCTAGCAAGATCTGATTCTGTCCTGGAATGGATGGAACTGGTGGATGAGGAGCTGAAAGAAGCAAGGGGCTTCCACCTCCCCCCGCAAATGGATGCAATATTAGTAGCTTATAAACAGAAAAATAAGCAAAGGCTATTCCATTGAAATTTGCTTTGAAGTGGAATTTGGATCCTCAACTGACCTCAAGAAAACAAAAATCTTGGTTAATCTGGGCTAACCATGTAGCCTTAAGCATCCAAAAGAAAAGTAAAACCAGAAATAAGCAATCAGTAAGACCAGGGAAATTGTACTTCAGATATAAAACTTGAGATTGTAGTAAAAAGACAAAAAGAAAAAAGAAAGAACACTGTTGTTTGGCCTGTCTTCAATTCTTACTGGCAAGTGCTTTAACTCTGTGGCTACCACTGCTTTTGCCACTCATCAAAGCCATGAGACAGGCATTTTAACCCTCCAATATGGACTGAAGACTCATTTCTCTCCAAGAATCCTCCAAACATTCAACGCCAGATGGGGACTACTGAGATTCCCAGCTTGTGGACTAAGCAGCTAAGGGGATTTCAGTCTAGTCAGAGTATAGACCATTGTTGGACTACCTGGGCTGTATCATGGAGGCCAGTGCAGGGGGATCAAGACAGGATGCATGCTTATTGGACTTTGATTGGGGGATCATGGGAGGGAAGGACCGCAATATGTAGCACAAGGGCAGGATTGATGGATGTTTGTTCTTGCCAAGAAGGAACTTCGAGCATTTCCTTAAGGAAACATGACATCTTTTAGCAGAAAAAAAAACCCCCTCCAATTCAGGTGATATGGGTATATATGTATGTATATATTTATTAATGTGTATATATATAACTATGTATATCTATCTATCTATCTATCTATCTATCTATCTATCTATCTATCTGTGCAATACAAGTTAGAAAGAACAACAATGAAAAACTGGAAAAAAAAAACTCTGGAAAGACTCAGAAAAAGATGCAAGACATGTATGGTAGAGTGTAGGGACTCAGGGAAAAAAAACCGTGAAAAACAAAAGACCAAAAAAAAAAAAAAAAGAAGCCTGGCATGGTGGCGCAGCACTTAGTCCTAGCACTGGGAAGCAGAAGCAGGCGGATTTCTATGAGTTAGAGGTAGCCTGGTCTACACAGCGATTTCCAGGACTACTGGGGCTACAGGAAGATTTTGTCTTGAAAAAAAGACCAAAAAAAATGTGAAAAGCTTAAAGATAATTAGTCAAGAGTGTCCAAGTACTATGAAGAGTACCCCAATACTATAAAATCTTGTTAAATTGCAGAAGCCATCAGGAATGTAATTCTACCGTACATGGCTCATTGGATACGGATTTATAATAAATGTCAAATTCCCCAAACTGACCTGCTTATTTTTTCGTCACAACAAAATCTTTAAATTTTTTTTTTTTTTTTTGGTGTGGAACTGGCAGGCTAATAACAAAGTAGAAGAGAAGAATCAAAGGAGCTGGAAGAGGAAAATAATAAAAAAAAATCTCATGTCTCATAGCCTTTCAGGACATAGTGACTGAGAGGGACACTAGGATGCGGAGAATATTCTGTATCTTTATCCATATAGTGGTTTCATGTGATTATTTATCTATATAAAATCAGGCTGAACATTTAAGATGTGCGTATTGTATTCTTTTTGGAATAAAATATATTAGTCTATGTAATCTCTATAGAAAGCATATACTCTATTTGTTGCTTATTAATTTAAAACAAGATTGATCATAGGGGAGCTCTCAAATGAAATTCCAAGACAGAGCATAACAAACCTCCATAAGAGTAGGAAGAGCCCACTCCCAAAGAATAGGACGTCGTAACAGAGTGAAAAAGAAAGAATACCAAGCAACTGCATTTAAAGTGAAAAAGATACCTTGAAGATTTATCAAAGAAAAGGAAAGAAATAGCAGGATATAGAAAACAAAACAGACTATTCTGTAAATTTTTCATTACATAAGTGAAGAAATTCTCATCTGTGTCATCTTTATCTCTCTGTTTCTCTAATCTCATTCTCCTTCATCTAGTTGTGTTTAAACCTAAAATCTGTCAGCTGCTATTTAGAATACTAAATTGCCTTCATAACCAATTAAACAGATAAACTGGTTCAATTTTATGTCATTTATATTTAAATGCTGACAATTAAATTTAGTGATCAAATTAGCAAATAGGAATTAGGAAGTCGAATATTAGTAAAAGAAAGTGAATTTACCTTATTTTCCTTTTAAAACATTTCTGTATATTAGTTATAAAATGTTATTTTTATTATTTTCGTTTTATGTGTATGAGTGTTTTGCCTGTATGTGTGTAAGTGCACCCATGTTGTACAATGTCTGCAGAAGTCAAAAGACAGTTTCAGATCTCCTGAAAGTGGAGTTATGGGTGGGTGTTAACCACCATGTGTGTGCTGAGAATCAGAACTGGGTCTTCGGCAAGAGCAGCAAGTGCTTTTGACTGCTGAGCCATCTCTTCAGCCCCATAAAATATTATACTTTAAGAATGAAAAGTAGGCATAAATGCAAATATTTTGCATTCTGCCATAACTGTCCTTAATCTTTTTCTCAGTCTTTCTTTTATGCTTAGGAATTCACATTTTCCTCCATTAATTTTATATTACTCTAAAATATGGATACATACTCTCTACCCATATACAGTAATTACAGAGTCTGAAAATAAGTGGTGGGTCGATGCATGATCTGGGGTGGAGGAAGGGAAAAGGGAATATGCCTAAACTGAATTGAAAAATGATGTCTGGTTGGGCATGGTGGCGCATGCCTTTAATCCTGGCACTTGGGAGGTAGAGGCAGGCAGATCATCTTTGTGAGTTCAAGGCCAGCCTGGTCTACAGAGTGAGTTAAAGGCCAGCTGGAGCTACAGAGAGACCCTGTCTCAAAAAGACCAAAAAAAAAAAAAATGATGTAATGGGGGTGGATTAGATGCCTAAAGTTTGCGGTTCAGAAGCACTGACCGCTCTTACGAGGACCCGGGTTCGATTCCTAAGCACCCTACATGGCGCTGAGAACCGTCTGAAGACTTCAATTCGCAGGAACTCCAGTTCCCAGGGGAATCTGATGCCCTGTTCTGGTGTCCATGGGCATTGCACATTTGTGGTATACTTACATACATACAAGTGTTACATTTATACACATAAAACTACAAAATAACTCAAAAAGAAATAATAATAAATAAATAAAATAAATAAATATAATTAAAAAAGNAGAATTAAAATTTATAATAAAAAAGAAAATGTACGTACATTTTACTATAAAGTTAATTTTGTCATCTCTGATGACTGAGGTTATACAAGTTTTAAATTTTTACTTGAGATTAAATGTTGTTACCTTGTTGAAATTTATTTAAAAAGAGTTTTGTGGTGATTTCAGGGTATATTTGAAGACAGGAGCCTTAATGAGTTTTGAAGATTATGTTCTGTCTGGCAAAAGGTGAGAAAATCCAATTAGGAATTTGCAGCATGAAGGCTTAGCCACCGTCAGTTTTGAGTTCACATTCTGGCTTCCATTCCTGAGTCCAGAAGATATATTTTTTCTGCTCTGTTTTTTAGTTCTTCTTCACTCCTTTACCAGATGGGTAGACAAATCCATTATTCTGTCACTGATTAGAACCACTCGGATTTTTTCTCCTGACTCCTAGCCATTATAATAATAACCACAATTAACATTTTGGATGGTCTTTTATAAATTTATTTATTTTAAAAATACCAAGTAATATTCTGCAGTAAACTCTTGGGTAAAAAGAAATGATTTAGGGGAGGCAGGATAAGGAGAACAGGTAAACTGATTCCATTCTGGAAGCTGTTATTGATTCAAACCATCATGGAAATTATTTGCTAGGTGGAGTTTATGAGTGCAATGCATTTTATTTATAAACAAGAGGGTATCAAAGAATGAGTTCACGGTCTTGGAAAGTTAAATTTCAGCTATCCTAAAGGCCAAGAGACTGTATCCTCCAGAGTGGCACTATAGTCTATCTATATGTACAAATATCTAAGTGTATAGCTACAAATGATTACTGGAATCTACATTTATCATAAGTTCATACCACGCTTGTAATGTGAACCATTTGTATAAAGCATAATAAGAAAATCTTTATTCATCAGAAAAGAAATATAATTTATGTTTTCTAGATGCTTTAGGGCCATTATATTGACAACTGTACTTCATTAGCCTGTGAAGCCCACCTCCAGGTAGCTATGGAAAGTCTATCTTTCCACAAGAGCTTCATGAGTCTGGCTAGACTCCTGCGTGCATTTGCTGTCAGTGCTCTTTACTTCCCCAGCTCCTGCTTGCAGCTCTTTTAAAAAATGGCTTTATTCTCTAATTTCTCACTGGTCTAATCAGACTAAATCAATTCCTAAGGATATTTACTTATTAAGCTGTAAGTTTAAAGATGTGTAAATCTGTTTCTGTTATTTTTTCCTTTATTGCTTTCATATTAAGCTCCATAATTCTGTTTAGAGAAGCGAATTATAATCAGAATATAAGCCCACCATTTTACTCAGTTATTTACCTAAAAGGCTGAATCTAGATTGCTCTACTTAGATTCGCTTTTGAGCTATCAGAGTAGACAAAATCACAGAGCCACTGTTTAAAAAACATTGAAAAAATGGGATGGAGAGATGGGCCTTAGTGGTTAAGAGTGCCGAACTGCTCTTGCAGAAAGACCTGGGTTCAATTCTCAGAAATCCACATTGTAGAAAACAAACATCCTTAACTCCGTTCAAGGAGATTGACAACCTCTTCTTACCTTTCTGGAGGCCTTTACATGACAGGGTGCAGTACACACATCTGGCAATACACTCGCATATGTTGAAGCAATACCGATTGGAGGGAACAACAACAGCAGAGGGAAAACTATGGACAAGGAAAACCAATTGAAGCAGTAAAGTTCCTCCAGGGACAATAATCCTCTGCTTGAAAAAATTTGACAAGAATCAGGAACGGATATAATATACAGTTTGTTTCCAAAGTTTACAATTTTAATGTAGGTGCATTGTATCAGGCTGGTATAACTTAACCTCTCTGGGTGCTTAACGACCCACACTTAATGGCCCATACCAATTTGGCCAAGGGGCCTAGGGATAACTTTGTCCTTGCCCTCAGAGATCAAACAAGTCTTAGGTACTATGCATGGGGGCTTGTCTTGAAATGTCCTGCAAAATGTGGGTCACCAGTCGTCCTATTCCGGGAGGACTGCGATCCACTAATGGAACTTCAGCAGTATCCAGTCTATAGAGAGGAAAATCTGCTCATTCTTCAGAAAAGGAAGCCTGGTCTAGGAAGTCCCGATTTCTGTCATGGCAGGATGGAACTGGTGGATGAGGAGCTTAAAGAAGCAAGGGGCTTCCACCTCCCCCCGCAAATGGATGCAATATTAGTAGCTTATAAACAGAAAAATAAGCAAAGGCTATTCCATTGAAATTTGCTTTGAAGTGGAATTTGGATCCTCAACTGACCATCAAGACAAAAACAAAAATTCCTTGGTTAATCTGGGCTTAACCATGTTAGCCTTAAGCATCCAAAAGAAAAGTAAAACCAAAAAAGGCAATCAGTAAGGTCTGGGAAATTGTACTTCAGATATACAACTTGAGATTGTAGTAAAAAGGACCAAAGAAAAAAGAAAGAACACTGTTGTTGGCCTGTTCTCAATTCTTACTGGCAAGTGCTTTAACTCTGTGGCTACCACTGCTCTTGCCACCATCAAGCCATGCGACAGAGCTTTTCAGCCTTCCAATAGGACTGAAGACTCATTTCTCCAAGAATCCTCCAAACATTCAACGCCAGATTGGGGGGGACTACTGAGATTCCCAGCTGTGGACTAAGCAGCTAAGCAGATTTCAGCCTCATCAGAATATAGACCTTGTCGGACTACCTGGGCTGTATTCATGGAGGCCAGTGCAGGGGGACAAAGACAGGATGTGTGCTTAACTGGACTTCATTTGGTATCCATGGGAAGGGAGGACCGGCAAATGTAGCACAAGGGAGGAGGAATGGATGTTGTTCTTGCAAGAAGGAACCTGCGGCATTTTCCTTAAGGAAAAACATGACATCTTTTAGCAGAAAAAAAACCCCCTCCAATTCAGGTGATATGGGTTATATGTATGTATATATTTATTAATGGTCTATATATAACTATGTATATCTATCATCTATCTAATTATCTATCTATCTATCTATCTATCTATCATGCAATACAAGTTAGACAGAACAACAATGAAAAAACTGAGAAAAAACACAAACACTCGGAAAGACTCAGAAAAGATGCCAGATATGTATGGCAGAGTGTAGGGGACTCAGGGAAAAAAAACCGTGAAAAACAAAAGACCAAAAAAAAAAAAAAAAAAACAACGAAGCTGGGCCTGGCGCACACTTTAATCCTAGCACTTGGGGAAGCAGACGCAGGAGGGATCTTTGTGAGTTAAGGCATGCTCTGGTCTAAAGAGCGATTTCCAGGACAGCTGGGGCTACCGGAAAAGATTTGTTTGAAAAAAAAGACCAACAAATGTGAAAAGCTAAAAATAAATTTAGTAAAGATGTACCAAATACTATGAAGATGTACCAAATACTATAAAAGCTTGCTTAAATTGCAGAAGACCATCAGGATTCGTATATGGTAATTGTATACCATACTCATGGATAGGGACATTTAATATCACTAAGATGTCAAATTTCCCCAAATTGACCTGCTGATTATTTCGTCACATAACCAAATCCTGAATTTTTTTTTTTTTTTTTTTTTTTTTTTGGTGCTGGAACTGGCAGTGCTATACCTAAAAGTAGAAGAGAAGAATCAAAGGAGCTGGAAGAGGAAAATATAAAAAAAATCTTCTGTCTCATAAGCCTTTCAGGACATAGTGACTGAGAGGGACACTAGGATGCGGAGAATATTCTGTATCTTTATCCATATAGTGGTTTCATGTGATTATTTATCTCCCATATAAATCCGGACTGAACATTAAGATTGCGTATTGTATTTATTTTTGGAATTAAAATTATTAGTCTATGTAATCTCTATAGAAAGCATATACTCTATTTGTTGCTTATTAATTTAAAACAAGATTGATCATAGGGGAGCTCTCAAATGAAATTCCAAGACAGAGCATAACAAACCTCCATAAGAGTAGGAAGAGCCCACTCCCAAAGAATAGGACGTCGTAACAGAGAAAAAGCAAAGAATACCATAGGCTAACTGCATTATAATATGTGAAAAAGATAGTCCATGTGAAAATAATTATCAAAGGTAAGAGGAATGATAAAGTCAGGACTTACTAGAAAACAACAACAGGACTTATTTCTGTAAATTTGTTCATTACATTAAGTGAAGAAATTCTCATCTGTGTCATCTTATCTCCTGTTTCCTAATCTCATTCCTCCTTTCATTCTAGTTGTGTTCTAAACCTAAAATCATGGTCAGCTGCCTATTTAGAATACTAAATTGCCTTCATTAACCAGATTAAACAGATTAAAAACGGTGTTCAACTTTATGTCTATATTTAAATGCTGACAATTAAATTTAGTGATCAAATTAGCAAATAGGAATTAGGAAGTCGAATATTAGTAAAAGAAAGTGAATTTACCTTTTTTCCTTTTTAAAACATTTCATTATCATTATTATAAAAAATGATTATTTTTATTTTCGTTTTATGTGTATGTGTTTTGCCTGTATGGGTAAGTGCACCCATGTTGACAAATCGTCTGCAGAAGTCAAACAAGACAGTTTCAGATCTCTCTGAAAGTGAGAGGTTAGGTGGGTGTTAACCCACCATGTGTTGCTGAGAACTCAGAACGGGTCTTCGGCAAGAGCGCATAGTGCTTTGATGCTAGCCACTCTTCAGCCCCATTAAAACATTATACTTTAAGAATGAAAAGTAGCATAAATGCAAATATTGCATTCTGCCTAAAACTGTCTGTAATCTTTTTCCAGCTTCTTTTATGTTGAGGAATTCACATCCTCCATTAATTTATAATTACTCTCAAAAATATGGACATACTCTCTACCCATATACCAGTAATTACAGAGTCTGAAAAAAGTGGTGGGTCGATGCATGATCTGGTGGGTTGGGGGAAGGGAAAAAGGGATATGCTAAAACTGAATTGAAAAAATGATGTCTGGTTGGGGCATGGTGGCGCCATGCCTTTAACTCCTGACTTGGGAGGTAGAGGCAGGCAGATCATCTTTGGGTTCAAGGCCAGCCTGGTCTACAGAGTGAGTTAAAGGCCAGCTGGAGCTACAGAGACCCTGTCTCAAAAAGACCAAAAAAAAAAAAAATGATGTCTGGGGGCTGGAGAGATGGCCTAGCGGTTGAGAGCACTGACCGCTCTTACAGAGGACCCGGGTTCGATCCCTAGCACCCACATGGCGGCTGAGAACCGTCTGAAATCAATTCCAGGAGAACTCCAGTTCCAGGGGAATCCGACACCCTCTTCTGACCTCCGCGGCATTGCACGACACGGGTGCACAAACCTACATGCAGACAGTACACTCATACACATACAAAAAAAAATAAATAAATAAATAAATAAAATAAATAAAATAAAATAAAAAAAATGATGTCTGAAATACACAAAACATCAATAAAAGCACAAAAAAATGCAAATATTTTCATACGTGTTTTAGCTAAACGATTGGCCAAGATATGTACTAATCATACAACAGATTTTAAATATTTAAAATAGAAATATTTCAGTCTGAAAATTATTAAATACTCCTGCTTTTGTTTTAAATCATAGTCATTAGTCTAAGTTGCTGATTGCAAGCTGATTTTTAAATTGTGTCTTTACATCAAACATAAACAGTATTTTGCTGTTCTTGATGCATGTAGGCTAAAATATTTCATTCATTTTGTTTTTTTAATGTAATATGTGTGACTGTACAAAGAAAAATTGTAAGGTTAGCACTTAATAAGTGTTATTAAGGAATAAAAATAAAATGTTTTTTTAATCTTTAAAAATAAGATTCCAAATGACCTAATGTTTCTTATTCCAATATGTTAAATTTTTTAGTCATAAGAAACCAGCAAAATAACTACAAAAATGAGTGAAGATGCGAATATTGGCCTAAAACTCAGGCTTAGCAGGACAACATACTGAAAATTCAATGATCTTACCAGCACACTTTTCTGTCTGATATTAGAAATTCTATATCGAAGATGATTTGTAGAGAGTGTTTAAGCTAGATGAATCCTTCACATTAGTGACAAAACTGTTCTGATTTGAAAATAGTGTATTTAGTTACTTAATTTTGTGTCCTGATGATTGTTGGTCAAGATATCCTTGGATCCAGAAGATGATAGTTAATCCCAGGAGAGCTGGCACCTGTATTCTTTCTGGCCTTTGACAAAGGATCTGTGATTAATGCTAAGTACTCTGCAAGCCTGACTGTGATACAGTAGTGAAGAGATGGGACAACTTCTAGACACTTACTGTGATCTGTTTCAGGAATAGAAGCTGTATTTTAATTGAAGATTTGGGTTTCAAATCAAGAGTATAGTAATAAGAGTACTGCTGTGCCCACTTTCCAAATTTTCCAATTATCCCTTAAAATACAAGTACTCCTTTGCAATAGCAATAGTAACTATTTACTGAGCACCAAGTAGCAAAACCTTACCTTAATCTACCTGATCAAATGCAATTAGCCAGCAACATAAATTTACTTTGGGTTTTTATTTTCTTTTTTCTTTTTTTGCACATAAATATAAAATTTTAAAACTTTTACAATATTTTGAGGGCTGGGGAGATGTTGTAGTGGTTAAGGGCACGTACAACTCTTCCAGAGGACCCACATTAAATTCCTAGAAACCCATGTTGAGCAGCTCACAACTTCCTATAACTCCAACTCTTAGGGGAATCTCATGTATCTGGATTCCATGGGTACCTGCAGTTACATAAATATACCAAAACACACACACACACACACACACACACACACACACACACACACACACATTTAAAAGTAAAAATAAAAACCTTTACATTATTTTGAATATAATTTCCAACTATATCTAAAAAAATGCTTTAAATGTAGGATTTAAAATACCTGCAATGTTTTCATAGATATAAATACAAGATGCATTCCTATGTTAAAAATTCATATAAAACTTCATTTTTTAAAGCAAGTATATAAGCTCCATTGCTGCACAATATAAATAATTTGTTTCCTTATTCTGGAATGCAGATGTTTCTGTATTATTTATCATTAGTTGTATAATCTTAGGGCCATCGCCTTCCTCCCTGAGATTCAGTATCTTTACCTCCAGGATGAGGATAATAATTGTGCCTGCTTTGGTGGGTTATTGTGACACAGTCAGTACAATTTGTCACAGGAATAATATGCAGCAATAGGGAACTGTTATAGTTCTTTTCTTCTTAAGATTTTAGAAAGGTCTTATTTTCATGAAGAAAGTTTCTACAGGTCAAGAACTACATTTATATGGGCGTTTCAGTAAAATTCTCAACATGGTATAATGTGCTGAATGTTCTGATAAATGCTATTTAAGTGTGTCATTCAGAAAGATCAAGTAGAAAGGATTATTTTTTTTTAATATTTTTTTCTGCTTCCACAGGCAAGTGAGTTTGTAGAATGAAGAGTAGCAATAAATTAAAAGATTCCACAGCATAATTTAGTATCCTTTCCATAGTCTGTCCTTTGACAAAGATATTGCTGTGGCCTAATCAAACTTACTAACTGCATTTAATGAGGAAAATTAAATTCCTCTGATTACCAATATGCAATTGCACCCCATTCATCAGATCACTATGTTTGAGAGGAAGGGCTTTCTGATAATAGAAAAAGAAGGGGCTTTCATTTTTACTTGGGCAGAGTGGAGATAGTCTATTAAAAGAAGGACCCATTATGGAAAGTTATTAGTGGTTCAGACATTTTATTCCATTTTTCTTTTGCAAAAATAGCCTCTGTTTACATATAATACACACTTACTTGCTTCTAAAATATAAAAGAAGTTCAAATCATTGGGCTAGCATAGATAAATTGGCATAATCCTTTGTGTTTACTTAATTTTAAAACCTTCTATTATCTCCTCTGAACCTGCTTTACTAAAATTGTGTGCCTGATATAAAATTTAATTTTAAAATTCCAAATAATTTATTTTTATAATTTTAAAGCAAGCTCCTGAAATTATTGTGATTGGCTCACGCAGCTTGAGTTCATACCTATGTTTATAACTTTAAAGTTACACATATTCTTCTGGCCTACATCTTTAATCCTAGCACATGGGAGGCAGAGGCGGGTGGACCTTTGTGAGATCAAGGCCAGCATGGTCTCTATAGTAAGTTCCAGGCCAGCTGTGGGAACAGGGAGACCCTGCTTCAAAAAAAAATTACACACTTAGTGAGATGTATATATGAAATACACAAAAATTCTATAAAAATTTTTAAAAGTACACATATTAGATCTCACTTTTTATATAGCAGATGTATACAAAACCAATTTATTGATAGTGCTGATATAGTCTAGCTATTAATTTTAGCCATCTTTGTTTAATATATATAGAAATAAGAAGACCAGTTTCTTTGTAGCCCCCTGACCTGGAACTCAGTTATGTGGATTGGGCTGGCCACAGTTTCAGAGATCTACCTGCCTCTGCCTCCTGAGTGCTGAGATTAAAGGAACAGTGCACCACCATGCCTGGCTAAGAAATCATCCATCTTTATTAGTTTACAAAAACACACTGCAGAGTTAGGATACTGACATTTTAGATTTGCCTTTGAAAAAACCAACAACCTGGCACAGTACTGGTCTGTTTCAAGAGCTTGACAAATGTTTCTTGATGATTAGCATTTTTCTTTTAAATATTTAAAGGTAAGACCAGAAGAAATGATTGAATTTAAGTTTTAGTAGGAAAGAAGTTTTAGTAGTTTGTGTTAGTGTGGTGTAGACCATCTTCCAAAAGAAGGACTGACCCTGGACAGCAAATGCTTGCTCAAGATTATAAACTTGACTTGTTGTCCTTCTGAGGGAAGGGTGAATCCAGGGGTCCAGTGACCCCTCCTGGCCAGCCAGCTCACCCAAGCTGTATAAAGTGGAGGGATTAAGGGCATATGGGCAGGAAATGTTAGGTGGCGGGCTTCTCTCCCACCATGGCTGTCTTGTGTGGAGGTTCCTGGCCTGGGATGAACATCAGGGGGAGGGAGAACACCCAAAATCCTGTAAGCGACCCCCTCACCTATTCACTCTGTGAGCAAGTCCATTAAACTCACTAGCATCTTCTAAACCAGTTTCGAAGTCTTTCTTTGGTTTGTGCATGCCTTTTTCCTGGGAAGGAAATACCTGCAACGATTGGATGAGTTGTTTTAGGCATTGTGTGCAGGTCACTGAAGTTGGACCCTAGAGTGGTCTCTATTGAGGGTTGTGGACACTATCTCATTATGATGTGAAAAGAAAATGTTAAAGGTTAATGGATTAAGCTATACTAAGTGTTACCTATGGATGGGCCCTGGCCCCTCACAGCACTTGTCTTACAGTAGTGTGCTATACAGTAGTGAAATTTCCTACATCAGGGTTTTATTCAGTACCCAACATGGCCTGACACCACTCTGTTTCTCATCAGGGCTCTGTGACACAGGGATGTTAACAGATAGATGAACTTAATTTTACTGATTTTACTATTGAGTTTTAACTACATGTGCATTATAACATGAACAGCAGGTCTAAAAAAATATTAACATGTATTACAAATGTGATTAAAGTTTAAAATATCAATAATGTAAGCATATGTACACTACAGGAAAGTATTAGAGCAGGTAATTAGAGCAGACAAGGTCTTTGTCATGAGCTTATGTCTGCCAGGGTGGGCCAGGTACATTACAAGTATCCATCTTCAAATTTTGTATTCATAGCAAAGTGAAAAAAACAGCTGCTTTTGTGTCACAGCATGAATAGATTAAAAATGGGCATTTGGGGCTGGAGAGAAGTCTCCACTGGTAAGAGGACCAGGGTTCTATACCCAGCACACACATGGTGGCTAACAACTGTCCATAACTCCAGTTCCAAAGGATCCAATGCCCTCTTCTGATCCAAGGGCATTGCACGACATGGGTGCAATTACATCCATTAGATGAAACACTCATACACATGAATAAAAATGAATTAAAAATAAATTTACAAATAGGCATTTAGAGACACTTTCACTGTTTCCACAGCAAGTTTACCATTGACAGCATTAGGCACAAACAAATTTAAGAAAAACACAAACAGAAATTCCTAAACTATTTAAATATTTTATAGTATAAGAGCTATTTGAGCTTGGGTGTGGTGGCACATGCCTTTAATCCCAGCACTCGGGAGGCAGAGGTGGGCGGACCTCTGTGAGTTCCAGGCCAGCTGGGGCCACAGGGAGACCTTGTTTCAAAAACACCAAAAAACAAACAAAACAAAACAAAACACCAACAAAAAAACAAAAACAAAAAACAACAACAACAACAAAAAACGAGCTATTTGAGCCCAGTTGTTAAAAATATAATGAAGTAGCACTATCTAATGAACATTCAATTACAGATGATTCAAATCGGTGAAAATGTACATTTCTAACTGAATATTTACTTTAAAACTTTTTAATTTTTTATTTATTTCTGTGTGTGTTTTACTTACACACATGGAATCCTATGTTAAAAATTCATATAAAACTTCATTTTTTAAAGCAAGTATATAAGCTCCATTGCTGCACAATATAAATAATTTGTTTCCTTATTCTGGAATGCAGATGTTTCTGTATTATTTATCATTAGTTGTATAATCTTAGGGCCATCGCCTTCCTCCCTGAGATTCAGTATCTTTACCTCCAGGATGAGGATAATAATTGTGCCTGCTTTGGTGGGTTATTGTGACACAGTCAGTACAATTTGTCACAGGAATAATAAGCAGCAATAGGGAACTGTTATAGTTCTTTTCTTCTTAAGATTTTAGAAAGGTCTTATTTTCATGAAGAAAGTTTCTACAGGTCAAGAACTACATTTATATGGGCGTTTCAGTAAAATTCTCAACATGGTATAATGTGCTGAATGTTCTGATAAATGCTATTTAAGTGTGTCATTCAGAAAGATCAAGTAGAAAGGATTATTTTTTTTTAATATTTTTTTCTGCTTCCACAGGCAAGTGAGTTTGTAGAATGAAGAGTAGCAATAAATTAAAAGATTCCACAGCATAATTTAGTATCCTTTCCATAGTCTGTCCTTTGACAAAGATATTGCTGTGGCCTAATCAAACTTACTAACTGCATTTAATGAGGAAAATTAAATTCCTCTGATTACCAATATGCAATTGCACCCCATTCATCAGATCACTATGTTTGAGAGGAAGGGCTTTCTGATAATAGAAAAAGAAGGGGCTTTCATTTTTACTTGGGCAGAGTGGAGATAGTCTATTAAAAGAAGGACCCATTATGGAAAGTTATTAGTGGTTCAGACATTTTATTCCATTTTTCTTTTGCAAAAATAGCCTCTGTTTACATATAATACACACTTACTTGCTTCTAAAATATAAAAGAAGTTCAAATCATTGGGCTAGCATAGATAAATTGGCATAATCCTTTGTGTTTACTTAATTTTAAAACCTTCTATTATCTCCTCTGAACCTGCTTTACTAAAATTGTGTGCCTGATATAAAATTTAATTTTAAAATTCCAAATAATTTATTTTTATAATTTTAAAGCAAGCTCCTGAAATTATTGTGATTGGCTCACACAGCTTGAGTTCATACCTATGTTTATAACTTTAAAGTTACACATATTCTTCTGGCCTACATCTTTAATCCTAGCACATGGGAGGCAGAGGCGGGTGGACCTTTGTGAGATCAAGGCCAGCATGGTCTCTATAGTAAGTTCCAGGCCAGCTGTGGGAACAGGGAGACCCTGCTTCAAAAAAAAATTACACACTTAGTGAGATGTATATATGAAATACACAAAAATTCTATAAAAATTTTTAAAAGTACACATATTAGATCTCACTTTTTATATAGCAGATGTATACAAAACCAATTTATTGATAGTGCTGATATAGTCTAGCTATTAATTTTAGCCATCTTTGTTTCATATATATAGAAATAAGAAGACCAGTTTCTTTGTAGCCCCCTGACCTGGAACTCAGTTATGTGGATTGGGCTGGCCACACTTTCAGAGATCTACCTGCCTCTGCCTCCTGAGTGCTGAGATTAAAGGAACAGTGCACCACCATGCCTGGCTAAGAAATCATCCATCTTTATTAGTTTACAAAAACACATTGCAGAGTTAGGATACTGACATTTTAGATTTGCCTTTGAAAAAACCAACAACCTGGCACAGTACTGTTTCAAGAGCTTGACAAATGTTTCTTGATGATTAGCATTTTTCTTTTAAATATTTAAAGGTAAGACCAGAAGAAATGATTGAATTTAAGTTTTAGTAGGAAAGAAGTTTTAGTAGTTTGTGTTAGTGTGGTGTAGACCATCTTCCAAAAGAAGGACTGACCCTGGACAGCAAATGCTTGCTCAAGATTATAAACTTGACTTGTTGTCCTTCTGAGGGAAGGGTGGATCCAGGGGTCCAGTGACCCCTCCTGGCCAGCCAGCTCACCCAAGCTGTATAAAGTGGAGGGATTAAGGGCATATGGGCAGGAAATGTTAGGTGGCGGGCTTCTCTCCCACCATGGCTGTCTTGTGTGGAGGTTCCTGGCCTGGGATGAACATCAGGGGGAGGGAGAACACCCAAAATCCTGTAAGCGACCCCCTCACCTATTCACTCTGTGAGCAAGTCCATTAAACTCACTAGCATCTTCTAAACCAGTTTCGAAGTCTTTCTTTGGTTTGTGCATGCCTTTTTCCTGGGAAGGAAATACCTGCAACGATTGGATGAGTTGTTTTAGGCATTGTGTGCAGGTCACTGAAGTTGGACCCTAGAGTGGTCTCTATTGAGGGTTGTGGACACTATCTCATTATGATGTGAAAAGAAAATGTTAAAGGTTAATGGATTAAGCTATACTAAGTGTTACCTATGGATGGGCCCTGGCCCCTCACAGCACTTGTCTTACAGTAGTGTGCTATACAGTAGTGAAATTTCCTACATCAGGGTTTTATTCAGTACCCAACATGGCCTGACACCACTCTGTTTCTCATCAGGGCTCTGTGACACAGGGATGTTAACAGATAGATGAACTTAATTTTACTGATTTTACTATTGAGTTTTAACTACATGTGCATTATAACATGAACAGCAGGTCTAAAAAAATATTAACATGTATTACAAATGTGATTGAAGTTTAAAATATCAATAATGTAAGCATATGTACACTACAGGAAAGTATTAGAGCAGGTAATTAGAGCAGACAAGGTCTTTGTCATGAGCTTATATCTGCCAGGGTGGGCCAGGTACATTACAAGTATCCCTCTTCAAATTTTGTATTCATAGCAAAGTGAAAAAAACAGCTGCTTTTGTGTCACAGCATGAATAGATTAAAAATGGGCATTTGGGGCTGGAGAGAAGTCTCCACTGGTAAGAGGACCAGGGTTCTATACCCAGCACACACATGGTGGCTAACAACTGTCCATAACTCCAGTTCCAAAGGATCCAATGCCCTCTTCTGATCCACGGGCATTGCACGACATGGGTGCAATTACATCCATTAGATGAAACACTCATACACATGAATAAAAATGAATTAAAAATAAATTTACAAATAGGCATTTAGAGACACTTTCACTGTTTCCACAGCAAGTTTACCATTGACAGCATTAGGCACAAACAAATTTAAGAAAAACACAAACAGAAATTCCTAAACTATTTAAATATTTTATAGTATAAGAGCTATTTGAGCTTGGGTGTGGTGGCACATGCCTTTAATCCCAGCACTCGGGAGGCAGAGGTGGGCGGACCTCTGTGAGTTCCAGGCCAGCTGGGGCCACAGGGAGACCTTGTTTCAAAAACACCAAAAAACAAAACAAAACAAAACAAAACAAAACAAAACAAAACACCAACAAAAAAACAAAAACAAAAAACAACAACAACAACAAAAAACGAGCTATTTGAGCCCAGTTGTTAAAAATATAATGAAGTAGCACTATCTAATGAACATTCAATTACAGATGATTCAAATCGGTGAAAATGTACATTTCTAACTGAATATTTACTTTAAAACTTTTTAATTTTTTATTTATTTCTGTGTGTGTTTTACTTACACACATGGAAGTGTACATGTGAGTACAGTGCCTGCAGAGACCAGAAGAGGGCATCGGATCCCCTGGAACTCGAGTTATAGATGGTTGTTAGCTGCCATGTGGGTGCTGGGAATGGAACCTGGGTCCTCTGCAAGAGCAGCCAGTGCTCTTAACCTGTTGAGCCATTTCTCCATCCTCCTGAATATTTACTTTTAATGATTGTCACAGTCACATAAAAGACAGCTCACCTGAGCCAGGCATTGTGGCTCACACCTGCAATCACAACACCCACAGATTCCAAGTCAAGAGGAGCATCCAGAGTTTAAGGCTAGCCTGGGCTAGAAAGTGGGACCATGTTTCAAATGAACAAAATCACGGGCAAGAGAGATAGCTCAGCAGTTGGTAACGCTTGCTGCTCTTTCAGAGGACCTGAGTTTGGTTCTCAGTCCACATATCAGTAACTCCAGGGAATTTAACACTTTCCTCTGGCCTCCACAGACACCCTTACTCATGTGCACAGATTGCACATAAAGACCCACACATATACACATATATTTTTAAAAATAATTTTTTAAATTTTATTTATTTTTTATGTGTATGAATGTACTGTCTGCATGTAGGTTTGTGAACCTGAGTCATGCAATGCTGTGGAGGTCAGAAGAGGGTGTCAGATTCCCCTGGAACTGGAGTTAAAGATGGTTCTCAGCCTCCATGTGGGTGCTGGGGAATGTACCCGGGTCCTCTGCAAGAGCAGTTGGCGCTCTTAACCACTAAGCCATCTCTCCAGCCCCTAAAAAATAAATCTTTAAAAAAATATTTCACACAGATATAAAAATAAACTATATACATACTTTGACATAGAATACAATTATTGTAAATAAAATATAAAATCAAAATAAAAAATATAAGGTCACACTTCTATCAGCATTATCTGGGCAATGTTAACACATATCTAAGAGTATAGAAATATATTAAAACTACTTATAATTTCAGCACATTAATAATATCTATACATTTTATGTTAATATATTCACATAAAATTATAAATAAAGTAACATATGTATATAGAGAGGTATTGTATAACCAAAGTACATTAAAAAGTTTAGAGACTTGATCCAGTGGAAAACCAGAAGTGACAATGAGAGAACTACCTGACTGTGAATAATAGGGGGTCAGAGTAATCCAGGGAGGGCATAGTAGATGCGAAAGGAACTGTGCGCCTTTGCACAGTGACTATTGGAATCCAGTTACATAGTTAATACGCATGGCAAGACAATCCATGGGATCTATACCAGAAGCTCATGGAGAGATGCAAAGGGCTCTGTCTCCATGTCCCCAATTTCAATTCTAGCTCTGTCATTTCTTAGTTGTATAATCTAGGTACCTTATTTCTCAGAAACTCAAGCTACATCTACATAACATGGGCACATCTGCTGGTGTTATTATTATTGTTTTAGGGTTTCTGAGATTATAGGCATGGGGTAGACGTCATCCTGCTTGGTACACAGTAGGCACCAAACAATGGATTTTACTCAGCATTTACTTAATGTTTGATGTCATCTGCTTCAGAAAAACTATATGTTTACTGGTATTATTATCATGAAAATTAATGTCGATTTGAGTATATGAATCACCCCCATCATACTCTATGCTTTTTTTTATTATCAAGGTGATCTCATCTGGGATGTTGTGGAATATGAAATGCCAGTGAAGACATTGTCATTGGGGTAGACAGAACTATAAATGGGTTATCATTAGCGGTGTGGAATGCCGAAATCTGTTATGTTTAATTTTATCTCTGATCCCAGTCCATCTTGCACCTTAAATCCTTTTATTATACATCATATCCCTTCTTTTTTGCCCTTTGTTATTTATTAAGCTATATTGCTTTATCAAAATATTCTTATGCACTTTCATCTTGCCTGCCTATACCCAACCCTATTGTGTTTAAGACACTACTTTTAGGCCATCTGTTCTTTGGGCAGAGCCCTGCTGGCAAACAACACTGCCCACCTACCAAGAAATCTTGAAAACATCTTTTGTAGGCTTTCTAGTTCACCTGCAGGTGCCAAGAAATTCATGTTTTCTCAGCCCTAAGGATCCAAATGCTATTCAGGAAACTAAGCTTTTCGCCAAGCTTCCACCTTAATTACTGCTGTCAGTTACCTGTCAACCCAAGTTACACACCCGCTTTTTGGCTCTTTGTGCACAAACCTGAGTCTGAGTGAAAATAGTTTAATGGACGGAGGCAAGGAAAATGGCAGACCGATCTGTGAGGCCATCTGGAAAGTCCCGGATGTCCCTTCCTGCTCAAGTTTTACTCATTTCCAGAAAGCATCATCTTTTGGAGACTATGAAACATCCTGTGACTTCTTTCTACTTTTGCAAACTCAGGGCCTTATCTAATCCCAAACTTTTCACATCCATTGGGCAGCCCAGAAGAGTCCTCTGTGCCAGCATATATGCTTACTGCTGTGAAAATCCAAATTCCATTTCTAAGCAAATTTCAATGGAATAGCCTTTGTTTATTTGTCTGTTTATAGGGCTTATCTAATATGCATTACTTTTTTGGTATTTTTGAGACAGGGGTATCTCCCGTTGTCCAGCTGGCTGGAGCCCGCTTTGTAGCTCAGGCTGGGGCCTTGAACTCCCCGAGCTCCTGCCTGCCTCTGCCTCTCTGAGGGCCTTTTATTCATTGTCACTGGCGTAGTAATTGGCTCAGCCGCCCCGCAGCGCACAGCTGCCTACAACCTCTTTCTATGAATAGTCATTCACAACCAATAGGGAACCTGGCGGTCAGTGCGTGGTTCCAGGTTAGCGCCTGGGCACTTGTTGGGTTGAGGCAACCGAGGAAATATGATGAGGCATTTTCAGGTGATATACGCGGACCTAGACAGACAGAGAGGACACGGTACTATATACAACGCTACTGCAGAAATACTTGGTATTAACTAGGGAGGTTTGAGCTGAATTTTTAAAGTCATTTCTCCTGTGGAAACTTAAAACTTAACAAGGATGAGCTATATTAGTATCTAGAGGAAGTCCTCATGGAGAGAAGTCGGACACACGGCTTTGGTGCTAGAGCCCCAGGACGTGCGGCCCCGGTTCCGCCCCTCCCCGTCCAGTAGCGCGGCGTAGGCGAGCTCGAGACCTTCGCCCTTAGCCTCTGGGCGTGTACCCTATGTATCAGCAGCCCCCACACTGCCCCCCCACCCCCATGTTCGCGAAGATATACTCATAGAGGACGAGCAAAAGGATATGGTCGAGAGTGGAGAGCGTGAAAGTGAGACGAAGGCTTTCCCCCAGCACAGAGCAAGTCCGTGCCTGTTTTCTGCCCCAACTCTCACTTGTGGATTTTTGCCACAGCTGGCTGAAGCCCCCTTCTCGCTTGCTCCTTACACAAGAATGCTAAAGTTCAACTGTAAGGACATGTACAAAAATGGCTATGCAAGATGGCTCTGTGGTAAAAAGCACTGGCTGCTCTTGCAGATGACCCAGGTTTGATTCCCAGCACCCAAATAAAATATTTACAAAAACAAAACAAAACAAAAGACTATGTCTTCCTATTGAAAATAAGGATAAGGACTTCTCTTCTATTACTTTTCCTAAATCATTTGCTGTAGGAAACTTGAAATTGCAAACTTATTTCTCATTTCTTTAAAATGTTTCTAGGTCCATTTGAAAAGGAAGTGGGTCTTCCTTAGCTAGATGACACAGCAGCATCTTTCTCAAAGATCTCAGTGAAGAGGAAATTCAGGATTACTCCTGAGTATGTCTGATGTTAAATGTTTGGGATACTTAACCTACTGCCTGGCACTCAGTAGGTGCTGAATGCATGACATTTTTATTGCCATCTATCCCTTGGGAACCTAACTTTGGTGGCTGCCTCGCTCCAAGTTGCAAAACTACATGTTTTCATAAAGACACATGGTTATTTTTTCTCTGAACAAAACCAGTATTTAACAATGGTTATAGCAGTTATCAGCTAAAGCAGATGACCTGTGTGGACAAATGGTGCTGTTAAAGTGAGGTTGTCAAGTTCCCCACCGATTTTTCTTTAAGGTAGGGCCATATGGACCTCAGGCTAGCCTTGCATTCTTTATATAGCCAAGGGTGACTTTGAACTCCTGATTTTCTTGCCTTTACCCCCCACATGCTAGAATTATAGGTGTTAGTCATCACAGTCCTCTTTTTGAAAACTTGTTTATCTTGAAAATACATATAAAATGGATTCCATCTACTTGACTACAGTAAAGGGTGAAATTTATTTCTGTAATCTTAACAGGTCTCTGATGTATTAGATTCTGGTTTTATGTTTCTTCTTTTTATGTATATGGATGTCTGCTTGCATGTAGGTTGGTGCACCCATGTTGTGCAATGCCGCGGAGGTCAGAAGAGGGTATAGGATTCTCCTGGAACTGGAGTTAAAGACAGTTCTTTGCTGCCATGTGGGAGCTGGGAATCGAATCCAGGTCCTCTGCAAGAGCAGTCGGCACTCTTAACCACTGAGCCATCTCTCCAGCCCCTACATTCTGGTTTTATGCTTAGTAAGTTCTTAACTTTGTGAAGAATATTTCTGGATTAGGATATTTTGTTTGTAATTATATTTCTGCAATATAATCAGTTAAGAAATGGCTTATGATGAAGGGAATAGAATTTTATGTGAATATGAAAAATTCAGTAGAGCAGAGAAGGTCCTGTAGAAGACAGGGAGGAATAACATGGTAGAGTAGGATGTATTAAAATACTTAGGTGGAGGGGCTGGAGAGATGGCCTAGTGGTTAAGAGCACCGACTGCTCTTGCAGAGGACCTGGGTTCGATCTCCAGCACCCACATGGCGGCTGAGAACTGTCTGTAACTTCAATTCCAGGAGAACTCCAGTTCCAGGGGAATCCGACACCCTCTTCTGACCTCCATGGCATGTGCACAGGTGCACAAACCTGCATGCCGAAAGTACATTCATACGCATAAATAAATAAAATAAATAAATAAATAAATAAATAAATAAATAAATAAATAAATAAATAAAATAAAAAAATACTCAGGTGGAGAAGGGCAGAAATTTAGAGAACCTAGCATAGGTTCTCTGACCGTGAAGAATTGTTTCAAGATAAAATTTTGTACTTGTTTTTGCTACCATTTTCATAGCTACTTTGGGTTGAGGGCAAAGGAAGGAGATTTCTGCAGCCTCTGGCTTTCTTTCTTTTTTTTTTTTTTTAATGTTTTTAAAGATTTTTATTTTATTTTATTTATTTCCGTATGTGTATCAATGTACTGTCTGCATGCAGGTTTGTGCACCCGTGTCGTGCAATGCCGCGGAGGTCAGAAGAGGGTGTCGGATTCCCCTGGAACTGGAGTTCTCCTGGAATTGGAGTTTTCAGACGGTTCTCGGCTGCCATGTGGGTGCTGGGGATCGAACCCGGGTCCTCTGTAAGAGCGGTCGGCGCACTTAACCGCTAGGCCATCTCTCCAGCCCGAGCCTCTGGCTTTCTTAATGAGAGGAAGGGCTGGCTGCAGGCATGAGATTATGGAAGGGGTAAGATGATTCTTAAACCAACGCTAATGAAATGATAGAAACAATATCACATCATGACATTCTTTTTCAAAGAAAGTACATTTCTTATAAGGGCTTCAGATAACTAACAGCAACCGACAAAAAGAATCAAGATGACTTGAACGAAATGTTCAGTGGAAGAATACGCTTTGGGGAGATATGGACAGGAACCATTAGACTAAAATAAACAAAAAGACTTGAGATCCATTCTGTTCCCAAGCCATCTGACAAGTTTCTGCTGCTTCATGATCTCACTTCTCTCTGCAGATAGGCAACCGCCTGCCTTCCCAGGGGAGATGGTCCCCACAGCTACCTCAGATTACAAGATCAAAGAATTACAAGCAAACAACCTTCACAGGCTCAAAAAAATCCGTGCCATATGCCTTTAACTCAATTTTCTCTTCATCTGTGCCTGGCACTTATCTCTAGGTAGGCTTTGGCTGACACTGAAATCAATTCATTTGTAACACTGTTCTAAGAGCTCTGCCGTAAGCTAATGTAAGTAGACAGACTACATATCCCTATTTAAGCACTGCAGGCCAGGCTTATACAAATGGTCTTATACCTTGTAGATAAATAAGCTGTACAGTTCCACAGGGAACACACTGCCTAGATGTTGGTTCAGAAAGCATTTAAACCATGACATTCAAGTTCTTGACAAACCAGCTCTTTCCTGTTTGCTCCATAAGACAAATATAATCAGTATCTCGTTAGCTTTTTGTTTCTTAGTTTAAATACATCTGTCTTATATTCTGCTAAGCTGAAGTTACAGCTGTGTAGTTTCTAGGGCCATGAAGCATGTAGTAAATAATAAATTGAATGTGGAATTATACACACAGTTTGAATGTATATGTCCCTCTAAAATCCATACTTGGAAACTAACACCCAATGGAATAGTATTAGGAGGTGATTAAGGGCTAGAGATGTAGTGCAGTTGATAGAGTGCTTGTTACCATTCTGGAAGCCCTGCTTTAGATCCCCAGTATCTCATAAACCAGGGGCACCAGAAGTTCAAGGTCATTCTTGGCTACATAGGAAGGTCAAAATCACCTGGGCTGCATGAGACAGTGATATAGACTAGCTATGAGGTCTCCATCCATGAGAATGGATTGTTCTAAAAATAAAGTTTGAGGGGAAGGGGATCTCTTGTGTCTCCTCCCTTTCTGCCATTTGAGAATACAAACTGATTCCTCTCTGCCAGGCACTGAAACAGAGAACAGTCCTCACCAGACATCAAACATATTGTCACCTTCGTCTTAGGCTGTGCAGTCTCCAGAATTATGAGGAATAAAGTTCCATCATTTGCCTAGACTCTGGCACTTTGTCATAACGACAGGAACAGACTAAACAGAGTTGTGCAGCCTGCTACACATAGGGGAATGCACATTGTCTCATGATGGCTTGAAGTTCCCTTGCCTACATGCTTGTCATACAGGGTTTTTAAAAATGATCTCTCAGGGTTCGGTGGTTAAGAGCACTGGTTGCTTTTGCAGAGGACCCAGGTTTGGTTTCCAGCTACCACATGGTAGCTAACAACCATCATCTGTCACTCCAGTTCCAGGGGAATCCAGTGCCCGCTTCTGGCCTCCCTAAGCATTACATACAGGGTTGCCCTTACATACGTGCAGGCAAAACATTTATTCATATGAGCTAAAAATATAAACAAGCCCGGTGTGGTGGCACATGCCTTTAATCCTAGCACTTCCATATAGGTAAAGAGAAATTAAATGTTGCCAGCCTGAAGGAAAAGTTGCACTGCTTTGAAGAGTTAGTAAAATGTGCCCAAACAGAAGAGGAAAAGAGTGGGCAGTCCAGCATGAACTAGCTACAGGAGCAAAATAATGCAGGAATAATCACAGCCCATTCTATAAGCCACAAGAAAACTGGCTTGTGTAGAAGAAAAAAAAATTATTGTTGAGAAGTGTGTCACTTAAGATTAAATGCAAGTGACAGAAAAATTCTAATTAACAGAGACTGATTTAACGGAATTATATTTCTCACTCACAGAGAAACCCACAGCCACATGGAGGGATGGCAGGGCCTGGGCCCTTTCAAAATTTTTGTTGTTGTTGATTTATGTGTTTTAATACATCTTTATTTTCTAGATGTATGAATTTAGCTGAATTGCCAAACATGCCATAGAAAGAACCATGTCCAGGTAGAATGATTGACAATGTGAGAAACACAGCTCTCACCTCAAGAGAGATAAGAAATTGTTCTAGAGGCAAATATGAGTGACCATGGCCCAGGAGATTTAGGTTACCTCAAACTCCATGTTCCAATGTGTTAACAGTTTAATGAAATATTTATTGCAACAGAAGAAAGGAAATTATAAATCAATGTGTTTTCCAAATACATTGGTGGGTACATCAGGTAGGTGGGTTACAGCAAAATGAGCCCTGTTATAGGCTGCAGATGTTTTCTGATGACCCTCTGAGCTTGGGGGTTGGTGCAAACTACAGGTCTATTAATACACCCCAAAGGTCCCAAGTGATCTTCACTGACAGATTAGGTTAGGCATAGAGGTGGGCAATGAATGGCTATTAACAGGCTGAAGACAGCCCAAGATCAATTGTAATTATGCTCTGGATTCTCCACAATCACTGAAGTTCTTCTAATCAGCTCATCAGCCTTTGTAGAAAGGTTTCTTTGGGGGGAACTTTAGTTCACAATACAAGAAATGTATACTGGAGGAAGGAGAGTGAGAAGATACACACACAACCCCCACACCCACAACCACACATACACACACTGGGGGGGGGGAGTCAGAGACTGACACAAGCAACTTTGTCAGGTGGAAAGCAATGAAAATATGCATAATTAAAACAATGCTACAGTCACCCAACCCTATGTTATCAGGTCAAACTATTACCACACAAGAAGCATGATCTAACTAATTCATGTATACCACATAAAAAAGAATCCTTTTTAAGCACCCTGGCAGTGGGTTCATGCCACACCTGTCTATAAATGCAGCAGAAACTTGATGATGCTTGTTGTGTTAGTTTGAGCAGGATGGTGGGAGACACCGGACTATAATTTCAGGACAGAGCTTGCTCCTGCCTCTAAACTTAGTCTTTTCAAGCTTATTCTCATTTTTACTTCTGATCTGGCTTTTCCAAATTTGCTCTACTATACAGTAACTTGTGTGAGATGATCTACATACAAGATGCCTATTCCAATGATCTGAGCCTCATTCTATCTAGGAGTAGACCATGGGTGGTGGGGCAGGCATACTTCCTTTAATGATGCTTCCTATAAGATGCATTGACAAGTCTCTCAACATCTCATTTCTTATATTGAGCACACTAAGGTTCAAAGGAAAATTAGAAGCACAGTCTTCATTTCAGGCCGCCATATGCTTAGCTTAAAAAATATGGTGTCAACTTTTCAACATTCCAATACAGACAGAAGACTCATGTCTCTTCAAGAATCCTCCAAACCTTCAGTGCCAGATGGGGACTGCTGAGACATCCAGCTTGTGGACTGAGCAATTACTGGGGTTTCAGCCTCTTCAGAGTATAGACTTCCATTGTTGGACTACCCAATTTGTATCACGGAGACGGTACAGGAAGATCAAGACAGGGTGCTGTGCTTACTGGACCTCATTTGGTGACCATGGGAATGGAAGACCCCAGTGTGGAGCACAAGGGCAGAACTGATGGTTGTTTGGGCTTGCCAAGGAGGATCCTTCAAACAATTCCTTAAGGAAAACAGGACATCTTTCAGCCTAATAAAAAAATAAATCATAAGCTGAAGATGCTAAAACCTATGACATCATAATCTTGATATATGTGTGGCATGCATATATTCATACTTTGAAGTGATGCGAATTGGAAGGAATAAAAACAACAAAAAAAAACTGGGTCAAAGAACTGACTGAAATGATGAACCTCTGCCTAAAACAGTAAACTTCGCATTGAAAATTTTAAGAGACTAACAAAAAGATGAAAATCATGTGTGGCAGAATGCACGAGCTCTGGTGGGGCGGGGGGCAAGGAAGGGGAAATGGGTCTAGATTTGATTGGGAAATGTTACATGAAATGTACAAAGTCTCAATAAAAAATTGGCTTAAAAATAAAAGAATAGTCATTAAAAAAATACGGTATCTTTCTCAGTGCAGAAGAACACAGGAAACAACTACTCTGATGTCACAGAAAGTGACAGGACTACGGTGGAGTTCTTTGAGTAGTTCTAGATCAGGGGTCAGGAACAACTTCCATGAAGGACTTGGTAGTAAATTAAGCTTTGTGATCCATATTGCCTCTGGTGTAACTATACAGTTGTGTATTTAAAAAAATTTTTTTAAAGGCTGAGGCTAAGAACCGCAAAACACAGTTGTGTATTTATAGTGAAAGTACCACAGATAATAAGCAAGCAAATAATCATGGCTATGTTGAAAAAACTTTATTTACCAAATGCAGGCACAGAATAAAATTTGGCCCATGGGCTATGGATCCATTGCCTAGATTATAAATTTGGCTTGATTAGTGGGAGTCATTAAGGTTTACACAGTAAAGGCTACCTGAAGGGAGATTATGCCATGGTACAAAGATCCCAAGTATTGTTCAGGAGGGAGTTCCATCCTGGTCTATCACAAATTAGACTTGCAAATATGTGAAAGTTGTTTTGCCTCACAGGCTAACAGTTTCCTAATTTTACTAATGAGGGGAATGAACAGAGACTCTCTAAAGTTATTTTCACTTTAAAAGACACTGAAGAAACCAGAAATAAGTTTAATTGGAAATTTTTCAGCAATCCTGGTGTGAAGTCATGAAGCAGGGTGATGGCTGGGGAAAGAATGGGGAGATAATGTCAACGACGTCTTAAAGGAAAAGAAAGTAGAAAACACGTAGTGTTTAGATGAAGCATTGAGGGAGATTATGACATGTCTGCCAGGGTCTGTGTTGTAGGAAGGACGCTGAGGGACAGAGGGGTGGTTCTTCATCAAAGACACAAACGGAGAAAATCTACCTCCAGCAGAAGGTCAGGGAGTTTTCCTCAGTCTAAGTTTTTCCTTTGTGTAAAAGATTAGTGAACTTTTTTGTAAAAGTTCAAAAAGCAGCTGGGCATCCCGCCACTCCAGACATAGACAGATGTCTAATTTCAAGGCCAGCCTGGTCTACATAGTGAGTTCCAGGCCAGCTGGGGCTATATAGGAAGACCCTATCTCAAAAAATACCAAAAAATAAATAAATAAATAAATAAATAAATAAATAAATAAATAAATAAAAATAAAGAAAAAAGAAAAAGAAAAGAAAAAGTTCAAATAGCAAATTTCTGACCATATAGGCATTGCTACAGCTAGTCAATTCTGCCACTGTCGTGTGAAAAAATAGACACAGATAGTAGTGTTTAGATGAAGCATTGAGGGAGATTATGACATGTCTGCCAGGGTCTGTGTTGTAGGAAGGACGCCGAGGGACATTAAATGACCCATTAGATTTAGCTTAGTTATGAATGAAAGTATTGGCAAGCTGTAGTCATTTTAGGTCATGTGGGCACGAGTATACCCCTGCGCTTATGCACCTGATCGGCTGTCAGACTATTTTCTGCTAGCCATTAGCTAGAAACTGTGTAGGAAGCTTCTCTTAGCAGGATCAGTGCAGTCGAGGGACATTAAATGACCAATGGCTGTCTGTCCAATCAATAGTTATTTACTGCTGCTGGATTTGAATGATCTGCCTGCTCCTGCTCTGTGTCTTGGGGATTCTGCAACACCGTGTTTAGGAACCTGAAGAGAGACACTGCACACGGAGCCCCATGCCTCCCTTCTCTTCACAGCTAGAAGCAACTCCATTCTTTTCTCCCATAGAGGGTCGACCAATTTGAAAGTCAAGGACAGAAGGCTTCCTACACCAACACTGTAGGTTTGTTCATTTCAGGTATTCAGTTCCTCACAGATACAAACTGCGCCTTCCAACCCAAATTTATCTGAGTGATATTTTTTACTATTAAATGTTGATTTTATTTGTTTCAGAATTCAGACAGTAAGAGGAGAGCTGTTGATCATATTATAATACTTTTTGTCTGTTTGTTTATGATCTGGTTTATCCCTCAGCATGTAAACTGCTCTATATAAGGGGCCAATGTGTCCCCAATATCTAGAAGAGACTTAGCTAATTAACTAAAAAACATTACTAAACAAATGCTTATATTTATGTAGTGCTTCAATAAATGTAAAGGGCATGACCATTACTCAGAACCACTTGGGAGCTTACAAAGATTTCACATTCAAATCAAAACCACGTGGCTGATAAATGTCACTTCCTGACTCCATTTTCCCCTGATGTCTTTGCCTTTTCTGTGGACTTTACCTGTGGCCTGAACCTGCAGATTCCAGAACAAGAAAATCCTTTGAAACTTTAAGCAGACTCCTGAACTCAAACAGACAGTAATTTGACAAATCTTTGTTTTTCATTCTCTTCACTTGTAAATCAAACTAAACCAACTAAAAAGTGCACCCAAACTCTTCTTTGGGAATATTTGGTTTTCTTACTTTGATGTAGCATGTGAGAGAGGCCCCTGTAGCAAGAAACCAAGGACACCTTTTTGTGGGAAGATCCAGTTTGAATTAGGGGCTAGTTCTCAGCTAGCCTCCCTCAGGGCACAATGTGGGAGTCATGGGATTCTTCTGACCCCACCCCAAGAGGGAGCAAGCAACATGGCCCAGGCACATGATGCTAGGCAAGGCAGCAGTATACATTGATAAGAGACTGGTGGTCTGTGATTGGCTCTGGGAGCTGATGTCATTTTGTTTATTTTGCATGTAGTGTATACAGGCTGAAGCTGGCCTGGATTTTGAGTGTCAGTGCTTAGTGGGTTGGACCAGGGTCTATCAGACCACCAACCTGGTAAGCTGGTATAAAGTTGGACGGTAGCATGGAGTTGAACAGAGACCAATCAGGTCACAAACATGTGGTTAGTGGGCTAGAGTGGGGGGTGTCTATCAGACCACCAACCTGGTAAACTAGTGTGGGGTTGGATGGAGACCAATCAGGTCACCAACCTGTGGAGTGAATTGTGAGTGGGTGTAGGCTGAAGATAGGCCAGCAGCCATCAGGCTGAAGTTCCTATCCAGAGACCAGCAGTCCTTGGGCAGGTGGGAAAGCACTGCTAGATAGGAATCATTCCCCTTCCCCAGGCTAATGACCTGAGTTGGAAGTACCTTTCAGGTTGGGTTACAAAAGTGACCAACTGACCTCTAAGCCAAGGGGTCAGTTCCCCACAGTGACCATAGGCAGCCACTGTGCTCCCCTTCCCTTAGCAGGACTGCACTGATCCTGCTAAGAGAAGCTTCCTACACAGTTTCTAGCTAATGGCTAGCAGAAAATAGTCTGACAGCCGATCAGGTGCATAAGCGCAGGGGTATACTCGTGCCCACATGACCTAAAATGACTACAGCTTGCCAATACTTTCATTCATAACTAAGCTAAATCTAATTTTCTGATCCACGTCAATTATAAAATAATAAATTTTATTGTTTCAAGCCATTGAATTCTACGGCTAACTTGTTACATGATAACAGGTATCCACTCACCATGATAACTGACATAGAACTCTATCCTCACATCTTTGCTGGGTGTGGTGGCACACGCCTTTAATCCTAGCACTCGGGAGGCAGAGGCAGGCAGATCTTTGTGAGTTCAAGGCCAGCCTGGTCTACAGAGTGAGTTCCAGGACAGCTGGGACTACAGGAAGACCCTGTCTCGAAAAGACAAAGACAAAAAAAAAAAAAAAAAAAAAAAACCAAAAACGAAGTGCAATTGTATTTGGAAAATATAACAACCCCAAATCAGGGGACCTGGATAAGTAATCCTAGTCCAATCTATTGTTTTTCTTTATATGACATCCAATCCTTTCTTGCAATTTTATATTAATATTTTGAAAAAGAAGAATGTAGCTAAGTTAAGGGGAACAAGTAAAGGTGTAATAGTAAGTGTATTATATTCACAGCTTCAATGTATGCTGCCATAGATGTCAGGGTTGTATCAGGATTTAGCCGGTTATTCGCACTGGGCAACAAATTTCGGTAAGTGTCCCTGATAGTGGTATTTTGCTCTGCACTGGATGATAAAATTTGTGTTTGACCTTAATGTCATTGTATATTATACCAAATAAAATTTCCTACATTGTGCGCACTCATATCTGATGTATACGAAACAGAAATGCTAAATGGTTTGAGGCCCAAGTTGCAATGCAAGCTTGTGATCTAATCTTGTGTGTTGAGTGTGTGTATCATATCATGCCTGTTAAGCCAGATGTCCAAGGCCAATAAAAGTTGCTCTCTCTAGTGAAATTTTCATGTTTGCAGACTGACACAAGGCAAGTTTTGCTCACGATTCTCTATGGGGTCAAACAAGTGGATTTTGCCCTTCTCTACTTTACATCTCTCTATTTCTTTAGGTGCCAAGAAGAATGTGGGATAGTCCCAGCAATGTATTGCATAAATGGCATTGGTCAATCTTTGAAATGCTCCAATTTTATGCAAAACGCCTTCACAACTAGTTTTCTCCTCATAAGGTGTCTCGGTTTTGGCACGACTAGATACAATGTTACTTGGAGTTTGCTCCATATCTAGTTTTTAAATGCACTTTCCCTGTCATGTATATAGATGGATTTGTGTCATGCAGTTCTTTTCTGCGCGAATTGGTCTACTCAAGCCTAATAAACTATGAACATCTTTGAGTTGTTTGAAGGCCACTGGAATATAAGCCAACAGCAATTGAAATTTTGCAAAATCTTTTAGTATGTGTGACATATAAGAGTCCTTTAACTTTTAACTTGTACAATGAATGAGGGCATACCTATAATGATCAAATGTCATTTCTTGATAATGTTCTCATCCAAATCGGTTCTATAATACCTTTAGCTTCATAATCACTTTGCACATTATAACTGTAAATAGAAGATATTAGCAGTTGTAATTCTGATGGATTTCCCCTTATAACTAAATTGTTGTTTTTTATCCACGCATTATATTGTGAAGTCTTTGCAGAAATATTTGTACATTATGTCTTTGTGGCGATGTCTAGCAATTTTAACTAATGATAGTTCAGCCATTGGAGAGATGGACAAACTGCGTTATCATATATGATTACTTCTAGTTCTGTTTGTGAAGTGTACATCAGTATGTGATTCAGTTGATCTGGTTTGTGAGTATTTGAGCTTTTGTATATTCATAATTGTAAAGTCTTCATGTTGAAAATCATTTTTCTATTCCCGTGAATTGTTTGTTACCCTAGATTCAGAGAGAGTATACTAGTTGCATTCCTTAGTAGCACTGGATGATTTCTCCTAAGGGCATTATGTGAAATCTTATCCTTCATCACTGACATCACCTCAAGATCATATATCCTATCATCATCGAAAGGAGGAAGTGAGTAATTATAAGAGACCATGTTTCACTATCACTGTCCCACTATACCCGATGAGTCACTTGTTCCACTTTTGTGTATTTCGTTTAATTGTGTAGCATATTTTTCATTAGATCAAATACATCCAGTTCAGACTGGTCCTAGCAATTGGGTTGATTTTCTGAGTGTCTGTAATCTGTAGTCTCCAGAGTCTGGAGTGCGTTGCGTTGAATCAGTCACTTTCACTCTCTATCAGGGTGCTTGAGATTTGCTGCACGTAATTATTCGCTCCATTAATCATCTCCTATATGCGCACTCCTCTGTAGTGCATGAAATGATAACACAGTCATGGCTGCATCTGAGTGACTTTTGAGAGCTATTTTCCTTTTATTCTATATCATCTTCATATGATCGTGTTAATCTTTATGATTGATATCATTCTACTGCCTTAAATGTGAGAGATAGATAATCACTACTGATGTCAGTCGTCTTCTCGGGGCTTAGGAGACTCTTAGTGTCCTTTTGTCTAGTGTATATGGTGTGTTTTGCAGTCAGAGGATCTTTTTCAAGCATGGATATATTCACAACTTTGTGCGAAGGATTGTATTATGAAAAGCTCTGGCATTTACCTGTCGGCGTTAGTTAGGTTCGTTATTGCCTGCAGTTGTCAAGAAGAAATAATCCGTTGTACAATTCATCATTATAAATATATAATTTATTGGGCTTGTTAGTAAGTGATCAATTTGGGAAATTTGGAGAATAGAAAATATACACAACTCTGTAAACAAAGCTGTTTCATAATTCACTGCTCAGAAGTAAGTATTATACTATTTTCTGGATTAAATCTCTCTTTGTGTGTTCGTGTTTGTGTGTTTACATGTGTGCATGTATGTGTGTGTGCATACATGTGTGTGTTTATGTTTATGTGTATTACTGTATTGTCTTTTGTGTGGAGTCTCAGTCTTTGAGAGTTATCTGAGATGATTAGTCTCAGATAATTTACTCAATCTCTTTGTGTCTTAGTTTGTTTAATCTCTAAAATGGTCAAAATAACATTTTTCATAGCATTACTATGAAGGTTTATAAAATAATAGTTTCACACACTATATTGCTTATAATATCAATATAATAAGTGATATCAAACGGAAATTAAAGAAAGAATCTTGTTGATTTGGAAAAGATGGAGTGACATCAACTATTCCTGGGGCCCAGTTTCTCGCGAGGCGAGTGACATGTTCTGACATGAACATACCTTTTTTGCAAGATAGAGGGGAGTGATAAAGATAATTTATCCATCAAGATTGTGGACTAGAGGCTGGCTCGAGGAGAATCTTCACTCACCAGAAAAACCCTCTAGAGCAACTCCGAGCTCTTAACAGACGTTTCTGTATCTATCCATGTTCAGGCGAGGGTATACTAGAAATCACCTTAGACAATAAGTATGCGAGTTAGCTCTTCTTTTAATTCCGACCTATGACATAGCATTTATTGGAAAAGGATATACTCAACGAATAGATTGTATACTGTACTTAGGGCCAGTTCATGTAAACCAACACTGAGATATTCCACATATGAATGTAGTATTCTATTCTAGATAGGCATTCTGTAGGTCTCGTATATCTTATAGCCTTCCACAGCTAAACAAGTTCAGTTGTATCTCCATATCTTGTACTGGAGGATTATTGCTGTATTATCTGTATCTGTATCTAATCTGTATCTAATCTATATCTATGGGACGCTGTATATCTTTCGGTAATCTACTACTTTTTCTCTCTCTTTTATCGTGCTATCTATATAGTCTAGATGATACATATTTCTCTACACAAGTCTATTAAGGTCTTTGTAGGAGCGCTTATTCTTGTACTAAATTTCCAGGCGGATATTTACTGTTAATCCTCATATTCTACAGTCTGTATTAGTATCCCCTTTTACTGGCGTTTCTAGTAAAGGATTCTCTCATATCCATAGAAATTATCTATAGCTCGACTATTCTCGTATATCTTCTATCTTTATCTTGTATCGTAATGTGCTATCATACCTATCCCTGTAGTCGTTATCTGTAGGCGTACTCTATGAGCTATAGGCTGTATCTGCTATGCTGTACTGTATCTATATCTATATCTTAGTGCAAAATCTGCTATCCCTATAAGTTGCTGATCCTATTAATCTGTATTCTGATCTGTAGAGCGAGCTTATCTATATCTCGTTCAATCAGGTAATTCGGTTCAACTACAGATGTGTATAATAGATCCTCTTGCTCAGTGGCATCTAAAGAGTCTACGAATTCACATCAACCATAGGAGATGCAACTCGCCACAATTTTCTGCATAATGTCTCAAGTCCCCAAATCAGGTGCTGAAGGCTGATGGATTCCGTAGATTCTACCTGTTCAGTCTATTCCTCAGATCCAAAGAGTTGATCACAAAGCACAGATAACACTCACCAGGATGTAGGAGAAGGCAAGCATCAGCAAAAGGTCAAGCTCCCTTCATGCCATTGGACCTTTAATATCTAGGCTGCCGATCAGAAGGTAATGCCCACGTTTAGGGTGGGCCACTTCAGTACCTAGTCATAGAGAATCCACTAAGATGTGCTTCACTATTTGTGGTTCCAATCCTAGTCAAGTTGACATCCAGGATTAAACAGGATTAATCACCACACCTTCCTATTTATAATAGCTCTTCAAAAATATCTATGAACAAACATGACCAAAGACACTAAAAAATCTAATACAATTGAAAATGATAAACCCCTGAAGAGAAGAAGCCTTGAAGAAGACACCAGAAGATGGAGGACCACCCATTTCATGGATTGGAAAAATTCATATATAGGAAAATGACCATCCTTGCTCAAAAGTAATATACAGATCCAGTTGCCTATCCACCAATTAAAAATATTCCATGAGCTTCTTCGACAGACTAGACTAAAAACACCCTAAGTTCACATGGAAAAATAATAAGACCTTGGGATAGGAAGCCAAAGAACCCTGAGCAAAAAAAGAGCAGGGGCATTAGCTATATCCAGACTTCAAGCTATATTAACGGGCCATAGTTGTTAAAAAAGAAAAAATTTTCTAGTAAAAAAACAAATAAAAAAAAAAAAACGTTATTGACACAAAAACAGACCCATAGACAATCCGGCACTGAACAAAATTGAAGATCCAGACTTGACATGCAATTTCAACATACCTCAATTTGACAAAGTGCCAAAAGAAACCTCAGTTGGAGGGAAAGACAGCCATATTCACAAATGATGTTTGGTGAAAACTGGATCATCACTATGTAGAAAGAATAAAAATTAACCCTACATCTCACCACTGTAATCAAAATATCAACTCCAAATGGATCAAAGACCTAATGTAAACTTCTGACAATGATAGAAAGAAAAGTTAGCATCAGACCTATACAGACAAGGTGTAGGAAAAGACTTTCTAAATCCAGACAGCAGCTGCTCAAGAATAAGGTCAACAATGGACAAGTGGGGCCTTATTAAGTTAAAAAGCTTCTGTACAGCAAAAGAAACAAAAAAGTGCAGAGAAAACCCACAGAGTGTGAGGAAAGCTTCACCAGTGAAACATCTGATACAGCATTACCACCCAGAGTATATAAACTACTCAAAAAACAAAGGAGGAAGAAAAAAACTAAGTCACTCGAAAGATGGAGTAAAGAGCTGAACAGAGACTTCAGAAATGAAGAAGTAAAGATGGCTGAGAAACATCTTGATAGTGTCACTCTCACTAATAATTAAGGAAATGCAAATTAAAACCACTTTAAGATTTCATCTTACTCTGGTAAGATGGCTATGATCAAGAAAAACGGAACCAATGCTGGAAAGATTGTGGAGAAAAGGGAACACACATCCACTACTGGTGGGTAAATAACCATGCGCCCCTGATGGAAAGCAGTGTGGAGAACTCTTAAAGACTGAAAATGAGCCTACCGCCCAACCGCAATCATACCACTCCTGGGTATATATACCCTACAGACTTATCCTATTGCGGAGATACATCATGATCTATGTTTGTTGGCAGCTCTTTCTTAATAGTGAAGAGCTGGAAGCGAAGTAAGTGTCCCTCAAAAGACTAGTGTGTAAAGAAAAATGTGGACACTACACAATAGGATGTTATTGCATGTGGTAAAGAAAGATGACATTATGAACTTTGCCAGGTAAATATGGGTAGAAATAGAAGCCTTTATGGCTAAAGTGAAGTAACACAGTCCTAGAAAAACAAATGATGTATGGTTCCCTCATTTGTGGATCCTAGCCCTAAATCCCTATTTTGTAAGGCAAACTGACTCTTTTTTGTTTTTTTGTTTGTAAATATAATATCTGAAAGATGTTACATCATCAACTTACTATGTAATGTAAAGTGATATTTTTCTCTTGCAACAACTCTACTGTTAAAATAATGAATCCCGGAAACATTTTTTGGTAATTCACTATGAATTTATATTTCACATACATAATTTTCTATAATGTTATGCATATATATTATAATATATATATATATATAAGTAATTATATATATATATATATATGCATTTTTTTTGGAATTAACATACTGTTTATTCTCAAAGGCCATAATTTTGATACATATGTGTTGTTTAAACAGGCATAATTTGGAAAACTACAAAGGGGAGGGAACAACAACAACATAAGGACTGGGTCAAGGAACTGACTGATACAGTTAAATTCTGCTCAAAACAACAAGTTTCTGAAGAAAAAAAAAACCTTGGAAACACTGAGAGAATGATGCAAAACATGTATGGGAGAATGCATAAACTGGGGTGGGGAGGGGCAGGGAGAGGGGAATGTATCCAAATTGGACTGAAAAATGACGTATGAAATACACAAAATGCCAATAAAAAATAACATAATTTAAAAAAATCAGATTTTTCTATATAATAATAATTCACAATCACATTCATCATCTTTGCTGCTTTTTTTTTTACAGTAGTTAAGAAATGGAAACAACTTAAAAGTTCTTCAACTGATAAATGGATAATGAAAATGTGGTTTATTTCCACAATGAAGTTCTCAGAAAGAAAGATGAAATCAGGAAAAATGTAGGTAAATAGATGAAACTATAAAGTGTTATACTAAGTAAAGTACAACAGATTCAGAAAAAAATGTTCTCCTTCATTTGTGGCTCTCAGCACTAATTCCTTATATGTGAGCATAGATCCTTATGCAATAGCAAGAGCCAGAAAAAATGGTTGTAAAGTGAAAGATAGAATCTAAAAGTGCAGGAGATTAGGAAACAGATGTTTCCATAATGGGATAATGGGAGCATTCAACTGGGGAGAGAAGAACATGGCAAACCATGTGGACACTGTTGAAGAAGGAAATCACAAGAGGGAGATGATAGAAAAGTATTTTCAAGAGGGAAATGTGGGAAATGGAGGTAGTTTAACTGCGGAGGTAGGAGGGAGTTTAGACAGATGAGTGCATGTCTGTACTTGAAGGCTATGTAACACAGTGCCAGCTAGGAGAAACATTTCTTCAAGTTTTTGGTCAGGGTAATCCAAAATATTTCCATAATAATACGTACTATCGCCACACCCTTGTACACCTCCAGAAGGACATACTTAGGTTACAGGGCTTGGGGCAATGGATCACCTTATGAGGAACCTCCTCCCTAGTTCTGGTGGATACTAGATGTTTTAGTTACTTTTCTATTTGTGTGAAAAAAGGCTCTGACCAAGGGAACGTATAAAAGGAAGAGAAGAGTTTATTTAGGCTTGCAGTTCCAGGGGATTAGAGTCTATCATGGCAGGGAGGCAGGGTGGCAGGAGGTGCCAGAGCAGAAGAAAAGCGCAGAGGTTCACATCTTCAAGCAGGCACAGGAAGCAGAGATCAACTGGAGATACAGCTAGGTTTAACAACCCTCTAAGCCCATACCCCACGATGTGTTTCCTCCAGCATGGTCACACCTTCTAAGATCTTCCAAAAGAGTGCCACCAACTGGGGTCAAAATATACAAATACTTGCAGCCTGTGGGGGACATTTTCATGCAAACAACTATATTCCACCCTCTGGCCTTCATAGGCTTAAGACCATATAAAATGCAAGATGCATTTAGTCTGTCCTTAAAAGTCCCAATAGTCTTTACCAGTGTCAAAACTGTTCAAAAGTCCATATTCCAAAGTTTCTTTTTTAAATTTATTTATTTATATATATATATATTTTTTTTAATCAAATACACAAGAAATACTTACAACTAAGCCATCTCTAATTCCTCACTTGTGAAGTCTCTGTTCAGCTCTTTGCTCCATCTATTGAGTGGGTCATTTGTTTTCTTTATTCTTTGTTTTTTGAGTAGTTTATATATTCTGGAAATCAATGCTTTGTCAGATGTTTCTGCAGTGAAAGTTTCCTCCCACTCTGTGGAATTTCTCTTCACTTCCTCGATTGTTTCTTTTGATGTACAGAAGCTTTTGAGTTTAATGATGTCGGTCCCATTGTCAATTGTCGACCTTATTTCTTGGCAGCTGCTGTTTGATTTAGGAAGTCTTTTTCTAGCCTATGTCTTGTAGCTGCTGCCAATTTTCTTTCTATCACTTCAGTTTTGGGTTTCACGTTGAAGTCTTTGATCCATCGGAGTTGACTTTGTAAGGGTGAGAGGTAGGGGTTTAATTTCATTCTTCTACAAGGGTGTGATCCAGTTTTCAACACCAATTGCTGAAGATGTCTTTCTCCATGTGTCTCTCTTGGCCCATTGTCAAATATGAGGTGTGCTGAAATTGTATGTGTCGGTTGGATCTTCAGTTTTTTTCCATTGGTCAACTGGTCTGTTTTGTTGGCCAGTACCAGTGTTTTTATGACTATAGCCTGTAGTAGTAAGTTTGATGTCTGGTATAGTGATCTCCCCTGTTTGCTCTTTTTGTCAGGTTGCTTTGGCTATTCAGGGTCTTTTGTTTTCCAAATGAAATTAGGATTTTTTTTCCAAGCCTTGAAGAGAACTCTTGGGGATTTTATTGGGATTGCATTAAATCTACAACGAATTTGGGTAATGGACATTTTAAAATTTATTCCCAATCCATGAGCATGGGAGTTTTCCATCTTCTGATGTCTCCTCATTTCTTTTTAGGGTATTAATTTTTTGTTGCGAGATCTTAGGTTTGTTCCTAGGTATTTTATTGTTTTTGAGGCTATTGTAAGTGGGAAGGTTCCTTGTGTCCTTCTTCAGTTGCTTGTTGTTGGTGTAAAGAAAGGCTACTGATTTTTCTAGTTCATTTTGTATCCTGCCACTTTAGAAGCTTTAATCTTTCTAGGAGTTTTTGGTGGTTGTTTTTAGCATCCTTAAGTAAACAACATAACTCAGAAAAAAAAAAAAAAAGTTTGACTTCCTCTTTTCCAATTAGAATCCTTTATTTCCTTTTCTTGCCTTATTGCTCAGCAAGGGTTTCAGCACTATATTGAAGAGGAGTGGTGACAAGGGCAGCCTTGCCGAGTTACACCTTTAAGGGAATCTTCTGTCATTTCCACATTTAGGATGATTATTGGCTGTGGTTTCCTGTATATGGCTTTGATTACATTGAGGAATGAACCTCCAGTCCATTCCCTCTAGGACTTTAAACATGAAGGGATGCTTTGTTTTGTCAAAGGCTTTCTCCACGTCAATTGAGATGATGGTGTGGTTTTTGTCCTTAGTCCATTTATATGGTTTGATGATATTTTATGATTTTTCTATGTTGAACCATCCCTGCATCTCTGGTATGAATCCAACTTGTCATGAGTGGATGATTTTCTTGATGTGGTCTGTTATGCGATTTGCCAGTATCCTGTTTAGAATTTTGCATCTGTGTTCATTAGGGAGTGGGACTATAGTTCTCCTTTTGGTTGTATCTTTACTGGTTTTGGTATAGGTATGCTGGCTTCATAGAACGGAATTTGGGAGAACTCCTCCACTTGTATCCTTCTAAACAATTGAGTAGTAATGGTTGTAATCTTTTTGAAAATTTTATAGAATTCTGCCATGAAACCATCTGGGCTGGGCATTTTTGGTTGGGAGGCTACTTATTAATCTTCAATTTCTTCCTGTATTATTGGTTTATTTAGGCTGTCGATCTCTTGGATGAGCTTTGGTGATTCCAGGTTTTCAATATATTCATCCATTCTTCTGGTTTTCAAACTTATAGAGTATAAGTTTTTGAAGTATCACCCGTATGATTGTCTGGATCTTTTCATTGTCTGTTGTTGATATTTCCCCTTTCATCACAGATTCTATTGATTTGAGTTTTTTCCTCTTTTTTTGGTTAACTGGGCTAGAGGTCTGTCTATCTTGTTTATTCTCTTCAAAGAACCAACTTTTGGATTCATTGTTTTTTTATTGATTTCTTTGTTTCTTTATTCTATGATCTCTGCTCTGATTTTTGTTATTTATTATTGTCTGCTCTGTTTAGGGTTCATTTGTTCTTGTCTCTCAAGTATTTTAGCTGCAGTGTTAGATCATTCACTTGTGCTCTTTCTGTTTTTTTTTTTTTAATGTAGGCACTTAGAGCTATAAACTTCCCTCTTAGGACTGCTTTTAAAGTGTCCCATAGATTTTTCTGTGTTGTTTATCATTGTCATTAGTTCCAGGAATGTTTTTATTTCTTTCTTCTTTATTCTTCCTTGACCCATTCATTATTCAGGAAAGTGTTGTTTAGTCTCCATGTGTTCTTGTAGTGTAGGGTTATTCTGGTGTTATAATTACTTTATTTGCATAGAATGCATGAGATTATTCAATTCTTTTATATTTGTGAGTTTTTTTTTTTCTGTTGTCCCAGTATTTGGTCTATTTTGGAAACATGTTCCATGATATGCTGAGTAGAAAGTGTATTCTCTGGTGTTTGGGGTGAAATATTGATAGATATCTGTGAGGTCCATTGGTGTCTTGTGTCCTTTATTCAGTGTCTCTCTGTTTACTTTTGTCTGTTTAATCTGTCTAGGGACTTAATGGGGTATTGAAGTCCCTACTATTATTGTGCTGTGTAATCTGTGCCTTGAGATCCTGAAGAATTGTCTTTATAAAGTTTGGTGCACCGGTGTTTGTGTATATATATTATAATTGTGAGATCTTCTGTCAATTGTTCCTTTAATAAAGATGTAATGTCCCTCTTTGTCTCTTTTGATTTCTTTTGCTTTGAAGTCTATTTTGTGTGATTAGAATAGCCATGGCCTGCTTTCTTTTTGGTACCATTTGCTTGGAAACTTTCTTCCTCTCACTTAAGTTGGTGTCTATCCTTGATATTGAGATGGGTTTCTTGTAACAGCATATAGATGGTTTTGTTTCCTAATCCATTCTCCCAGTCTATCTCTTGAGTTGGGGTTTAGCCATTAATATTTTAGGTTATAATTGAAAGGTGGTTGCTTCCTTTCACTTTATATCCATTTGGACTTCTTAGCCTCTGATTTTTGCTTCCTAAGTTATGTTTTTATTAGTTCTTTTCCTAGGTGTTTGAGGATTGTTGCTCCTCTCTTTGCCCTTTGAATTGCTTCAAGTATTTTATGAAGAGTTGGTTTTCCAGACATGTATTCATCATCTTCTTATGTCATGGAGATTTTTCTCTCTCCTTCAACTATAGTCGACATTTTTGCTGGGTAAAGTATCTGGGTTGGCATCCATTGTCCCTTAACACTGGAAATGCTTTGCTCCATGTTCTTCTTGCTTTCATGGTTTGACGAGAGAAGTCAATTGTATTCGGTGGGTTCCCTTGTATGTGCTTGTTTTTCTTTTGTCGCCCTCAAATTTGTCTTTGTTTTGGGCCTCTAGCATTTTAACTATGATATGCGTGGGGTGTTTCTTTTCTGATCTTTGTCTATTTGGGGTCCTATTGCTTCTTGTATTTGTTGGTTTGTCTATTTTTAGTTTGGGGAAATTTTCATTCTATTATTCTGTTGAAGATTGAATCAATACTCATTCTCTTGAGATTCTCTTCTCCTCTCTAGTCCTATTTGTGGAGGTTCTGTTTTTCATAGTGTCCCATATTCCTGGTTGTTCCACTTTTGTGTATTTTTAAACTTTTTCATAATTTTATTTGAGCTTTTTAATTGCTCTGTGTTATCTTCCAGATCTGATATTCTTTGTTCTGCTTCCTCCATTCTACTTCTGAGGCTTTTTCCTTCCTTTCTCTTGAATGATGAGTGTTCTAATTCATTTTTCATTCATCCTCTGTTTTTTTTTAGTACTCCATTCCTTTTTGAGCTTCTCGATCTCTTTCTTGGTGCTTTCAATCTTTCTTGGTGCTCCTTACTTCGTTGGTTGGCTTCCTTTTTCAGTGTTTCTAATTCCTTTTGGAGTTTTTTTCCCTCTAGTTCTTTCTGGAGTTTGTCATTCTGTTCCTTTAGTTCTTTCCAAAGTTTGTCATTGTATCCCTCTAGGTCCTTTTTGAGTTTTTCATTCTCTCTCTTTAGTTCTCTGAATTGTTTTTTTCCTCTCTCTTGTTCTTTCTGGAGTTTGTCAATCTGTTCCTTTAGTTCTTTCCAACCTTTGTCATTGTATCCCTCTAGGTCCTTTTTGAGTTTTTAATTCTCTCTCTTTATTTCTCTGACTTCATTTTCTTTAATTTCTCTGCATAGGTCTGCAATTATTCCTCTAACCTCTGTTCCTTGGGTCTCCTCTAAGGGAATCCCATTGTAGCTATCTCCTCCAGGTTTGGTACGGCCTGTTGTGGGAATATCCTGTGCCTTTCCCATGTTGTCCCTTCATCGTGTCCCTGGCATGTGGGTTTCCCTTTCGTGGTTCAAATCACAAATGACTTTTCACTATGTTAGCGGATGGTTTTGCTTGCCTCCTTCTGATGCTTTTTTTTTTTCCTTTCCTCCTCCTTTTTTATGGAGTATTGACTTGTCTAGGTTTCAGGTTTTCAATTTTGTTTATATATTGGATATTGGAAGCCTAAGTCAGTCTTCTTTTTCTGTTCTGATGGTTCTCCAAAAGGAAGTCCACTTGGATTCTCACCAATTCCTGTTGGCGGGGGGGGGGAGATGCATGTCTGACCTAGCCTGATACCTGCTCGAGTGAATTATGGCATCCTGCCTGCGCCTCAGGAGCCCACCCACACACAAGACCACCCGCCGGGACCTGAGCAGACCCAAACATGACCCTCTGTTCACTCTGCAAAGGCAAAGCGTGGTCCCTCTGATATGGGGACCCTGGAAAGAGGGCTCAGAGTCGAGACCCTCTTCCAGATGCCCCCGAGACAGACCACCCCCAGATGTACCTGCCCCAGTGAATTATGGCATCCTGACTGCCTAAAAATTGTTAACACTAAGGGGTATAAACAAAAATTTTCTATGAATTGAATCTATTTTGTTTACAGTCAGTTAATTAGATTTAAACCTGTAGGATTATAATGAATTAAAAGCAGGAACTTGCATTCACTCACACATACACACAGCTTGAAGATGGGCTTAAAGAAACATAAAACAGTTTTATTCAAAAAATTTCTCATTTAAATTGAACCAAAATATCAGCTTATGTTGTTAAAGAGACTTTTACCAATGTTCCTTTAAAAAAGACAATTTTCAGAGCAAGCTTGTTTTGTTAGAACTTCAAGGCCTGTAAATTCTGCTAGAATTTTGTTTTCAAAATGTTTTCAAAATGCTGAAATCAAAAGAATGTTACCTAAAATCAAAATTTAGTGGGCATGATTTAGATACCATGTGCTGAGTCTGCAAGCTGGTATGCATGCACAACAGGCAGGCTTATGGCGCCAGGCCAGAGCTCAGACCACGTGTGCTCAAGAATTCTGTGAGAAGAGATTTTTATGGTGAAACACATTTTAAAAAGAACAAGATAAAATTAAATCAACCAATTAATTTTAACTGTGCACATATATTTACTCAGAGGATATCTAGGGTACCCAGGGGTTAAGTAAAAATATTACACTTTAAGTTAAACATGCTGAGATGGATTTGAATTACTGTTAGCTAAATCCCAGCCTTGGATCTACAAATAGCTGGCAGGTTTTAGGTAAGAAGAATTAGATTTATAAAAAAACCCATAAGAAGACAAGAGAGCAGCACACTTTCATCCAAAAACAGATTTTGTATACAAAATTTAAGAGAAAAATGGCCAAGGCTTGAAATTATCTGGAAAAGGATGCTCTTGGAAGAGGGCAGTTGCACTGAAAGGATGTAATTTGCAACAGAAAGAAGTGAGCTCAGGTTGAGGAGAGTGATCTGGAGAAAATTTACATATGAACAAGTTAAAGTTGGAACTGAACTTGAGGAGCCTGAGGAGCTGGTTCCTCACAGCAGGAGATGAAGTCTTTCTTTGGGGGGTGGAATTTAAAACCAGAAAGTTTTTCAGACCTGTAGAATTATGAAAAATGGTTTCAAGAGCAAGCATGGCTGCTAAGCCTTAATATTAAATTCAGCCTTGAGGTCACTGGCTTTTATAGCCTGCGGGAGTGACCATGCAAGGAGACACATGCCTGGAGACAATGGGACATGCTCTCCAAGCCAAACCAGAACCCTGCAGCCTTCTTCCACATGTACAAAGCCACATGCCCTCAGACCACTGTCCCATCCACCAAAATCAGCAGGAAAGATGGCTCCACCACAACAGATAGATATCAGGAGAGAGAGGAGAAAGAGAAGAAAAGGGCAAGATTTTGGGGTATGCATACCTAAGTTGTGAAGGCTTCCTTCTGCCCCATGTTTGGGCGCCAATTGTGGTGTCACCACCAAGATTTGTGGCAGGGCCCACTTAATCCTGGGATGACCCGTGTGGAAAATATGCTCAGGAAAGCACACCACATGTATGCAGGTTGAGGTTCAAATGCAGAGAGAGATTTTATTCCAACATGTCTTTTTAAATATCCATCATGACTCAATCCACAGGGCCCAATGCTAAATCTTTTCATCACTACACTCCACCCCATGGGTGTGGCCAAGGAGGTACCATTGGCTTAGAATCCAACCCATATTAACTAAGCTTTCCCACAACCCTTTCTCCAGTAAAAATAATTGGCAGTGATGTCATCCAATCTAAACAACATTTCCAATGACTGGTGGTGATGCCATTTTGTCAGAGTATTAAACCCTTCTTCCCTCAGTTAGGTGGGTTTAATAGACATAGAATCGTGGCTTTTCTTCAGTGGCAGTCATAAAGAATAAGTTGGTACACACTTTTGAACAGAGTTCCTTCCAGAAACTTGTTAGCTGTTTCATGTGTCTTTGTTCTTGAAAGGTAAATTGATTTTTCTGAGAACAGCATACAGATCAGATGAGATTAGTGAACATCGGTTTGCTTTCATCTCTTTTCTCCTTGAGAGAAAATCAAAAACAAAGCAAGGGATAAAGCATGGAAGTCAGTGCAGCTCCAGGCACTGCATAAACCTTGTTCAGTTCTTCCCAGGTCTTAGTCATGGGAGCATCTGGGTGCAGCACCATCCATACAGTTAAGCTGCCTCCATCTGCTGCTCAGCTCTCATCTGGGTTTCTAGTACCTGGTCACCCAAACTCTACCACTGTTAAGTGTCTCATATCTGAGTCTCCTCCTTCCTTTCCATACACAGCACCTCTCATTCCTCATCACTTCGGTAGCCTGAGCCTATCCATTTCAAAAGAATCCTTTGCTCACAACAAATTCCCCATCTATCCTCCCAGTCCCAAGCCCAGGTACAACCCAGTCCTGCAAAGGGAAGGGAAGCACAGCGGCCACCTGCAGTCACTGTGGGGACCTACCCACTTGACACAGTTGGTTACTTTCATAACCCAACCTGAGAGGTACTTCCAACCCAGGTCCTTAGTCTGGAAGCAGAACACTTCCTGTTTTGGCCATGCTTTCCCACCTGCCCAAAGACTGCTGGTCTCTGGACAGGAATTTCAGACTGATGGCTGATAGCCTATCTTCAGCTTATACCCACTCACAATTCACTCCACAAGTTGGTGACCTGATTGGTCTCTGTCCAACCCCATGCTAGCTTACCAGGTTGGTGGTCTGATAGACCTCCATCCAACCCACTAGCCACCAACAAAATAATGGACCAGGAGTTCTGTGTAATGATGGTAATGGAGAATTGGATTTATTGCCTGCTGCTAGTCACTTTTATAAGCAAAATGACGTCAGCTCCCAGAGCCAATCACAGACCCCCAGTCTTGCATCACTCTATTCTGCTGCTCTACCTAGCATCATGTGTCTGGGCCACATGGCTTGCTCCCTCTTGGGGTGGGGTCATAAGAATCCCATGACTCCCACATTGTGCTCAGAGGGATGCTAGCTGAGAACTAACCCCTAATTCAAACTGGATCTTCCCACAGCTTAAGAATTCTCAAAGCCCACCCCCATTAATGTGCTTCCCCAGCATGGCCACACCTCCTAAAGGTTCCATGACCATCCCCAAATATCACAGAAATTGGAAGATGGAGTGTATACTTGGAACATGGGGGTAGGGGAAGATTCTTATTCAAATCACTACAGTCAGCCATTACTGACAAAGTACTAAGGGCCAGACACTTGCAACTCCCCTGGAATCTATTGTCCAGAGGTGGAAACTACATTCAACACATGCATATAGAGGAACTTAATTAGTACTAGAAAGTAACTTCCTTCCCTGTGGAGGTGCCCTGGACCACGAGAAAGAAAAGTGACCCATAACAAGGTGTTGCCCTACGCCCTCTGGGTCACATAATCTTATAAAAATCCATTCAAAGAATTTTTCCAGTTGATGAAGAACAAAGTAGAGATATGAGATCCAACTTAGGTGAGTATAGGTATGCTAATTAACATTTTAGAGGCAAAATGGTCCCTACCCATGGGGAACTTAGAGACAAGTGAATCAAAGTCTATCACACACAAAGTGGCAGAGAATTACAAATTATAGTAAGAAACAAGTAAAAAGGGACACAAAGTGGCAGAGAATTACAAACTATAGTAAGAGACAAGTAAAAAGGGACACCTTGTGATCCAAGTACGGGACAGAACTGATGTCTGATTTGACTTATGAAAAATTGAGTGGGAAAGATCAAGAAACAGTGAGAGAGATGATGGCGTGGTTCTAAGTAGACTGGATCCAGTGAAGAAGTAATTTGAGCTGAAGCCACATGGTGACACAAAGTCAGTCAGGTAAAGGGTAAGGACAGGAATAATTTAGTTAAATGAAATACCTGGTTTGAAGATGTGAACCAGAGAGTACCTTAGTTTAATTTAGGAGGTTCAAAATAGCTGATTGAAGCCAGGCATGGTGGAGCATGACTTAATCCCAGCACTGAGGGGACAGAGGGAAGCAGATCTCTGAGATCCAGGCCAACTTGGTCTACATAACATAGCAAGTTCCAGGCTAGCTGGGGTTACAGGGGACCTAGTCTCAAAGACAAAAGAAAAAAGAAAGAAAGAAAGAAAGAAAGAAAGGAAGGAAGGAAGGAAGGAAGGAAGGAAGGAAGGAAGGAAAAGCTGATGTACATGAAGTACAGTGAATGACAACATGTCAGTTCAGGGCTTTGGGCTTGGGAAGAACTCCAATTTTGCAATCTGAAACAGAGTCTAAGTATTTTGAACAAGAGTGACCTTATTTCAATATGATATTGCTGGCTTTGTATGAGACTTCAGGAGAGGTATGAGTGAAGAAAGAAACGGTGGTGTTGTGGCAGCTGGGCTGATAGGTCAGGGGGACTCACCTGGGTGTAGAGGAAAGAGAAGTGATTCCAGGAGTGGAATAAAGAGAATTTAGTGTCTATGAGAGTGCTATTGATAAGGAAGGAAGAAGTCACAAAAAACAGCTACCAGACAGACTGCTTGAGTTCCTAAAGGGATAAAGATGGAACTAACCAAAATGGGGAGAGGGACTGAAAAGGGAGGGCCAGGCTGGAGAAGATGAGGGGAAAGCGATGCTGATTTCCAGATGAGAGAGTTCCGGCTGCGCATGTAGCATTGTGAGAGGTCACATGGCAGCCCAATGTAGTTCTTGCTTGTACATAGCAAGAGAAACTTTCTACATTGAGCCTTGCAGGGTTTCCCAGTCCCTCTCTGCTTCCTGTGTCTGCATAAAGATGTGCTCGGTCAGCCTTCTGCTCTGGCTGCCTCCTTCCTCCATGTCTCCCCCACCACTGGGGACCCCTGGACTCTTAAGCTCAAACTCTTTCTTCTACTAGTTGGCTGGTCGTGGTGTCTTATCACAGCAACAGAAAAGTAACTGATACACTTATTTAGTGACTCTATGCATGTTTCACAACTTTTCTTCCAGTTTCAGAGAACTAGATGTTCCCTGTTCCTTTCTAAGACAGTCCTTCAGCCTGTATTCTAGGCATGCTTCCTTGCAGCTTATTTTTTTTATTTATTTTTTATGTGTATGAATGTACTGTCTGCATGTAGGTTTGTGCACCCGTGTCCTGCAATGCTGTGGGAGTCAAAGTGGGCATTGGATTTGCTTGGAACCAGAGTTAAAGACCGTTCTCAGCTACCATGTGGGTGCTGGGGATGGAAACCGGGTCCTCTGCAAAAGCAGTTAGCACTCTTAACCGCTAGGCCATCTCTCCAGCCCAGTAACTTATTTTTATTTTTTATTATTTTTATTTTTTATGTGTATGAGTATATTGCCTGCATGTATGTAAGTGCACGGGTGTCATGCAATGTCAGTGGAGGTCAGAAGACAGGGATGGATTACCCTGGAGCTCTTAACCACTGAGCCATCTCTCCAGCCCCTCTTATTACTTTTAAAAATAATATTTTTATTGATTTTTTGAGAGTGTCACATAACATATTTTGATCATATTTAACCAGCCCTTCTACCCCTCTCATAGCCAGCTCTTTGAATTCCCTTGATGATCTGCACTCAGGCAGAATGTTGTACTTTGGGGACAGATTCTTATGGGTCCTTCCTTCTTTTGGGTTTGTGTTCTGTTATCCTCTTTCCATATTTAGCTTGGACAGAGAGCTCAGCTTTCTTTGAGTGTGGTGTATGCATAGGTGTTTATCTGTACGTATGCCAATGTATGTGCATATGTACACCTGTGGAAGCCAGAAGTCAATGCTGAGTGACTCCTTGTTTTTATGATTTGTTGTGGTGGTGGTGGTGGTCCGGTGTTTGAATATGCATGACGTACTGGAAGCACACGTGTGCATGTGGGGAGGTCAGAGGACAACACTGTGGAGTCAGGGCTCTTTCCATCTTTACATGGTGTTCTAGTTGCTTTTTGTCAACTTGACAGAGCCTGAAGTTACCTGGGAAGAATGGACCTCAGAAGAGGAGATGCTTCCATCATATTGGCCTGCGGACATGTCTGTGGGGCATTTTCTCAACTGTTGATTGATATAAGAGGGTCCCAGCCACTGTGGGTGGTGCCATCCCTAGGCAGGTGAGCCTGGGCTCTACAAGAAGGGAGTTGAGCAAGCTAGGGGAGCTAGCAGCTAAGGAGCCTTTGGCTATGGTGTCTGTTACAATTCCTGCCTCCAGGTTCCTATTTGACTTCCTGCCTTGGCTTCCCACAATGTTGGACTACTATATGCTGTAAACCCAATAAACCCTTTCCTCCTTGTTGGTTTTAGTCTGTGTTTTATTACAGCAACAGAAAAAGAACTACAAAACCCTGGTTCTGCAGCTTGAACTCAGGTGGTCAGACTTGCTTAGCATGCTGAGGAACCTCTTTTGACCCTCCAACATATTTTTTTGAGACAGGGTCTTTCAGTGAACCTGGCAGTCACCAAGTCAGCTAGGCTGACTTCCTGGAAAGTCCCAAGAATCCTCCTGTCACCAGATTCTGAGTGCTGGGGTCACAGAGACACAGGGCCACACATGGCTTTTTACATGGGTGCTAGAGATCGGAAGTTAGGTCCTGTGCTTGGGCGGGAAGCACTTTACCAACCGAGTCATCATTCCAGCTCCTCATTTTCTTTCCTTTTTGTTTAATACGACGCAACCTCACTTAAGTGAAAGCTGCTGGGTGGATGTCAGTCCACTTAACCAGTCTGACCACTAAAATACCAGAACAAGCCTAGAGAATGACAGAGACAACTGTAGACTTCAAAAAGTAGCTTGGTGGCAATGCACATTGGGTGGGCCTTGCTAAAGCTCTGTGGGATAATTCTCAAACCCTTGGATATATAGCTATCTTCTTTGGATTGAAATTTACCCTTCTGCAGGGAGGAGAGAGACTCAAGTCTCAGGAAGCTCATGAAACCTACGAGACTTACAAACCCCCTCTTTGAGGGGATTTCTGCAATGAACAATTGACTGGGGAGGGATAGATTATACCACGAACCTGCCTGCAAGTTATGCAGGGAACCCATCTTTTGTGAGGTTACCCACGCTGGGGTGGGCTTGTTGGGGATGTAGCCGCCCCCATCACCGATGCCCCTGGAGTAACCCCAAATAAGTGCACGAATTAACTAAGCTAGAATGGGGCAGAATCATTTCTTAGGTCTGACATTAGTGCCCTATGTAGAGAGCACAGATATCTTGTTCTTGTCTCTTCAGGAAAAATTCACACAACACCCTTCCAGAGAGGAAGATGGAGAAACAGTCCACAGACAGCCTTGCCCTGTGGCAATTTTAATTACCTGGTTCTCTGTCAGAATATAGTTTGAAGCCTCCTTGACTGCCTGGGGGCATTTCACACACTGTCACATTAATCTACTGTAACAATGGATGACCTTGTGATAATAGGAGCTGCATGAGAAGTGGAAAACACTCTAATACATTGGTAGCTCTGTGTGATCCAGAGGGAAAATTCAGGAGCTGCTATAGCAATGAAGGGTTTGAGGACTGAACCTTGCAGGGTTTTTTTTCCTTTTTCCAAGGTCTCACCAGATAAAGCATTTATCACAACTTTTCAGGGAGGGAAGTGGCATATTCCAAACAGAGCAGTGTATGTGTCTCCTTAAGCTATCAGGGATGGGTGGCTTTCAGCTCTGAGCAGCTGCTGCCAGGCCAGGCTTCATGCAGGTAGGCCTACTACTTAGCCAGGAAACCTGAAGACATTAAGAAGGGGAGATTCTGTGATCTCTCCATAGAAACCATGTGCTATTTATTGTAAGCTTTCTTGGAATTCTCACAATGAGTCTCAGAGAATGGAATCAAGGTTAAGCATCTGCCAGAGATCACATTCCATGCAGAACGTTCCTGAGGCTTTCCTGCATGGCTCCGGTAAAGAAGGGGTACTGAGCCTTGAGCCATCAAGAATTATGCAATCAGTCTGTTGGTCATAGACTGGGCTCTGGCCTGATGGTACCCTGGGACCACAGTTACCTTTCCCTGGTGCCTTTCCAATCCCACTGTGACCACAGGTGGAGGTCTCTGTGACCACAGGTGAAGGTCTCTTGTACCTAGTTAAGGGAGGAAAACAAAGTTCATGGTTGCTCATGGATAGGTGGCTCTAGATGTCTGAGCAAACCAAAAGTGAACAGCACTCACAGTGTCACTCTGTGCCTGAATGACAAATGACAGGACACTGTTTCAGCAGCCACAGTTTCTGGTAAGGGACCTTTGATCCCTTTGCATGCTGGAGTAAGAAGACAGGGTTGGGGCAACTGGCTTCAATGGTTGGTTTGGGGACTAGAAAGAAACAGATGGAAAGACAAGGGGCAAAGAAATGAAAACCTGACACAGACTCGGAACCTGGACAAGGAGTCAAGAACTTGACTTTAAAATGTTTATTTCTTTGTTCAGCGCGCGCGTGTGTGTGTGTGTGTGTGTGTGTGTGTGTGTTTACACTCATGCAGAAATCAGAGGATGACTTGTCAGGAATCAGGTCTCTCTCACCTTGCTTTGAGGCAGGGCTTCTCCTGTTCTGCTGCTACGCTGCACACCTCGAGCCACTTTGTCTCCATTCCTCTTCTCACTGCATGGATGTTGGAATTACAGGCTTTTTAATTTTTTAACATTTTTATTGAAGCTTTGTACATTTCATATATCATTTCCCAGTCCAATCTAGACTCATCTTCCCTTCCATGCCCTCCACCCCACCCCACCCGAGTTCATGCACCCTGCCATTCCTGCCCTGTATCTTTTTCTGATTCTTTTCAAAGTTTTTTTTCAAAGCAGAGGATTATTGGCCTTGGGGGAACTTTTCTGTTGCATTCAGTTCCCTGTCCCAGTTCCTCTGCTGCTGTTGTTCCTTCCATTCTGTACTGCTTCAACATATGCATATATATGTCACACCTATACTAAAATTATATCATCTATAAACAAATTGTATATTATTTCCATATCATATTTCAAGATTCACATTTTTCCTTTTAAAATTTATATTACTCTAAAGTATGCCTACATATCCTCCACCCATATACCAAGATTATAAAGTCTAAAAATAAGTGTTGGGTTAATTCTAAGAAGACTTACAACCATTACTTCTCAAACTGTTCAGAAGAATACAAGCAGAGGGATCTTTCCCAAATTCCTTCTATGAAGCCAGCATCACTCTAACACCAAAACCAGGCAAAGATACAGCCAAAAAAGTAAACTATAGACCCATCTCATTAATGAATACAGACACAAAAAATTTTCAACAAAATACTTGCAAACTGCATACAGACCCATATCAAAAAGATCATCCATCATGACCAAGTTGGATTCATACCAGAGATGCAGGGTTGGTTCAACATACATAAATCAATAAATATCATAAAATACATAAGTGGACTGAAAAACAAAAACTTCATGATCATCTCAATTGATGCAGAAAAAGCATTCAACAAAATCCCGCATCCCTCATGCTTAAAGTCCTAAAGATAACTGGACTGGAGGGATCATGTCTCAATCCATATACAAAAAACCCACAGCCATCATCCTAAATGGAGAAAAGTTAGAAACATTCCCCTTAAAGGCAGGAACATGGCAAGGCTGCCCACTATCACCACTCCTCTTCAATATAGTGCTTGAAATGCTGGCTAGGGCAATAAGACAAGAAAGGGAAACTAAAGGAGTACTAATTGGAAAAGAGGAAGTCACGCTATCCCTTTTTGCAGATGATATGATAGTTTACCTAACAGATGCTAAAAACTCCACCAAAAAACTCCTAGAAATTATTAAGACTTTCAGTAAAGTGGCAGGATACAAAATTAACTTACAAAAATCAGTAGCCTTTCTTTACACAAACAACAACCAACTGAAGAAGGAATACAAGGAGACCTTCCCACTCACGATAGCCTCAAAAACAATAAAATACCTAGGAACAAACCTAACCAAGGAATTAACAGTTTTTAAGTGGGTTCCAAGTATCAAACTCAAATGGTCAGGTTCGCTGATTATTTGTACCTGCTGAGCCAGCTCTCTTACCCTAAATCACGAACTTTTAAATTTCAACATCATTAAGGTATTTTTCTGTTCAATTTAAGCTACCAGTGTTCACATAAAACCTGAAGAGTTCTGAGAAATGTTCACACAGCTCAGTAACCACCACCACGGTGATGATATGATACAATTCTGCTCCAGTAGCACCCGTCCTGGACTCCGGAACTATGGCTGAATCATTCCTACCTGGCTCACAGGCAAAAGCCAGGCACTGAATTTGTATACTGTATTTTTTTTCATATTTCATAATTCACATTTTCCCTTTTAATTTTGTATTACTCTGAAATATGCATACATACCCGCCACCCATATACCAAAATTAGAGTCTGAATATAAGTGGTAGGTTAGTTCTAGAGCTCGTTAAGGGAGTCACTCTTTAAGAGCAGACAATAAGAGAAGAGAGTGGACTGGTAACTTAAAAATCTGTCTTCCATCTTCATCTCTAGCAGACTAATTATGGGCAGAGGAGACAAGGGCAGTCAGGCAGTCAATCGTTCCGGAGGAGTTCTGGTCAAACTGTATGTCTATTCTCTCATTATCTTCTGCATTCTGTGACTGTTTGTGCTCAGACACTTGTTGGAATACTAAGTCAAGTTAGTTTCCACTGGTATCAATGTGTATTCCTCCAGGGGCATGTGGCTGGGAGAAACATTAACTCACAACAAATAATGTGCAGGGCTAGTCTAGTAATGACAAGTGTGTGTTGATTCCTTTCTGCTCTGTAGAGGAAGAATGTGTCTTTGTAAGTAAAGAAAATGAAAGTGTTCCTCTCAGGATCATCAATCCTTTCCCAGCTGCACTGCTAACAACTTACCTTCAGATTTGTTTTTTGTTTGTTTGTTTTGTTTTTTAATTTTCATTTTTTTTATTGATGCTTTGTGTATTTCATACATCATTTTCCAATTCAGTTCAGGCATATTTCCCTTTCCCTTCCCCCCACCCCACCCCATCCCAGATCATGCATTCTGCCATAACTGTCCTGCATCTTTCAGTTTTGTTTTCATTTTTTAACAATAAGTGATAATTTATGAGTATAAGCATCCTTCATGTAAAACCAGTTTGCAAGCAGTTGTGCCCAAACCCACACCACCCATGGGTCCCAGATTTGTTTTACTAGATTCTTGCTTGCTTGAGAATTTTGTATAAATGAAACCAAACATATCAGCAGCAGTCTTTCTTGCCTGTCCTTTCTACTTACCTCCATGCTGTTGAAGTCAACCCCTTTTCCTTGTTGCATATGGATCTGTCACAACTCACTCACACATGGATTTTGGGTTGATTCCTTTTCAGCTAGATGCACAACAGCCTGATCTACTCTCAAACTTCACACTCCCCATCTTATTGTACCAAATTTCTAGTTCAGTCCTCAATATTCCTCAAAATTCCATCGAGATTGTGGAGTTCCCTGAACCCATCTTTCATTGGATCACTATCAGGACACAGTAAAGTAAGTGCACGTCAAATACTTAGAGGTTTGTTGCACTGCTAGGCCGGGCTCAAGCTTGGCAGCTGCCTCATCTTAGGATAATTTCCCAGAGTACAACATGCAGAATACATAAGCACTCTCTCAGTTCTCTGTGGACTTGAAGTCTAAGGAGGAGGAGTTTCCAGTATTGGTGCGTATTAGCTGTTACTATGCAAACTGCAGATGTTATCTAACGTGAAAACCAAAATAAGACAAAAGCTTTCTTCTTTAGGAAGAGAACTGGCTGAAACAGTAAACACCAATGTCAAGATTACAATGTTGGTGGTTTTTATACTCTAATTTTGTGTTTCTCTTTCACATTTATTGAAAATTCTTATTTAATTGGCCAATGGCAATTAGAGAATGACTCCCATAAAATGTTAATGATGCAGATTTATTATTTAGTTTGATTTCATTTGAGTTTCATAGAATCTTCAACTGATGTGTGTACTGCATGCTCTGTAGAAATGGAGTCTCACACCCATTTACTGGGTGATGTGATTGTGTGGCAAGTCTGACCAGGTACAAAGGTTGTATCATTGTTTGTTCCTGGATCCCATTCCAGTGCACTTCTCTGACTGGCTTCCGGCCAATCCACAACATCTCCAAGGAAACCTGGCACTGGTTGCCATGGACACTCTCTTGGCTGGGAAGTCGAATAGCACCTCTCCTAAACGTACTGCAGAAGCAAGTCCTTTGGGTGATTAGACAATTGTATTCATTGACATTTTCCAAGTTCCACAAGCTCACATCCCTTCCATGTATGTGGAATAGATATACAAAGGGGCCCTTCAAATATTTGTATCTGTCCAAACTAGGATGGCAGGAAGCTATGCTATCCTTCTTTAATTTGGTTTTGAGCCATGGGGGAATAAGTAAGCTTCAGCAAATATCAAGCCTGAATTGGAGTGATTGCACTGGAGAGATCAGTGCAGCGGGGTGGTGTGTGTGTGTGTGTGTGTGTGTGTGTGTGTGTGTGTGTGGTGTGGTGTGTATGTGTGTGTGTGGTGTGTGTGTGTGTGATGTGTGTGTGTGTGTGTGTGTGCTAGTAATCTGGTCCTTAAAACATTATACTTGGCTTCTCTTGACTCAAGGCCATGCCGTCTGTTTCCCCTGAGAGTCTGCACAGAGACCAGGATCACCTGCATCTGTCATTCCTAGGTGTGGTATAGATGTTCAAAGAGTGGTCATTGTTTCTTACCTGAGTATTTTGATTTCGATTTAACATTAATTAGAAACAACATAATTACCTTGATAGAACATATGTCAAGATTTTCTTCTTATTAATTTTAGTATCTTAATATTTTTTTCTTAGTATTTCTTGAAAAATATTTTTTCTTGATGTCTCTTACTAGTCAAAAAGACTTCTGATATGCCTTTCCCCTTAGCTACTATGGTTTGATCTGAACTGTTTCCCACAGCCTGATCCTGTTCCCTAAGCTGTGCTGCTTTTTTTCCTTAATTTTTTTTATTGAGCTTTTGTGCATTTCATACAATATTTCTTAATCAAGTTTATGCCCTTCCCCCATCCATGCCCCACCGCCCTACTCATGTATTCTGCCGTACATGTTAAGTCCTGTCTTGCATCTTTTTCTCAAGTCTTTTTTTAAAACTTCTTCAATGCAGGAGTTTACTGTTTGGGTAAGTTCTTTGAACAAGTCTTTTTATTGCTGTTGTTTCCTTTAATTTTTTTCCTTTCTAATTTTTTGTGTTTATTTTTTTAACTTATTGTGTTTATTTTTTGTGTTTATTTTTTTAACTTATTGGGGATTTTTTGTACAAGATTATGTTACAAATCGAATCTAGACCTGTGTCTCCCTCCCAACCCCCACACCCCACCAGATTCACCCTTTCAGTCAGTTCTTCAATGCAGTCTTTTCTGTTATTGGTGTGGTGTTCTTTCCAATATGCATCACTCCCAACAAGAAATGTTTACTACTAGGTTATTGGCGCTAGCATCCACAAATGAAGGATACCATTCATCGTTTGTCTTTCTGGGACTGTGTTATTTCACTTAACATAATATCTTCCAGTTCCATCCATTTACCTGCAAAGTTCATGATGTTGTCTATTTTTACGGCTGCATAGAACTCCTTTGTGTAGGTGTACCACATTTTCTCTATCCACTATCCACTAATTTTCTCCCCCCCCACCCCCTGCAAAAAGGTATGGGATCACCAGCTCCATCCATCTCAGCATCTTGAGTGCTGTGATCATGGGCTCCAAAAATTTCTGGGATCACGGGCTCCATCTCAGTGTCTTGAGTGCTGGGATCATGGGCTCTGTCTTGGCTCTTGAGTCCTGGGATCACCAGCTCCATCTCAGCATCTTGAGTGCTGGGATCACGGGCTCCAAAAATTTCTGGGATCCATCTCAGTGTCTTGAGTGCTGGGATCATGGGCTCTGTCTTGGCTCTTGAGTCCTGGGATCACCAGCTCCATCTCAGCATCTTGAGTGCTGGGGTGCTGGGATCACCAGATCCAACCTGTACCTCTTTTAAGATACAGGGCCATGCTGGTGGAATGAGTCACTAGGGCTTACCTTTGAACATGATACCTAGCTCTGCTTAGGCTTCTTGGCCACAGCCTCACTTTCTGGCTCTATCACAGAGCCAGTAATCTCTGCACTCCCAGACAAGACAGATTAAACTCTTCAGAGACCATGAACAAAAATAAATCTTTCTTCCTCTGAGCTGTTTCTGTCAGGTATCCTAGACACAGCAGCACAAAAGTAACTAATACATCAGTACAAATATTTTAACATCAGCTTACCCATCATTCCTGGTAATTATAAATTTTACATCAAAGCTAGGGATGGCTCCTTGTGAGTTAGTTACATGGCCATCCCTTCTTTTGGGGTCTTTATTCATTACCCTCAAATTAAGTATGAAACAAAGGAGGTAAAGACAGGAAGCTATCTTACTGTCAACACACAAATGTGAAGAATAGTATTTTTAAATGTTTAACACAAACCATAGGAACATAGAGGGAACTCTAGAAACATCCATTCCAGACCGTTAGTCAGCATGAGAGGGAGGCTGGGTAGAATTAAGAGTGCAGGGCTGGAGAGATGGCTCAGTGGTTAAGAGAGCCGACTGCTCTTGCAGATCCCCTGGTTCAATTCCCAGCACCCACATGGCGACTAAGAGCCTTCTTTGACTCCAGTTCCAGGTAATCTGACCCCTCTTCTGACCTCCACAGCATTGTACCACACAGGTGGGTGCATAGACCTACATGCAGACAGTACACTCATACACATAAAAATAATAAATAAAAAAATTAAAGAGTGTGAATGAAGGAAGGTTGTCTACTCTCCTCCTTAAAAACATCTGTGTTGTTGCTTTTCTAAAATGAAAATATATTTGTTTTGAAGTGAAATCAGCAAATATTGAAAATAAATGGCAGTTTCTTTTTCATCTTGCATATACAGTTATGAATTCAAGCAAATGATACCAGGAATAAGGAAGGAAGATGTATATTTGGGGGCAGGATGATGGGCTAAAGACTGATTTGTAGAAAAGAAAGGTGTGACTCAAGCCGATGACCTTCCCAACATGGGTGAGAATGACCAACATAGGACATAAGTAGAAGAACCCCACACAGCACCTCAAACCAAAGAAGTGCATCCAAGTGGATAAGGAAGCTCAGCTAAGGATACAGACGTCTTAAGATCACACTGCTTCCTGTGCAAGCAGGCTCTGTCCCCGGTAGTAACAGTGTCCTGGCATAGGAGAGCTCCCAGCCCAGCAGACGCAGAGGCTGAACTTGTGGACATGTGGCACCAGAAGCAATCTCCTCTGCAGCAAAAGCTTACAGAGAATGGCACTTGAAGGATGAGCGATCCACAAGCAGAATCTGATGTGTCAAGTGTTATCTTCACTTGAGGCAGGAAATCAGAAGTCTGGGACTTGACAATAGAGTCAGCTAGGCAAGAGGGACCCTGCTTAACTGGTGTTTGAGCTCAGGAGTACAACCAGACAAAGGAATCACAGTGGGTCTAAGCTGAAAGGGGCAGTTTAGACACGTATTTTCTATTCCCATTATTGCTGAGTCGGTTCTTTTCTGTTTGTGGATGCTTTAATATTGAATTAATATTTAATATTTAATATTGGATTCCTCAATTATTTTTTCCCTCCTACTTTCCTTGGATTTATTTTCAAGTATTTCACCGATGTTTTGAGTTGAATGCTTAGATTGCGTATCTATATTTTTTTCTTGTTTAATAGCATAGTCAGTAGAGGTCCTATGAATTTTATATTTTATAAGTTTTTGATGCAAAATTGCCAGTATAGCCTGTGATTGCATTTGTTTTCTTTGCTGGCTAGGAACAGCTTGAGTGATTTTAAATTAAAGGCCAAAGGGATTTCAGTATAACCTATTTTTTAAATTGTTAGTCTTCATGAGTGCAGACTTTATAAATTCTGATTTTTAAAAAAAATGTGTATAGGTATTCTTTCTAATATATCACATCACTGAATGTTTTATAAATGTTTAGTGGTATTCTCAATAGAGCAAGAAACTCAGTAAAATTTATGTTGGGTGTTTGCTACCTCAGTACCAAGAAGGCAAGGTAGCAATATTCTTCCATTTAGGAGACAGCATTGCTGCTAGTTCAAGCCAGACTCTCTTCTTCAGGTTAATCTGAGTTGATCTACTTTACTTTCCCCCGTACTCATTCTTCACTTCCTTTGAAAGGATATGCCATTGTTAAATGGGTTGCACTGTGTATGTAATGTTAAATCTGGGTCTCCCTGAGTTATAAATTAATTCCATTTCTTACCTGTTCTGAGTTAACAGTTTTTTAATATGAGTCTGTATTTTATTTACTTAACATTTTTTTGTCTTTTGGAGACAGGTCTCTCCCTGCAGCTGTTTCTGGCCTGGAACCCTCTATTAAACTAGGCTGACCTGCATCTCACAAACATCTGCCTCTCTCTGCCTCCCAAGTGCTAGTATTAAAGGCATGCCCCAAATGGGAATCAATAAGAGATCAGAGTAAAGTTAGCACTAAAATCCAGCTTGGTGAACTAATTACTTTTACTGAGGTAATTACAGGAGTATAGGGAAAAGGATACTTACAGAAGCCAAAACAGCTCACAGACAGCAGCATCACCAAAGCCCACCCCAGCATGGATGACAGCTCTGGAGTGTAAGAAACCTTGAATGCATTGCATAGCCTGCAGGCAGTTCAACAGGCTGGAGTGTCCATTCGAGGTAGCACTGTCAAAATAAGACCCCCCCCCCTCCTCTTACTTGGCTTGGTTGCTCTGAGAGCATCTTTCAGCTGTTCTTAGGGCTTATATATGCTTGGGTGAAGGGTGAGATCTGGGAAACCTGGTCAGTTTCAGGGACTTCTTGAAGCTATTAAATTGTTCACTTCCTGAACTTAATGACCTCCCTTCAGGAAGTACTGTGTCATCCCAGCCCCGCCCCCAGGCATCCTATTGTTTGCCTTTCTTTGGAATATCTTGTTTAACTTCTTAAATTTAGAACGGTTTGTTGTTTGCCTGTCTTTAGACTCCCTGTTGCTTACTCAGTCTCCCTCTAAGATGGAAGGTTTTATTTGGAGGAAATTTGCTAACCGAACTAGGGGCCTCTGCAAAAGTTGAGCCATTTTTCCAACCCCTGCTTTTTTCACTGGAGGCGAGATCTCATGTATCCCAGGCTTGCTTCCAACCTCACTGTGTAGCTGATCTTGACCTTCTGATCCTCCTGCCTCTACCTTCCGAGTTCTGGGATTACTGACATGCATTCTCATCCCTGGTTTACCATCTGCCCACAGTATTCTGTATTCTTTTTCCAGTACTTCTATCACTGTAGAAGTTTATGTGCATCCATCACATGACACGTATTATTTATTTCCTATTAGAGCCTGTGTGCACCAACTCTCCACTTCCACAAACAATACTGTGATAAAGTACCTCAGTCGAGTTCCTTTCCATATATGTATTAAGAGTTTCTTTAGGATAGGGTTCTGAACCTCCATATGACAGTCACTGCTTGTTGGGGACTCTCTTGGACATTGCAGATGCTTAACAGCATTCTTGACCTTAATCCAGTAGAAGACAGTAGCATCCCAATTGTGACAACCAAACAATGTCTACAAATACTGCTAAAAGTCCCTTATGGAGACAAAATTGTCATACTTGAGTATGAGCCATTCGGGTTCCCTCAGGAAAGAGATGATGAGTCAGCGTGCATCTGCAGGTTCACCCCTGCTGCCCTTGGGCTCTTCTCAGTATCTTTGCCAACAAAAGATGTCATTCACCTTTAGCCAATTTGATGCCAAAGCCTGAAAAAGTGTTGACGAGGAGGAGGACACTGAGCAGAGGGCTAGTGGCAGCAGCATGCAGTTGGATAAAGGAATGGCTTCTAATGTGCTACACAGAGTACAGTAACTATAGTTGAGAGCAATTTGTTTGTTTCACAATGCCAGGAGAGACAGTTTGGAGTGTTTTACTTCTTAAAAATATTATATTTATTATTTTTATTTTATGTGTATGAATATATTGCCTGCATATTGGTAGGTGCACTAGTGTTGTTCAATGTCTGAGGAGCTAAGAAGAGGGAGTTAGATTGTTGGCTGCCACATGGGTACTGGGAATTGAACCCAGGTCCTCTGCAAGAGCAGCCATCTCTTTGACCACTGAACCATCTCTCCAACCCCTTGAGTTTATTTCTTATTTAAAACTGGTCATTGCACATGGTTTGAATTTTCTGTGTATCTTTTCCACCCGGTAGCATCCTAATTATATTATCAAAGATAGTGATGATAGAATCTGGAGACTTCAGTCATTGCTAATAAAATGCAGATCAATGGGACAGGTCCTCTTCAGCATTTCCATCTGCTTTGCTGCCGTTGATTTATGTATTAATTTAATCCCCTACCAGTGCTGCCATCAGAGGGAAATGCACCACTTCTTCCTGGCTGAACTGCAAGGCATCTACTTCTGTTCTCGTGTTCTTTTTACATCATTTCGTTTTCTCTTTTTATTACTTTTTTATGTTTTACCAATTTTCTTTTTTTTCCAAACATTTTATTTTATTTTATTTTTAAATATTTTTTAATATATATTTTGTACAAGATTATCAAATCTAGACCCGTGTCCCCCACCCTATCCCCCCACCCCACCAGAGCTCATGTATTCTTCCAAACATGCTTTTCATCTCTTTCTCAGTCTTTCTCATCCATGTGGAAGTTGACTGTTTTGAGCAGAAGTTCATCTGTTCAGTCAGTTCTTTGATGCAGTCCTTTCTGTTGTTGTTGTTGTTTCCAATATGCATCACTCCCAACTGCTTGGACAAAAGTTCAAGGGGCCATGCACAAGAAATACTTACAACTAGGTAATTGGCACTAGCATCCACAGATGAGGGATACCATTCATCGTTTGTTTTTCTGGGACTGTGTTACTTCACTCAGCATGATGTCTTCTAGCTCCAGCCATTTTCCTGCAAAGCTCATGATGTCATCTTTACTGCTGCATAGAACTCCATTGTGTAGATGTACCACATTTTCCCTATCCACCTGTCAGTTGAGGGGCATTTGGGTTGGTTCCAGCTCCTTGCTATTATGAAGAGAGCTGAAATAAACATAGATGTGCATGTATCTCTGTGGTTGGATGAGTCTTATGGGTACATGCCCAGGAGTGGTATGGCTGGGTCGGGTGGCAAGTTTATTCCAAGTCCTCCAAGGATTCTCCACACTGCTTTCCATAGTGGCTGTATGAGTTTACATTCCCACCTCTCTTTTTATTACTTAAAAAAGTATTAACCAATACTGCCTGCCTATTCTCTCCCCCTATTTCCATCTTTACTTTGATTCTTCTACCTTGTATTTTTCTCCCTCATCTCTGTATTAGTGAGGGTTCTCCAGAGAAATAGAATCAATGGACTACCTGCCCAGGCAGATACATTTTAGGAAAGTGACTCTTGCAAAGAAGCTAGCAGGCCCCAGGTCTGCATGTGGGTAGGCTGGCTGGACACAAGAGTACAGTTTAAGTGGGAGCCCATGGTTAGAGGGGATCTAGTGGCAACCATTCATTCCCTTTTCTCTGGCTACCCCTTCCTTCAATTAACATGACTAGGTGAGGCCCATCCACCAAAGAGGGTGATCTCTTCTATAGTTCCATCTGTTGGAATGTAAATTCCACCTAGTAACTCTTGCACAGAAACATTCAGCATCGTGTTTAACCAGATATCTGGGGCCTGGGATACTGTCATGGGTGACACATTAAATTCACCAATGAAATGGAACTCTTCAGACAAAAATATACAAATGCTTTAGCTTCTCGAATGTCTAAGACTATTCCTCAGATGACATCATCCTTTAAAGCTGACCTCCATAGGGAATGGTTTCTGGGTAATACCCTTCTCTTCACAAAATTTGGTAGTTGTTGCTTCATTGACTCTTAATGTCTTGTCAAAAAAACTCTACTGTAAGTTCAATCAAAATACACACAGTTTTGTCTGGAAACAAGAATTCTAATGTCAGTTTTGACAAGCAAATGTAAAGAAGGGTAAGGGCAGGCTTTCCAACGTTTTAAATAAAATGTGTAAGGAGGATAGGCTTGACAACACAATCATCAAAATATCACTCTAGCAGCTAAAAGAATACTGGCTGAAGAACAAATACACAGCCCACAAAAATACACTTATAATAATTCCAAGATAATATTTCAAATATTTGGGATAAAATATATCATATTTACCACATGCCATTTTGAGAATTTATCTTGGTACAGGAAAATTTGCATTTGTTCTTAAACTAAAATCCAAATTATGATCCTGACATATATGATTTGTATTTGAAAAGTTTTATTTTATACAAGAAAATCTAGAAATAAATATAATTTGAAGTATATACATTTTCAAGGTGGGAGCGAGCTATCTTTGAAAATAGAGTTTTTTAATCTTGACTGTGTACAAGGTAATATTTCAGGAAATGGGAGTCTAACAGTAAGCAAGAGAGTTTGTGGGTCCTGTCTTGGCACAGGTCACATTTGCTACATATCATTGAAATATCTAAGAATAATCAAACAGGAAAAAATCCAATATGTTCTATGAAAATGTTCAGTGGTTAAGAAAAGGGAAAGATGATTTAAATAATGATGCAAAGTAGGTCCATGATATAGATTTATTGTATGAAGCAGGGAATTTTTTTTTCAAATTGCAATGAAATTCAAAATGCATCTTTCAAAAGAGGAAACCTGAAATCAGGAAATCTATGTTCACATAACTACTTAAATGTGAACAGTGAACGGAATAAAAGTAGAAAATTAAACTAATCAATTAGAAAAAAACACTTTAATGATACTCCCAGAGTTCAAAAGACAAAGATTAAAAAGATATAAGGTCCCACAGGGATCTTGATTGTCCAGTGTTATGCGGACAAGCCTGTGATGTCCCTGGACTCTATCCTACTCATGAGCAGAAGGCCTTGACTTGTTCTCAAGCTGACCTGGCCCTCAACACCAGTCCATCTCCACCATCCACAGCTCTCTTGTCTCCTTTAAAAATATTTTGTTTTTAATTTTATGTGTATGAGTGTATTGCTTCATTGTCTTTAAGTGTACCTGTGTTGTGCAATGCCCACAGAGAGTAGAAAAGAGTGTCAGATCACCTGAAACTGGAGTAATGGACGGTTGTTAGCTGCCATGTGGATGCTGGGAACTGAACCCAGGTCATCTGCAAGAGCAGCCAGAGCTCTTAACTGCTGAGCCAGCTCTCTAGCTCCTTGTCTCCTTTTTTAAGCTACAGATGTTGAAAAGTTCCACATAAGCTGAACCTACAAATTTACTTGGAACCATCTCTTCAAAAAATATAAGAATTTGAACAGAAGAAAATAGAGTAAATGGAGAAGAAATTATTTTTTAAGAGTTACTTGAGTGTGAAATGTCCCCGACAGGATCGTGAGTTTGAACACTTGGTCCCCAACTAGTGGCGCTGTTTTGGGAGGCTGTGGAACCTCTGGAGGCAGGATCTAGCTAGGTGGAGGAAGTGGCTCACTGGGGGTCAGGTCTTCAGGTTTGTAGACCAACTCTACTTCCTGAACTATATCTCTCTCTGCTTCTTCGTCCACCAAGATGTGAGCAGGCAGTGCTTCCTACCACAATCAAAAGCAGCTTCAAGACTTAAGACAGAAGTCAAAATAAGTCACTTTTTTGTCAGGTATTTTGTTTGTTTGTTTTTATTTTTTATTGCATTTTCGTACATTTCATACAACAATTCTTAATCAAATGTAGACCTTCTCCATGTCCCCACACCCGCACTGGACCTCATGCATTCTGTCATACATGTTAAGCCCTACCCAGCCAAGCATCTGTATCCAGGTGTCCTTCAGTGCACATTCACCCACTGGAGTCTAGTTAGTCTATCTAGAGATCATAAGTAAGGTCTACTCTTCCTCACCCAGTAGTAATCAGTCTCCAACAGTTCCCAGGCTAGGGCTGGCTTGCCACTCATTTCCCTCACTCCACTCTGGGCCTTTGTCTGATTAAGTTGGCATGGGTCTTGTGCTCAGTGCCACCATTGCCATTAAATTCACTTGTGCAAGCTTCCAGTGGCCTGGAACCCTCTGCTTCCCCATGTTCATGGATCAACCCTGGCTGTCACAATCTTTCTGCTTCCCTCAGCTGTAGGTGGGTGAGGTTTAATATAGGACACACACTCTGTAGTCTCTTTTCTCTAAAACTTGGCCAGTTGTAGCCTTCCATGTGCAGCACACTGTTGTATAAGGAAGCTTCGCTGGTGAGAGTTGAAGGATGCACAAGTTTTCTCTCTACCCTGTCCCCCTATGTCCTATGAGCTTTCAGTGTAGAGGTTCCACTGTAGATGTGTCACCTAGGACTGGGCATCTCTCAGACTTATATTCTCTCCTTGTGAACAGTTTTGGAACCTCGAAGTAGCTTCCATCTGTTGCAAATAAAAGGCTTCTTTGACGAGTTGTGTACAGTATACTTGTCTGTAAATATTAGGATCCATATTTAGCATATGGTAAAACAATTTCAGGTGTTTAGAGATATGTCAGAGAGATAGGAATTTCTTTTAGGATCTATCACCTCTCCAACCATGTGTATTTGGCTCTGTTTACAGTACTCCCGTGAGTTTACTCCCATTGAGAAGTCTTCAAGTCCAATTAGATAGTTGTTGATTACCCCCCCCATAACAATGCCACTACTGTACCTCTAGAGATAGGTTTGCCATGCCAGTCATTATGTTTATTCAGCTTTAGGGCTGGGTTGGATCATTGATTGATTTTTCTCCTTTAGAAGCTTGCATAGTATCCTCTCGAACTATGAAAGCTGGATTTCAGGCAGGAGGCTTCCATGTCAGTTCCTGCTCCATTGCTTCAAGCAGTAGGGTCTTATCTTTGAGTTCTGGGAAACAACCGAGATCTCCAGCAATAGCCTGTGTTACTTTGGAAGTCTCTTAGACTACTCTAACCAACCACTCAAAGGGAGTTATCTCTTGTCTAACACTGTGCTCCTTAGCATACTGCCCCCAGGTATGCATATGTACTAATATTTTGTCAGGTATTTGTTCACAGTAACAAGTAAATAATATAGAAGTGAAATAAGAGTGTTTCAAATTCAGGAAATCTCCTAATGCAAAAAGGTGATTAGCAGAGGAACTTTATAGGAGTGTCTCTGAAGTTAGTAGTAAGTCAGATGGCTTCTAACGTGAGACATGTCTTCTAACTTCTAAGTACTCAGATACTGCCCTCTCATGTATTCTTCATGACCCAGCTCCTCTGTGAAGCAGTTTAACCTAATAAACAATAAACACAACTGAAGAACTGAGATGTGTTAAGGGTATGGTTTGAAAGAAATGGTTCTAAATAATAGAACTGGAAGATATTTTGCTTTAAATATTTATTATGGATATAACATGAGATTTATTAGAACTATTCAAATGTTAAAAACAGTAGGTATACTGTTAAATTCTCTAGAGAAACAACAAGAAAGGGTATGGGTGTGTACATGTTTGTGTATGTTAATGTGTGTGTTTGTTTGTGTGTGCATATAGAAATTGTAAGGGAATTGGTTCCTGCAGCTGGGGGATTGGCAAGCCCGTAGTCTGTAGTCGTGGCACGCTAATAGGCTGGAAATGAGAGCAGGATTTGTTGGCACAGCCTTGAGGAAGAATTCCTTTGTCCCTGGGAGACTTCAGTTTTTGCTCTTAAGGCAGCCAATTGATTGGATTATCAAAATCATTATCCTTCAAAATCTACCCACACGCACAACTCCTTCGAGGCAACACATCTGCTAGTCTGAGTACTCAGGCTAGCCATGCTGTTGCCTATGAAGGACTGCCATCAGTGACAGTGCTGTTCAGTGGGCGCTTCACAGCTGTTCTGCATTGTTCAAAACCCATATCTAGTTCTTCCTAGAAAACTTCTGATGAAGATTACCTTCATTTTGTAGAGAGAGAAAGTGAGGCATGGAAAGATTACATGGGTAACAGATGCCACAGTTAGAATTCCCAAACCTGGAAATCAGGCCTGAGATAAAATCTTCACCTAACCACTGTACTACATTGCCAAGAGTAACCCAGCCTTCAATTCCAAGATTTGTCCTATGAAGAGGAAGAGAGAGAGAGAGAGAGAGAGAGAGAGAGAGAGAGAGAATAAGTGTGTGAAATCCTGCTTGATATCTTGCAAAAATTGATGTTAATAGAAATATATATTCCATTTTATCATTACAATGTTAAAAAATGAAATAGTAAGTATTAACAGAAGTTAGAATATTCAGGCACTATTATGTACAAGAAAAGCATAGATACAGAATGTGAGAAACGAAACCAAGCACGTTAGTAATCACAAAAATGTGTATGATTTTAGCTCCTCCATTGTGCATTAAAGACTATGAAAGAGAAAAGGTAAAATGTAGATATGTTAGTATATTATTTTATACATTTAAAGTGATTAGAATAATATATAATAAAATAATATAGTTTATATTGTACAGATTAAACTTCCAGATATACAAGAAGGTACTAAAGATTAGTGAGATATTTCATTAGGTTCTCCATTTTTGAGAATTAAGAATATATAAATTGGGGCTGGAGAGATAGCCTAGCAGTTAAGAGCACCGAATGCTCTTATAGAGGACCCGGGTTCGATCCCCAGCACCCACATGGCAGCTGAGAACCATCTGTAACTCCAATTCCAGGAGAACTCCAGTTCCAGGAGAATCCGACACCCTCTTCTGACCTCTGCGGCATTGTACGACAGGGGTGCACAAACCTACATGCACACAGTACATTCATACACATAAATAAATAAAATTTTTAAAATGTATAAATTTAAAATTTGCATACGTGAAGGTCTAAAAGCATTTAAATTTTAATGTTATACTTTAAACTGCATCTGGTCCTATGACAAGGCATTGATGTAATACAGTTATGTCATAAATCAATAAGGAAAATATGAGACTATAAAAGGCTAAGAAGATAATCAGAGAAAACAAAGAAAAAATAAAAGCAATAATAAAAACATACAACCTGCCCAATTCATTAAGATTAATGGAAGTCCATTTTATCAGAAAATAAAATACAAACTTAGCCCTCCAATGAGTGAGTATCTTTAAGCAAAGTGCGGTTTATTCCCAGCAGTAATGGGATACATCCCATTCCTCTAAACTTCTTTTGCCATTGCAAACTGATAGATTTTTGCTAAAAGATTCATCTGTGTCAACAAGACCTGAAAATGCCCCTGTTCTCAGGATGGGCCTAGAGCTACATGGTACAGCAGCTGCTTACATAAAGGCCCGAGTCTCATTCACAGCCTCACAAAACTAAAGAAAAAATTCCATATTCTCTAAGCCACTATTTCTAAACCTAGGATTTTCCCTCAAAGAAAGAAAATACATAGATGTTCAAGATGATCTACTAGCATTTGTGGGAGCAACTCTGGACATTTCCATCCACAGGACAAATTCATATACATCAAAGTCCTACCTCTGAAATTGATTTCATAGCATAGAAAAATCACATAAAATGGAGAGGAAAAGTTATAAAAGTATTTGTAGTCCATGTGCGTTTTGTAAAAATTTATGGCAGATCATATACTGGGTTCACAACGCTTTGAAATACATAGTTTTATGTGCATAGAAAAGGCACCAAATGGAAGTGCATGGGACTGGGGGGAGCGGGATTAAGGACGAGTCCTGTTTTCTTGTTAACGCTGTATTTTCTAAATAGTCTCCTGTAGACCTATTTTATCTAATAAATGTTATTTTTTAAAGCAAGTCATTTGGTTTGATGGTGTCTCTGACAGATGGCATGCCAGCGCGCACGTGTCCACTGTGCAGAGGTCTCAGCATTCTGCACATCACCCTTTCCACTATGTGACAGTTGGAATGATTCGAAAATGTCCCTCTGAGTGAGCCAAAATCTGTTGCCCTGTTAATTCTATCCACTGGTCAAAAGTTCATCTCCTTTTCCATATGGCAGGTTCTCAGACTCAGCAGACAGCTGTCCTGTCAGCTCTCAGTTTTCCTAGTTAACTCTTCTTAGCTTCTTTCTCGGTTCCCAGTATGGACTCGTCTAGTTTATTGCCTCTCAAGAGTCAGGTTTACATGTTACAGAATTAAAAGCTTTATGATCAGAATGAGCTCTGCCTTACTTGATTATCAGAAAATTCTGTTCTTCAACTTTCCCTGTGGTCATTTCTCCATGAGCCACCCTGATCTTCTGGAGCAGCCTTTCCTCAGGGCACACCAGGAGGTAGCCATGTTGTTGCTCTGACTTCATCCCTTCCCTCCTCCCACCAGAGCTCACCTTACTCCCTACTACCACCGTGGAATGCCATTCATTTTATTCAAGGCTAATCGCAAGGTATCCATCCACTGGAAGAATATTTTGTAGCTACCCAAACTCACAAGTAAATGGTACTGAAAATGGCCTATGAAATGAGACTCTATAAGGAAAAGGAGACTAGAAATTCATATATTCACAAAGGTAGCCCACAGCAAAAAAGAAATGGATACTATCAATGGAAATGGAGAGTGATAGAGTGTGAATTGAAAGTTTCTGAAATTCATAACAAGATGATGTTTCTCCAAGTGTAACACATAGATACATGTCTCAAGCATATGCTTATGAGTTCGGTTATTCCCTGCGAAATTACCAAGTAACACCTGGAAAAGTACCCAAGGGCTGGCATTTACTCCAACAAAATGCCTATCCCTAAATTGGTGGGGATTGTTTCATGCCTTCAACTTTTCTTATTGCTCATAACAAAGCTATTAAATGGAACTTTAAAGTATATGTACATTATAAGGGTTTTAATGGTCTCAGGGATTAAAGGGCAGAGCAGAGGTGTCCAGGAGTTAGCTGCCTGCTGGTAGGAAAACCTCAAGCCTAGGGATCATAGAAGACTCAAAAATATCTCCTGAAGCTTGCTTCTCTTTTATCTACATACACTTTCATGAAACCTTTTCTAGTTAGAGAAAGTGGCAAGGTCTGTTTGTCTCCCCTGTTCACTTTAAGTTTTTATTCTCTCTCTCTCTCTCTCTCTCTCTCTCTCTCTCTTTCTGTCTCTGTCTCTCTCTCTCTCTCATGTGTGTGTGTGTGTGTGTGTGTGTGTATGCACCTGCCATAGTGTGTGAGTGGAGGTCAGAGAGCAGCCTTTGGGACTCAGATCAGTCCTCCTACAATGTGGACCAAGTGGGTCTTAGGGATTGAGCTCAGATTGTCAGGCTTGAGAGCAAGTGCCTTTCCCCAGGAACCATCTCACTGACTCATCCCTGGAAATCTTAACTTCCAATGTGATCATGTGAAGAGGCAGAGCCTTTGGGATGTGATTATCTCATGAGCATTGAACTCTTAAGAATGAGGCTAGTACCCTTATGAGACTATACCTCAAAGCTACTTTGTAGCTTTCTTCTGGTTACAGTTATCTAAAAAGACACTTTACACCTCTGAGTCATCCTACCACCATCTCCAGTTCCAGCCATTACCTCAGTCACAGAATGGGAAGGCCTTCTTCTTTTTGCTAATATTTTTCTGTATTCAGAGGTCATGCATCATCACATAGTAAAAGTCTACTTACAGGCCATGGCTTCAGTCAGGAGTGAAACCCAGATCTTTTACTTTTGTCTATGAGTACTGCTGGTTCTCATGTCTGCCTTTGCTTTCAAGCTGCAACCAATTTGCCTGGTATTTTTTTTTATGGAGAAAATTTCATCACATGAGTCTGCAGCAGGACAATCCACAACAAATCAGAAGGCAGAGCCTCCGCAGACACCAACTCCACCAGCATCCTGCTGTAGGCTCGGAGAAGTCGGTGCTTTGCTGTTGAAGCTGCTCAGCCCTTGCTGGTTTTGATGTAGCAATGTGGACAGGCAAAGACAACAGTGGTGGTGACCTGGGCAGGAGACAACCAACAGGGAGTGTTGGGACATCTAGGAAGTAGTATAAACAGGAAGCCATTATCAGCCCAGGCCCATTGGAAACCAGGGCTGAGCAGCAGAATCAAGGGCAGGAGCTTCAGGGATTGAAGGATTGGCCACACTCGTTGTCTCTGTCCTTAGGACAGGGCACAAGAAGAAGAAACACCATCTCTTCTGTGTTCCAGTTCCAGTGTCTTGAATGCATCCTCCCCTGGCCTCTACTTGAGAAACAGTCAGGTCCAGTCTAGTCAGGCTTCCGAGTCAAGAGCAAGCCAGAGAATGGCAGAGAGTAGTGAGTAAGAGAGAGAAGCTTTCAGCAAAGTGGGAAGGAGAGGAGAGTGATTAACCATAGATGGTGAGTTCTTTGCCAGGACGCTGACAGGAGTTGAGCTGTGGCTCCAGGGAGAATGATGGCGCCCTCTACAGTAAATCTAATTTGAGCACCAGCCAAAACCCTGTGGCCTCAATTGTGAGAGGGTCAACTGGAGTTTAACAATGAGGACAGTGGTCATGAAGTCCACAGGGCAAGGTGGCTGGGAGAGAACAGCATATTGCACACCTAAAAGGCTCAGGAAAAGACAGATCTCATTAACTCAGCAAGAGAGGGGCACAGTCTCCAGGGCAGTGCGTCATGGTCAGCATTTGTCCTGGGTCGTGCGATCCACCAGCGTATAAAGCCTTCCCAGCATTGCATCTTATCAAGAACAGCCTTCATGTTCCCAATCTTAGACAAGTCCATGAGAAACCAAGAAATTGCTTCATTTTGATTCAAACTTATGATGAGGGTGGATGCCTATGACTGTCACAGACAACTCAGGAAACCAAGCTAAGAAGGGCATCCTTTTGTGAGGTGTCCAACCCCAGAGACGTCTCGGGTACTGGTGCTGAAGAGAGTTTTTGTCTCCCAATGTCTTTATGGCAGTTATTAATAGTCACTGTCCTCCTCTAGAGCAGGGCTGCTTAAACAGTTTCCACGTGTGATACCTTCCGTCCAAGAAATTTTTACAATGCCCCAGGAATGTAAGGATAAAAATAGAAATACAAATATTCACTGACAAAGTAGTAAATTTATTTTAACACAGTTCTTCGGTGTACATATGATTTTAGCATTTATCAGAGACAAAACCAAATTTATATGCTATAATGTGCTTAATTACTTTTATATACAGAACTAAATCTTGGCAGAATATTTGGTGCTCAGAAACATAGCATCCTCAATGTTTTGAAGAGTTGATCAATATTTTGATTTTATAATTGTCAATCCTGCTAATACTGATTCACCAAATAGCCAAGGTATGCTGGGCACCATTTCAGAAATTGTTGAAAATTCTTTCCTAATCCCTAGCCAGAATCCATGTAATGATATTTTTATGATAAACTAACAAGTCAAACAGCAATTTTTATCTTATTTTATGTCACATTTTATCAATTGTAGTGTATGTACACACATGTGCTTGAGAGTGGGTGGTAGTCATAGGTAACTTTTGGGAGTCAATTCTCTTCTTCCGTCATGTCTTTCCCAGGGACTGAACTCAAGTCCTTAGGCTTAGCAGCAAGTGCCTTTACCTGCTGAGCTATTTCCTTATGCCACACAGTAATTTTTAAATCAAACATTCTGATGCAATACGATCCAAAGATACACTGATTCGATACTTGCATGCTGAGGAATGATGGCGAGAAGCTATGAAAATCTTTGTTTTTCCATAATGTTTCCATATGCAGAAAACTTCGAGTAGTAAAAAGCATTGCCATGTGTAACACAGCAGTGTTGAAGCTAAGCAAAGCTGCTTCAGACAGTGTTCCCTGACAACATCCTGTGTTAGGCACACATGGTAACAGTGCACAGTTCAAAGTGAATACTTTGTATGTTCAGAACCAAAGCTGCCTTGAAGTCACAAAATGGAACCCAGGCAAGTGCTGATAGAAACGCTTCAGATTCACTGTGTGTTTGAGTTTTAATTAATATTCAGAATTGTGCATTCAGAAACCTTTTACTGTTACCAAACTTTTCGTGACCCTCAAATTCATGCATGCTACCTGTGCAGGATAGCTTTAGTGTCAACTTGACACACCTGGGTTGAGGGAGCCCTAATTGGGGAATTTGGTCCATTGGATTGGCCTGTGGCCACATCTGTGGTGTATTGTCTTGATTGTTGAGCAGTGACAGTATAAGAAGGCAGGCTGGGCATGAGCGAAAGCAAGCAAGCCAGTGAACAGCACTCCTCCATGGCCTGTGCTTCAGCTCCTGCCTCCAGGTTCCTGCCCTGAGTTCTTGCCTTGGGCTCCCTAAGAACTGTGACCCAGGAGATGTAAGCTGAATAAACCCTTTCCTCCCCAAGTTGGTGTCAGAGTGTTTTGTCACAGCAATGGAAAGACAAACTAGGACAGAAATTGGTACCAGAGGCGTGGGGTATTGCTGTGACAGACCTGACCTTGGTGTTTGGGGGAAGGATTGTGGAGGCGTTTGGAACTTTGGGCTGGGAAGAACATTGAATGCCTAAAGATGGTTGCTGTGGAGCTTGGAGCAGTTTTGCTGAAAGAGTTGTAGAAGATGGAGGCCTGGCTTGTGAAGTTTTTAGTTTCAAAGGGGAGCAGAGATCATCAGGACTGTGTAATCTGTGGGTTCTGGTCAGCTGGGGCTGAAGAATCAGCTGTAAGTAACAAGAGACCAGAACCTGAAGTGAAGTCTTTGTTGTACTGGGACAATTGATGCTGGTTAGCTGGGGCTGAAAAATCAGCTGTAAGTAACAAGAGACCAGCATCACTGAGGTGAAATCTTCTGGGGAGAATATCTTCAAGGTCAGCACACAGAAGCTGTGACCCAGAAAGGGCCTGAGCCTCCATCTCGAGCCAGAAGCTGGACTTGGTAACATGTAAGAGTCTCCTATATGGTTCCGGTGTTGAAATTTGAGGGGGTCACAGAGAGCAGCCGAGGCTTGGCACTGTGAGAGGTCAGGAAAGACCATTGGTGGAAGTGCACCTCGGTTGCTGTGAAGACCCCAGGATTGCAGGGGTCATGGAGAGAAGCTGAGGCTTTGCACCAGGAGAGGTCAGAAGAGACCATTGGTGAAGGTGCTGCCTCAGTTTCAGTAGCGACCCCAGCTTTTTGGAGATGCCGGGTACCCTGGGACGACCACCAAGAGCAGCGGTAGGTGTAGAATGGAGTCAGCCTGGGCCTGCGAGATGAGTGTGCCACGGACGGCAGTGTCGGAGAGGGGGAGCTGCCGAGACCCTTTGGAGCCCGGAAGATCGTGAGTGAATCCCAAGTGTGTCCAGCCTTGAGCTACTTGCTGGACTTAGGTTTTGTTTGAAGGTGCCTGATTCTTCCCTTTGAAATAAGACAGTACTTGTTTTGGATTTTACAGCAGCCCACAGTTAAGAGACTTTTAACGGACTATGAACTTTTAAGTGTTTGGACATTTTAAGGACTGTGAGGCTTTTGAGGTTGTACTGTCTTAGGTTGTGATTCATGTTAACATCATATTTTGGGGATAAGAACTAGAAAGGTTGTGGTTTAATAGTGATGTGTTTTGTGTGTCAAGTTGACAAGGGGTCAATTGTGCAGGATAGCTTTAGTGTCAACTTGACACACCTGGGTTGAGGGAGCCTCAATTGGGGAATTTGGTCCATTGGATTGGCCTGTGGCCACATCTGTGGTGTATTGTCTTGATTGTTGAGCAGTGACAGTATAAGAAGGCAGGCTGGGCATGAGCGAAAGCAAGCAAGCCAGTGAACAGCACTCCTCCATGGCCTGTGCTTCAGCTCCTGCCTCCAGGTTCCTGCCCTGAGTTCTTGCCTTGGGCTCCCTAAGAACTGTGACCCAGGAGATGTAAGCTGAATAAACCCTTTCCTCCCCAAGTTGGTGTCAGAGTGTTTTGTCACAGCAATGGAAAGACAAACTAGGACACTACCTGACCCAGAGGTTGGTTTAAGAAGCTGGGCTTTAAGGGAGCCTATGCCATCGCTCAATGGAGAGAAGCTTCAGGTGGAAGGCTGTATTCCTGTCCTTCTTGATTAGACAGGTAGCTCATCTGTCACAGTTAAGGAACTGTGCCTGAAGATTATCACACTCTTCTCAAAGATGGAGCCAAGATCTGTGAGCCCTGTCCTCTCCCCAGGGCTGTTGTGGAGTAGCGTTCTGAGTGCTTGCAAAGCCTGTTCCCTCTGCTTCTCCAGGGTAGCATTCAGCTTCCATAATTTCTCCTAGCTTGCTTTTAATTATAAGTGTTGTGGTTGATAATTTTGTTGGTAGTCTGTCAGCACTTGAGTCTGTGCAAAATGAACATCTGTTTGTTCATGGACCTCAAGTACTATTTTCTGTTCATTTCATTTAAAGTTATGGTCCAGCTCAGCTTTTCTTCCCTTAGTGGTAGCAGACCTCCTAGGCTGAGAATAGAGACAAGCTGGGGTTCTGGTACTGGTATATCCCCCTCACCCTCACCCTTAGGAGCTAGGAGATCACCTCTCCCTAGGGTACTAGGAGATCCACCTGGGACTTAACTGCTAGCCCATCTCACAGCTAGATTTACTGACCTTTTGATCTTCATGTTTTCTTTACATTGTAAGACTGCTACAGGAAAGGTGAAGAAAGATTAGCTCTTTTCTCCTCACTTCTGGTCCAACTGCAGACAAGCCTTTGTCCCTTTATTAAGTCCTTTCCCTTGATTTTCCTTCCATGAAGCAATGAGTCAAGGACGTCGGACTTCTGAGCCTTCTGGTTATATTCCTATCACCCCTGAGACTTGTTTTCAGTATTTGTCCAGATATGTTTGTCCTCGTCCTGGCAGGAATGAAGATCTTCACAAGAGGCACTTGTGCTTTCTCCTTTAGCGATCAGTCCATTGAGACAATGGACCCCAAAGTACTGGAAGAAAAGGAAAAGGAAAAGGCTGGGGCCCTGTTGCCAGCCAGAGGGGAAGACAGTCTCTGGGAAGGGGATACCACAGGGCTCTGGCAAGGTGGCAGGCAGGCACCCCTGACCAGGACTCCTGGACTACACGTTCTTCCTGCCTTCCCTGTGGTGGACCTCCTTATTTCTTCCTCTTCCCAATGTGGCCACATTGGATAAACCTCCTTTCTTTGCTTTTCACTTTTCCTCCTTTCTTTAGTTGGCCTGCTGAGGACAGATGGCTGAGGCTGGCTTCCAGGGCGCAGTGGCTGAGACTAGCTTCCAGGGCGCAGTGGCTGAGGCTAGTTTCCAGGGCGCAGTGGCTGAGGCTAGTTTCCAGGGTGCAGTGGCTGAGGCTAGCTTCCAGGGCACAGTGGCTGAGGCTGGCTTCCAGGGAGCAGTGGCCAAGGCTAGCTTCCAGGGCGCAGTGGCTGAGGCTGGCTTCCAGGGCGCAGGCTCTGACCTCACAACTCTGGTAACATGCCTCTTCTTTTACAGCTCCTTCTGAGCACTTATTTACAACTTTGTTAAGTGCGATTAGAATTAACTAACACCGGCCCCTTGTCAGTCTGAGTTCCTACAGTCTTCATTTTCATGCCTTTAATCCTAGCATTTGGGAGGCAGAGGCAGGTGGATCTTTGTGAGTTCAAGGCCAGCATGGTCTACATAGTGAGTGAGTTCCAGGACAGCTGGGGCTACAGTGAGACCTTGTCTCGAAAAGACCAAAAAAAAAAAAAAAAAAAAAAGAAAGAAAAAAAAGAAAGAAAGAAAGAAATGTTTAACCAGTACTTTTATTGTTGGAAAATTTCATACATGCATATGAGTTTTAATCAAATCCATCCACCATTCCTTTCCCTCCAGTTCCTCCTCTGTCAACCTTCATCACCCTTCCCTCCAAACTTCATATACTCTTTGAAAAAAAATACCCACTCAGTCATGTAGTGCTGCCCGTATGTGCACAGGTACAGGGCCATCTAATGGAGCATGGATAACTTCTCAGGGGCCATATCACCAAAGAAAACAGACTCTCCTTCCTCCATCAACGGCCAACAGCCACTCTGTAAGGGGTTGAACTTCATTAGCCTTTTCTCTGTCCATACTGGGATTTTGGCTAGCTTGATCCTGTGCAGGTGTTGTACAAGTAAGTGCAGCCGCTGTGCGTTCATGTGCCTCACAGCGCTGTCATTTGAAGCAAATGCCGTTTTGTCACAGGCACCCACTACCTTTGCTCTTACAATCTTTCTGCACTCCCTCTTTCACAGCGATACCTGAGCCTTGGGGATAGGGAGTATAATACTTTCTGATGAGTGAACTGTTCATTCATTTATCTCTAGTGCCCCCTCTCTAAATTGTCCTGTGCTCTCAACTGGAGGTGTTTAGCTTTTCTTGTTAGTGCAGTTGATAAAATTCCATGTGCATTAGTTGATTGTCTCACTCCTGCAACAAAACAACTGATTGCAAGGACTTAAGGAAGGAAGGGGTTGTTTTGGCTCACAGTTCTGGGATAAAGTCTCTCATGGTGGGGAAGTTGTGGTGGCAGGAACTTGAGAGAGACATTATGTCCACAGTTAGAAAGTAGAGAGTGAATACTGCATATGCTCAGCCAGATTTCTCTTTCTATTCAGTCCAGGACCCCAGCCCACAGCATAGTGCCACCCACCATGGTGAGTGGAACTTAGGTGAGTCCTACCTAAATTCCCCTAATCTAGACAATCCCTCAAAGGCATGCTCAGAGGCTTGGATCCTAGGTGATTCCAGACCCTGTCAAGTTGGCAATCAAGGTTAACCATCACACACTGTGACTTGACTTATTCTGTCACCCTTTCCAACTCCAGTCATGATTCCAGTCATCTCCAGACACAGCATTAGATGTGTCCATTGCTAACCTCTTCTGTACATATAATAAATTCTGTAAACAAGTGATGGTTTTGCCCAGGAGTAGGGCCTCGTCTTGTGTTTAGTACGATTGCTAAATGATATTCACGGGTGCTGCTGCTAGCCTGCTACAAGTGCTGCAGACTGTTTGCTGGGTTTTTCTGATGGAGAAGTGTGAAGAGCCCTTGGAGAAGGTGAAAGGTTTCCCTCTCTCATAAACACTTTGCCAAACTCTTTTTCGCTTTGCTTATTGATGCCCTTCTGGGTTTTCTAAATCTGCCTTTCCTCTTCCATGTTTTTAAATGTCCAAGTATCAGCAATAGCTCACAGTTACAACTCCTGCACTTCAAAGATGTAGGTCACCTGCCTTCCCTCTGGCTCACATAGATCTAATCTAAAGATACTTTGTGCTCCAAGCAAAGGGTAATCTCTTGAAGCTGTCCTGTGTGCATTTGGGGTGAACACAAACACAGATGCAGGAAGACAGTGGCCCTGATGTATTACCACCCCATCTCTAGGGGGCGTGCAGAAGGAAATAGGTTTCAGTTCATTGCCCCCCAGCCGGCCCTCTACAGCTTGCCTCTGCCTGATCTCTCAGTGGAGTGGGTTTGACAGTGTCTGGCTCCCTGCCCTTTGGTTCTCTAGCTCTGTGATCTGGTGACATCTGTGTCTCTCCACATCAAGTCTTGCTGGCATTTGAGTTTAGGCAGCCTTCCTCATGAGACTTACCACGTGTTTTGTGCCCTATATTGGCACATTAGGGAAAGAGGTGAATTTACACTTCCTCTGTGGGGACAATGGCATTGGGGTGAGGATTCAGTGTGCCTCCCTGTCAGATGCAACTTTACCAGTGGTGTTTGCTTGGATGGAAATAAGCCTGGTACATTTTTTCAGGGTTCTTTTTTAAAGACCCATCTTATACATGTAACTTATAGAAGCCTGTGTAGTAGAATGGTCCCACATGAAGAACAGTGAAACCCAGATATAAACTATCTAGTTATCTCTAGGAATTGAACACTAATGATACTGCAGCTCTCAAGCCCTACATATTGCTGGTTCCTGAGAAGCTGAACATGCTCACTGGAAGGAAACAGACATCTCTAGCTGAGATTCAGAGCACTAGGTCTTCAGTCAATCATTGGAAGCTCCTTTTCACAAATCAACTCTCATTCATCCTCCTTGCTTCTTAGGAATGGCCCAATTCCAAGTTTGACAGTGAGGATGGAGAAGAAATCTTGACCTCAAGGTTACTAGTGTCTAGTCTACCATCTCACTTGAATCCTCTCACTAACTGCAGTCTTCTCTGATCAGTTGGATGCATTGGCATGCACTGTTGTTACTGTCTTTTCATGCACCAGATTGAACTGCACCACAAAACTGAGCAGAAATTTCAAGGAGTTTCCATAGAACTCCTGCATACATACATATACTGTGTCCCCTACTGTCACCATCTGACGCGGCAGTGGCACTTTTGTTACAAACAATGAACCTGCATTGACACATTATCATCACAGTTTATGGGTTTTCAAAATGTGTAATGACATGTTCCCAACATGACAACATCATACAGAATGATTCCGCTGTCTCCAGTTCCCCACTGCCCCACTCATTCATCGCTCCTCCTTCCTAGGGTGCCAAGCCCTGATCTTTTTCCTGTCTCCATAGTTTTGCCTTTTCTGGAACATTCTGGTTGGAATCATACAGGTCACAGCTTTCCCATCCGGTTTCATTTACTAATATGCTTTTAAGTCTCCTCCATATCTTTTTGTAGCTTGATAATTCATTTCTTATTATTACTTATTGATGTTCCATTGTCTGGATGCAGCACAGTGTATTCATCCATTCCCCTACCAGAGGCTCCACAGTTTGGACAATTATGAACAGAGCTTCCACTAATATGCATGTGATGGTTTTCACATGGATTAAAGTTTTCAGCCCTATTATGCAGTCAGCAAGAAATGTAATGGCTAGTAAAATGCTTAGAGTGTGTTTAGCTCTGTAAGAAACTGTCAAATGAGCCTTCAAAGTGGCTGTCCCACTTTGGATTCCCATTAGCCCGGAACGATCCCCCACATCATCACCAGCATTTGGGGCTAGGCTATTTTTATAGGAAAATATGTCACTGTTGTTTTAGTTTGAGATGCCTGATGGCATGTGACGTTGAACCTTTCCACATGGCTCTTCGTGGTTTGAATATCTTCTTCCCCAGCCTGTGTCTTGCCTTCTCATTCTCTTGACATTGTCTTTCACAGAGCAGAGGTTCTTAACATTAATGAGGTCTTTCTTATTAATTCTTTCTGTCATGGAATGTGCCTTTGGTATGTTATCTAAAAAGTCATTGCCAAAGCCAAGGTCATCTACGTGTTCTTATTTTATTTTTTTGGCAGGACTGGGGATTGAACTTGGGACCTCATCATATGAAGCAGGACACCTCTAAGCTGCAGCTCCAGCCCTTCTACATTACGTTTTAGATGTTTTGTGTTTCATAATTTCCATATAATTCATTTTGAGATAATTTTGTTAAGATTTTAAAATTTTTTAAGTGTGTGTGTCTGTATATGTGCCTGCCACATGTGTGAGAGTACCCAGAGAGGCCAGAGTGTGTCAGATCTGCTGGACTTGGAGTTACAGCCATTATGAGCCACCTGAACTGGGTGCTGGGAACCAAACTTGTGTCCCCTAGTAGAGCAGCAAGTGCTCTTAACCCCTGAGCCATCTCTCCAGCCTTAAGGTAGTTTTTACAAAGGATGGGCAGTCAGTATGTAATTCATCTTTTCCCATGTAGAGGTCCAGTGATTCCAGTACGTTTCTTGAGAACGGCTTTCTTTGCTCCGTTGTGCTGCTTTTGCTCCTGTCAGAGATCAGTCGGCTAAAATTGCACGGGTCTGTCTTTGAGTTCCCTGCCCTATGATGTTGGTGTCTACAACATCCGTGTGTGCCCTCCATCACTCTGCTATGAACTCTGGCTCTTCTAGGCACATAGTGCCCCCCTGCTCCCAAAACCTCATCTTTGGGAGCTATGGTTCAATCCAGGATGCTCAGAACCCTAGGGTGCCCCTGCGTCCTGCTGCAAGCACCTCACTTACCCTCAGCCACTCTGGCTATCTGGTGTAATGAGGGATGTTCATCCTCAGGCAGAAGTTCAGAGCTGTTGCTTCAAAAGGCAAGGCTCTGCTCTTCAGTTCTTCCTGCAGCTCTTTGGAATTTGTTGCCAGACTCTTCTGTGGGGCTTCATGCCCTTCTCTTGCCAAAATGTTGAATTTTTATTTCCTTCTGGGCAGGAACTAGATCTTCTAACAGCATGTATTCTCCTTCTAATCTATTGTTTTAAATAGAAAATTTATCCCTTCCTCCTTTCGAACTCTTGGTTTGCTTATTCTCAAAAGACTCTCTTAAAAACAAATAATCAAACAAAACAAAAAGAGTTATATTCTGCAAGTGGAAATTTTGACTTTAAAGGCTATTATTTGGAATGTAACACATCCATTCAAGAACTCCATTGAAGTTTGCTTTGTTACTCCAGGGAGGAGGCTCGATCCTTCTCAATGACAGCTCATCCAGCAAACTTTCGTGTCTCTCTGCCACTGAGGAAAGGGAAATGGTATCAAATATCATAAGATATGAATGTCATGAATATGCACATTGACACATGCATGGGTTGGAAGCAGGAAAATACATAACTTTGAGGTTTAAAGAAATAGAACACTATGCGCACTTTGTTATACTGGTGCCTTTCTCGCTCACCTTATTATACAGTGAAGACAAAGCTAAGATCCTGGCTTGCACAACCAACTAATCGTGCAACCACAGGGGAGTTACCATTTTGATCTCTTTATTAATTAAACACAATAGTCTGCAATATATTTGCTTAAATATTTAATGGAGATTATTGTCTAGAAAGGACATTTGTGGTTTTGTTTACTTTTTGTTTTCAATGCTGGGGTGTGATTCTAGGGCTTCCCACATTAGGCAAGCAGTGTACCACTGAGCAGGACACCCAGTCCCCAGACATTTGGAATTGTACTTTTCCTTTATCTACGCTTTCCAAAACATGTTAATGGACATGAGATATTTAATCGGATTTATTCTTAATTAAAAAAAAATATTTAGATATATTATGCTTTATTTTATTTTATTTATTTTATGTGTATGAATGTCTTGCCTGCCTGTTTGTACATCCGTATAGTGCAATGCAGGTAGAGGTCAGAAGAGGGCATTGGATACCCTGGACCTGAAGTTATGGATGGTTGTTAGCCACCATGTGGGTGCTGGGAATCGAACCCTGGTCCTTTGCAAGAGGAGCCAGTGCTCTCAACTGTGGGACCATCTCTCCATCCATTTTAAAGCATGTGAAATGTAGTTGTGGTGTAAGATCTCATTGTTCTCACTGATACTGTTCATGATTGTCCCACTCGTCAAGTCTCCCAAAGTACGAGAAGAAAGGAAATAAGGGTCCTTTCCAGGTGAACGTCATGCAACCTTACACCTGCAATAATTTGTGAAAGCAGCTTTTCAAATACAGCCTCCATCATAAAATTGAACATAACCAGGAACACAGCACAAGGAGATGTTACAATGTAAGTGAGTCCTGTAGAGGAGTGCTGCCACAGAACAGATCAGCAGGAACTCCGGAGTGAAATTATCACATGCCTTCTAATACAATCATGATTATCATGATAAAAGAGACTGAAGCCGAACTTGAAGCTTTCCACAAGGAATAGAAAGCCAACAGGAATCAGAAACACGATTGCTGATAATTTTTTAAATAAATGCTGAAATAAGTTAATTTGTAGTTTGTAGAAGCCAAACAATTCTTAAGATGGAGAAATGAATAGAAATACAAGTTCCAGGTACCAAGCGGAAGAATACCCACAAAGACATGTTGCTTTCAAAACTTCAAACCTAGACTGACAGCCTACTTCTAAGGTATAATAATGGAAGTGGCAGGGGTCAGGGCAGCTGGAGAGATGGCTCAGCAGTTGAGAGCACTGACTGCTCTTGCAGAGGCCCAGGTTCGATCTCCAGCACCCACATGGTGACTAATAATTGTCCATAACTGCACTTCAAGGGGATCCTATGCCCTCTTCTGACTTCTGTGGGCGTTTCATGGCATAGATGCACTTCATGCATTCAAGCAATACAGTAATACAGATAAAATAAAAATAATAAATAAAAAATTAAAAATGGAAGCCAGAGGTGGTAAAAAGAAAATTCTAATAAAGAAAAGAAAAAAAAAAAAACCCTGAAAGCAAAATAGCCAGCCATGGTGGCACACGCCCTTAATCCCAGCACTCGGGAGGCAGAGGCAGGTGGATCTCTGTGAGTTTAAGGCCGGCCTGGTCTGCAGAGTGAGCTCCAGGCCAGCTGGGACTAAAGGGAGACCTGTTTCGAAAAAGAAAGAAAGAAATTAAAATAAATAAGTCTTGAAAAATTTAAATATGGAGTCCATACTCCACCAACTATGCTCATTCTAGTGATGTCTGGGTGCTGCAGAGATGGCTCAGCAGTTAAACGAACTGGCTGCTCTCACAGAGGATTCAGGTTCAGTTCCCAGCACCCATATGGTGGCTAATAACATTGATACATTCAATTCAAGGGGATCTGACGCCTTCTTCTGGCCTCCATGGGCATTATATAACACAGGTGCACTTACATGCATGCAGGTAAAACACTCATCCACATAAAACAAAAATAAATAAATGTATTCAATTTTTAAAGTCTGGATGGTTTAATTATGATTACAATTAATGCTCTCAAAATTGGAAGGATTGTTGCAGATGTGAAGAGGAACAAAGCTCAGGGAAATTAGCAGCAGAACCAAATCAAAATGATTTTTCTTTAAACAGGCCAAGCATAACATTGTTTGGCAAGAGTGGAGTTATACAAAGAACAAAAATAGACATCAGTATAAAAATAGGAGTAGAGAAAAATGGAACTAAAATAGTCCAAGGAATTTGCCTTATTAGGAAGGAGAATGTGAACATAGTAAATACTGAGTTGTAACAGGTTAAATTTTATAATTCCTAAAGTAACCACTATCAGAACAGGAAAGAAAACCTTTATCTTCCAAATCAAGGGAGTAAAAATATGAATATAAAAGAGTACATTCAATCCAGAAAAAATTAAAGGAAGCATGAAACAAAAGAGGTAGGCAACAGACACTTGTTAAGATGAAAGTTTTCATTCAAATACATCACACGAAAAGAGAGAAAAACATCCCAGCAGTATCAGTATCATCTGTATGCCATGTAACTGAAATATCTTTTCTGATGTGTATGTTGTATATGCGTGTGCATGTTCATATGTATGTTTTAATGTGCGTGTGTGTGCATGTATGTGTGTGTGTGTGTGTGTGTGTGTGTGTGTAAGAAGCCAGAGGACAGCCTGCCCAGGCATTATCCTCAGAAACACCGTCCATCTCCTTTGAGACAGCACCTCTCACTGACCTGGACTCTGCCACTTAGGACAGGACGGCTGGTGGGGAGCCCCAGGGATCCTCCTGTCTTCTGTCCCCAGCAGTAGATTACAAGTATTACAGCTGCATACCACCACCCAAGGCATTATTAGGAAGTACTCTCATTTCACTATGGTGTAATATGCAAACCTATAATATTTTGTAATTCTATTTAATTACAGAGGTCTCCTTTCATAGTTATAATCTAATAACATCAGTAGAAAAATCATAATATACAAAAGACAAAAAGATTTTTTTTTGAAAAACTTATGTGTATGAATGTTTTGTCTGTATGTATTATGTGTACCATATGTGTGACTGGTGCCTAAATAGGCCAGTAGAGGGCATAGAATCACCTGGAAGTGGAGTTTCAGGTGGTTCTGAGCCACTATATGGGTGTTGGGAACCCAATCTGGGCCCTCTAAAAGAGGGTTCAAGGTTCTTACTTCACTGAGCCATCTCTCCATCCCCAAACAACCAAACTCTTAATAATTCATTAGAGTCACTATTATCTTTCTGTTCAAAGTTTGCCTAAATTATTTTATTTTGAATCAGTTTTGAACCTTACAGACATTGCTGATAGTCTTGATGAAGGCATAGAAGACGAGATGGTGATGTTTAGTTGGATTGCCACTAGAACAAATTAAAATGAAATACATCAGTACCTTTAAGAACATACAAATATTATTTTGAGTGGCTAAAGTAATGTCTACTGGCCATTAACTTTTTGTGTAGAAGAGGCTTACCTCTCAAGGGTTTATGATGCACAGTCTGTTCAAATAATGGTTATTTAATAAGCAACATCAAGCCAGTGCCTGCATTAGGACTCAAGGGGATACAAACATGCAGAGAAGTGTGAAAATGAAAGCAAAAGAGGCCTTCCTTAGTGGGAATTAAGTAATCAATGAATTAAAACTTAATGAATTTACTGGAATTGTTCTTAATTAAATCATTTGAAAGAATAATCGATGCAACTATTAATTTAAAAAGAAAGCCTGCTCCATGGTCATAGACTGTTTTATGTCAGATGTGCCCAATAACTCTGTGTGGTGTAGTCAGATTTCCATTGCCATAGGAAATCTCTGGGGTATCCTGGAGGGAAAAGGATTGGGTTCACTGCTTAAGGTTTCCAGTCCATGATCAATCTGCCCTTTGTTTTGGGCCTATGGTGAGCAGTGCATGATAGGAGCTTGTAGCAGAGCAAATCCATTGATCTCATGGCCAGGAAATTAAAAAAAAAAAGAGTGAAGAGGCATCCAGAGCCTGACAATTACATTCAAGAACACACCTCCAATAACCAAAAACCTACCCAGTAGTTTCCCCCTTTTTAAGGTTCCACCAACCCCCAATTACAGCCCCTAGGGACCAAACCTTTAACACACAGGCCTTCAGGGACCACAGGCAATCCTGTGAGAGTGGGAAATTCCTCAACTTCAAATTTTAAAGAATTTTTTTTTATTTTTTATGTGTATGAATGTACTGTCTGCATGTAGGTTTGTGCACCCGTGTAGTGCAATGCTGCAGAGGTCAGAAGAGGGCGTCGGATTCCCCTGAAACTGGAGTTAAAGATGGTTCTTAGCTGCCATGTGGGTGCTGGGAATTGAACCCAGTCCTCTGCAAGAGCAGTTGGTGCTCTTAACCACTAGGCCATCTCGCCAGCCCCTCAACTTCAATTTTTTCCACTGACTACAACCATATTTTGAAAATTGATTCAGCAAAACTGAAACATGTTTTTGGTGAGTCTAACTGGTATTAAAGAAACTCTACACTACAAAGTGAGGTAAAACCTGCAAGCCCTTTTAACACGTTGACAGGTGTGCAGAACATACAGTGAGTCATTAATGGGATCACAATGCCCTTGACTCCACAACAGTTATGTGTGCTCATGTTCTCCTGCTAGATGGGATATTTCGCCAACTACAATTTTATCTGTGAGAGATCTACTGTAATAAGATCTTCCCACCCAGTAGACGCTGCTCAGGCCTTGTGGTATAGTGGTATCTTCCAGAGTCCAGAATAAAAACTCAAAGAACTGTAAGAGAAGCCAATGATAATTCAAGCCAAAGCCTTAATTAAAAAGTTAATACATGGCAGGTATGTCTCACCCAGCAACACACTTCCACCCTCTGCCTGATATAAAATAAAACAAAATATGGAGAATTAACAGTTAACTTCAAGGAGAGACGTGTTCCTGATTCTCCTTCTATTCCCTTTCTTCTTCCATTAGGCTTTGCTTTACCTGCTCTTTAGACAGAGCAAGGTCTTTCATTCTCTCTCCTCCCATCTTGGGTCACTTTTTCTGCACACCTCATACAGCCACAACTGCAAATTTGATCTCTATTGTAATGACACATTCATTTCTCTCCTGGATGTTCTTGAATTTTCTGCCTGTCTGTTGGACCATTCTACAGTAAGGGCTGTCCCTACTTCAAATGGAATACCCCAAACTGAATGTATGACAAGTCACTCAGTCAGTACCTACTGTTGGGACATCTACCATGTGGCTGGCCTTTTCATTTATAAAATGCTCACAGGGAAAGGAAAACCTGTAAATAACTATGTGAGGTGCTCACAATGACACAAAGGAATGTACGGTAGCCGCCTTGCCCTGGGCTCAGGGTGTCTCCCTCCTGCCAGTTCCCTGGACAGAAGTTGTTTTTGTCATCTTTTCCTGCCCCCATGTACAGAGGCAAACCAAGGCTTATTAACTGCAGTTTCATAATCTCTTTTCAGTTTGTCACTTACACTGTGCTTTTATTTACATCCTAATTGTGAATTTATATTACCCTTTATAATGGGCCTTTTTTTGGTCTCAGCTCTTTGCATCCAATCTGCTTTATACAAAAAAAAATTAAAAAAGGTTAATATTTGGGAAACATAGCTCGTGGCTGTCAGCCCAGGCTAAAATGATTCTGTGACTCCAAGGATCAATTCTAGCAAGAGTACCATCTCCACATTCTCTACTTGGTACTGAAGGATGGGGTCTTGTTTGTCGCTTCCCACCAACCCCTACACACATTCACATCTATGCACATGCAAGTCCTTTCCCTTATAATCTTGAGCTCAGGGCCACAGGGCACAGACCATTCTCAAGCTGTACCTGGGCAAGTATGCCTGTCCCCTGGAGGATGCATCTGGGTACTTCAGGGGCACATTACACTCCATCCTATAAATTCTCCTTCCTTTCCCAAATGAACAATACAATGTGTTAAGCAGAGTCCAGCGCACGTGTGGGAACCAACAAATGCTTTCTGAATGGACAAATGTACTTTACAAGTTCTAGGGGCTGAAATCAGTGAGGAGAAATCAACACAGCCTTGAGTTACAGTCAGTGCTCTGTGTTCTGCAAAGATCAGGCCCATGTGAGATGTCTGCCAGCACATCGGATCACGGATGGTTGGTGTGAGATGTCTGCCAACGCACAGGATCACGGATGGTTGGTGTGAGATGTCTGCCAGTGCACAGGATCACAGATGGTTGGTGTGAGATGTCTGCCAGCCCACAGGATCACGGATGGTTGATGTGAGATGTCTGCCAGCACACAGGATCACAGATGGTTGGTGTGAGATGTCTGCCAGCGCACAGGATCACGGATGGTTGGTGTGAGATGTCTGCCAGCACACAGGATCACGGATGGTTGGTGTGAGATGTCTGCCAGCACACAGGATCACGGATGGTTGGTGTGAGATGTCTGCCAGCACACAGGATCACGATGGTTGGCGATGCCACTCATGCAACGCGAGGAAACTGAGGCTTGGAGACACAAGGAGGGACTAGCCGGATGACTGAACATGGGCCGTGGCAGACTGGGGCTTACAACTCTGAGGTTCCAGCCCCACAGTCTACTTTGAGTCTAATCTGGCTTCGGGGTACATGTCCAGGAAAACAAGAAATCTTAGTTTTCATGTATACAATGTTTTTTTGGTCTTTTTGAGACAGGGTCTCCCTGTAGCTCCAGCTGACCTGGAACTCACTCTGTAGACCAGGCTGGCCTTGAACTCACAAAGATCCGCCTGCCTCTGCCTCCCAAGTGCTAGGATTAAAGGCATGTGCCACCACACCCGGCTTCATGTATACAATTTTCATAAAAACCCAGAACGGTCATCCAAAGCCATTCCAACAGGGGATACCTGAAGAATTTAACGTTGGGGGATTCATGAGGCAAGAGGCCCTCCGGAAAGATTTGCCTGCTTCTGCTTTGAAGACTTTCCAGTAGGTGAGGTACTAGGTGCCTTCTTTTCAGTGCCACCAAATACTGCTGTGAGACCTACAGCATTTGTCTTCATTCAACCTCAGTTTTCTTATCTATGGAATGGGGTAAGGCTAAACATCTGAATGATGACCATACCTCTCTGTGTTTTGCTTTGAGAACTCACCATTCCCTGTCTTCGGTGACAAAGATGCCATGGGAACCCACCTGAGTGGCGAGTAGTTTTGGTTGAATCTGAGAGTCTGCCTGCACTTTGGACAGGAAACACCTTCACACAATGTGGTGGGACTCAGATGCCAGGAAGGGCAGTTTCTGATGACTGACCTGCCTGTCAGCCCTGGCACAATGCAGTCTGTTCACCCATGGCTGCCCTTGAGGAAATGAACACCCTCCCCCATCTCTCCCGCTCTCCTGTGTTTGTGGCGGGTGAGTCTTTAATTACACCTTGTCACAAGCACTGCTCAGTCAGAGAGACCACACCGTTGGACCCGGTGGTGGCAGAGGAGACCGTTCTTCAGGCTGATTTCTTGCCTTGCAAGAGCCTTTCTTCTGCACCTACAATGTCGAATTAATGGGCCCTTCACCCGGAAGCCTGTGAGGGCAGGCTTCCTGACCCACACTTGGAGAGGGCATGGGGAGCAGGGACCTTTGAACCTTGATCTCCCTGGGGCAGGTGGCTAAAAGCCCGCTTGCCTGATTGAGTTTCTTGATTCCTGTGATAAGAGTTGCACAAAGGGGACTGGACCCTCAGTTTGACCTCCAGTGAGCTACTGTGCGGATGGCGGCGCCTCCACTATCTAATGAGAACGGATAATGGAAGTGCAGCCTCTGTACTTCATTCCGAAAGAAAGTCACCTTTCAGGCCACATTACCCTTATAATGAAAGCACCACCTTTCAGAAAGGACCATCGCGCTTAGAAATTATCCCCATCGGCGTTGAATGGGCGCCTAGCGCTCACCCAAACCGAGCATTATTGCCCCTTCTGGGTCCTCACCTTTGTCACAAGGCTGACATCCATTGAGAACAGAGGGTACAGTGAACCTGGTGTCCCCTGCCTTGCTGACCTTCCTTCACTTTAACCCTTAAGTCACTATGAGAAGTGACTTGTAACCATCCCTACTTTTATAAATAAAGAAATGGAAGTTTAAACAATTGAACTACTTGTTTCTGAACATAATACAGGCAGGAAGTTGCAGGACTGGTAAGACACAGAGACTTGATCTGACACGGAAGCTTAGGAAGATGTCGCTTGGAGGACAGAAACACAGCCTAGGGCTCCTGCTCCCCTCAGCCCTCTCTAAAAGCTCAGGCGCCTAAGCTCCGAAGGGGCCAAGGACAAAAGGTCTAGAAAAGAGATAAGAACAAGATACTTAATCCCACTGACTCTAACTTTGAACAGGTGAGTCCACATCTCAAAGTTACAGTCTTTTCTTTTTATTCACAGAATGATTCCAACTGAAGGGTACCTATGAATACAGTATTCAATAAGATTATTTAAGTGCTCTTTAGAATTGGAGGACCTGGCTTTGAAAAGTACAGTCACGGCAGAGTAGCGGCAAAAACAGTGCTTCATCAGAAAGGGCAGGAGTGCTTAGAAAGGAGGAAACCGCGGCTGAGCCAAGTACTACAGTGAGGTGAACTAAGACAGAGGATATTGGTAAAACAGGAACAGTGGCCAATCAGAACAGGTTTCTTCTTTCTAGTCCCTCCCCTCCACTCCCTCTTCCTATATTTCCTCCTTCCTCTCTCATTTCTCTTCCTTTTTTTCACAAACTAAAGATGAGAATAAACCTCTTAGAGAGGAAGGAAGAGGAACTGAGCTAGAGGCAATGGATAATTTGTGAAAAAGTAACACAACTGCCATCTCAAAGAACAGGAAAGGAAGTCTGTCCAGGAATGGATTGTTTGTTCTTTTAAAGGGAGAACCTAGTCATGGTTACAGGCTGATACAGGGCTGGGATGTGGAAATCGGGCACAGGTGGAGTGAGCTGCCTTTCATAAAAGACTGGGCATTCCCTCAAAATACATCATAAAAGCGACAGGCCATCCACATCCTCTCCCAGGGGTCTCTGACAGAGTTGATCTGTCCTTTAGGGCATCTGTGGTGACACTGGTTTTAAAGAGATTTGCCTCTTGAAGTAGGAAATAAGACAGGGGCTGCCTGCAGGCATGTGGACTATCTGGACCTAAATCTCAGGCCACCCCTCAGCAGACTGGCAAGTGGGTAGGGAAAGGGAACATGGTGTCATGGAGACGTGGAGATGGGGGATGCTGGTTCGGATTCCATTTCTCTCATTCACTAGCCCTGTCACTTTGGGCTGATCTCAATCTTTCTGAGCCCCAGTCACACACTGAAGAATGCCAGCCATAATAATCTCTGTTAAACTGGGTGTTTAATACAGCCAGGAGAAGCCAGAGAATCCAAGACTAGCCTGGACTACATAGTGAATTTCAGGCCAGCCTGTACTATGTGATATTCTCTTTAAAATTATATTAAAAAATACTACTACTGATACAATTCTGACAACTGGGTGATGCACTTGACATATGTGTGTATTCAATAAGTGTTCTTGTCACTTTATGTAGTTAATTTTGGCACTAATCCTTGACATGAAGGGTTGTGACAACTGCACACCTGACACACAATATCAGCTCAGCATTTCCATGTTTGCTCTAAAGCTTTGTTCGGTTTGCTGCTAAAAGCAGTGAGATTTTTTTTTTTTTCTTTTTGTAGAGCTGGGAATTGAACTCTGGGCTTCGTAGATTCAAGTCAAGTCTCTACCAACTGAGCTTCATCCTGGCCCCTGCACTGCATTTCGATCACTGTGTAAAGTGAATATTTGTAAAACTTAAAACTGCTCCTAACTACAGAGAAACCCTCTGTAGAGAGTGCTAGCAGAGAGGGTTGGACACAGACGAGAGGCCCCTGGGGAGACTGAGAAGGGGCTCCTGAAGCTCAGGACTAATTATATTCCCCTCTCTTCTCTGCAGTGTGGTTTCCATTGAGTAACAGGATCCAGGAGTCAGGAAGTTATAGGAGAAAATTGATCCGGTTTGTGACTGGAGAGTCAGAGTGCAGAGCCGAGTCCTGCATTCCCTATGCAACGGGGCTGGAAGCCACCTCCACTCTGGAGCTGTTGGGCCCCTCCCAGCTCACCACCCCTCTGAGGGCAGCACTTTGTCATTTAGTGAATGTTGAGAGGGAGAGAACTGGCGGGGGTCCTGCAACAGCTGATCCAAAGTGAGAAGGGGGCACCTCACCAGATGTTACAGTCCACACACACACCCTCACCCCACACCCCACACCCAACATACACCCTACACCCCACACAGCACTCCCACACACACTACACATAACATAGCACACGCCAAACACACCACACATAATAACATAACATAGACACCGAACACCATCAAACATACCACACACACCACATTATACATTATACACATGTTATACACACATACCATCTACTACAAAACTACACACCAAATTTCATACACACCACACATTTTTTTTTGTCTTTTTGAGACAGGGTCTCCCTTTAGTCCCAGCTGGCCTGGAGCTCACTTTGTAGAACAGGCTGGCCTTTAACGCACAGAGATCCACTTGCCTCTGCCTCCCAAGTGCTAGGATTAAAGGTGTGCGCCACCATGTCCAGCATACCACACATTTAACACCACACATTGTGCATACCTAACACACCCACCATGTACAGTCACCATGCACACCACATACACACCATACATACCACACACCTTAACACATTCTCCATACATACATATATATATCACACCACACATCACATATAGACCACACACAGACATACATACCACATACATACTACACATATACACACACAACACATACATAATGCAAAAAACACACACTCCTCCCAATGCCAGATATACACACTACACAGCACAGCAGCACACACAGACACACGCCACATGTTCACAGTACACAACCTCCTACATACCACACAGCACACACACACCACACACTCCTGCAACACCACATATACACACCACACATAGACAAGCACTCATCACATCATGTCACAACATAAAACACCTCCCACATGCAACACACACTCTGCACCCACATTAGATTCACTGTAGATGTAACACACTCCAGACACAAACACACTGATGTATACCACTTACTCCCTCCCTGACCCCCATAACACACACTGGTTTCTTCTATTGTCATCACTCAAAATGCATTCGGGGAGGTAGCCATCACAGGGGTAGAAAGGAAAATTAACTATTACTTCAAACAGCTCACACTGGTCCCACGTTTTCTCTTGGACGCATGAAGATGGGAATAAAGACTTTACCTCTATAGCTTATAGAGTGGTGCCAAATGCGTCTGCTGGGGCCGTGAGTGGAGGTGATGGTCTTCTGGGGCCATGAGTGGAGGTGGTGAGTCTGCTGGGGCCAGGAGTGGAGGTGATGAGTCTGCTGAGGCCGGGAGTGGAGGTGGTGAGTCTGCTGGGGCCATGAGTGGAGGTGGTGAGTCTGCTGGGGCCAGGGGTGGAGGCGATGAGTCTGCTGAGGCCAGGAGTGGAGGTGGTGAGTCTGCTTGGGCCAGGGGTGGAGGTGATGAGTCTGCTGGGGCCGGGAGTGGAGGTGATGAGTCTGCTGGGGCCAGGGGTGGAGGTGATGAGTCTGCTGGGGCCAGGGGTGGAGGTGGTGGAGTCTGTTGGGGCCAGGGGTGGAGGTGATGAGTCTGCTGGGGCCGGGAGTGGAGGTGGTCCAGGAGATAGACTATGGTGATAACTTTTACAATATGGAAATACTCTCAACAAATGACTTTTACTTAATCTTGCAACAACAAAAAAATGAATCTTAGCTTGTTCATGCTACAGAAAGCTCACTGAGCCTTGAGCTCCTTATGTAATCTAAAGGGTATAGCCATACTCCTTCATGACCCCTCCCCACCACTGACCAAAAACAGTGAATGAATGTCCTGTGTTATGTTTCACATATTCCTTGGAAGCATGGACAATTATTCTATTTGTGTTGCAAACAACAAGGAGTAAATTGATAACATCTGTTTGGGGTTTTGTGTGTGGTAATCTAGGTCAGTAGGGGGTCAAAAGAGATAATTTTCTGATAAGACAAATCTTTCCACCTTTTCCCTCCATATTTCATAATGGAAATACTATTTCAATTAAAAAATTAGTGAGCCCTTATTTGAGAGCACAATTCCAACAGAATTCTGAAGGAACAAGCTCTCAGCAGTTTCAGTCAGCTCTTGGCTTTAAAATGGATGCTTAGAGTCAGGCTGTGTTTGTTTGTTTGTTTAGCATTTTTATTGAAGTTTTGTGCATTTCATACATCATTTCTCAGCCCAATCTAGACTCATCTCCCCTTCCATGCCCCCCACCCCTCCCACATTCATGCACCCTGCCATTCCTGCCCTGTATCTTTTTCTGATTCTTTTCAAATTATTTCAAAGCAGAGGATTATTGTTCTTGGGGGAACTTTACTGTATCAGTCGGTTCCCTGTCCCAGTTCCCCTGCTATAGTTCCCTCCAATCTGTATTGCTTCAATATATGCATATATATATATATATATATATGTCATATCTATACCAAAATTATATCATCTATTCGCAAACTGTCATTTCCATATCATATTTCAGGATTCACATTTTTCCTTTATAAATTTATATTGCTCTAAAATATGCCTACGTATCCTCCACCCATATACCAATCTTACAAAGCCTCAAAATAAGTAGTGGGTTAATTCTAGAGCCTGTTAAGGGATTTACATTATAAGGGCACAGTTGCTTTCAAGGAAAGGGGTATATAACATAGATGTTGCTCGGTTTGCCTTAAGACTCAGTGATTGGTGCTAGGATCCACAAATGAGGGATACCATTCATCATTTGTACTTATGGGACTGTATTACTTCACTTAACAACATAATACCTTCTAATTCCATCCATTTACCTGCAAAGTTCATGCTGAAATCTTTCCTTTTTTTTTTTTTTTTAGCGAACAATTTTTTTTTTTTTTTTTTTTTTTTTTTTTTTTTTTTTTTTTTTTTTTTTTTTTTTTTTTGTTGGCTTTTTGAGACAGGGTCTCCCTGTAGCTCTGGCTGTCCTGGAACTCACTCTGTAGACCAGGCTGGCCTCAAACTCACAGAGATCCGCGTGCCTCTGCCTCCCAAGTGCTAGGATTAAAGGCGTGCCCCACCACGCCCGGCATTTATTTATTTCTGTATGTGTATCAATGTACTGTCTGCATGCAAGTTTGTGCACCCATGTCATGCAATGCCGCGGAGGTCAGAAGAGGGTGTCGGATTCCCCTGGAACTGGAGTTCTCCTGGAATTGGAGTTTCAGACGGCTCTCGGCCACCATGTGGGTGCTGGGGATCGAACCCGGGTCCTCTGTAAGAGCGGTAGGCGCTCTTAACCACTAGGCCATCTCTCCAGCCCACGAAGCCAATATTTTACTGAAGCTCTGTGCATTTCATACAAAATTTCAAATCAAATCTAGACCCGTGTCCCCCACCCTGCCCACCCCACCAGAGCTCATGCATTCTGCCAAACATGTTTTTCATCATTTTCTCGGTCTCTGTCAAAATTCTCGATGCAGAAGTTTACTGTTTCAAGCAAACTTCACTGTTTCAGTCAGTTCTTTGACCCAGTCTTTTGGGAGTTGTTGTTGTTGTTGTTCTTTCCAATATGCATCACTCCAAAATATGCACATACACATGCCACATATATCATAGGTTTGAGCATCTTCAGTTTAGGATTTTTTTTTCTTTATTAAGCTGAAAGATGTCATGTTTAAAGGCTCCTGCTTGGCAAGCCCAAACCACCATCAGTTCTGCCCTTGTGCTCCACACTGGGGTTTTCCCTTCCCATGGTCACCAAATGAGGTCCATTAAGCACCGCGTCCTGTCTTGATCTTCCTGTACTGGGCTCCATGATACAGCCTGGGTAGTCCAACAATGGCAGTCTATACTCTGAAGAGGCGGAAACCCCAGTGGCAGTAGGTCAGTCCACAAGTTGGATGCCTCAACAGTCCCATCTGGTACTGACGGTTTGGAGGATTCTTGGAGAGACATGAGTCCTCAGTCCATAATGGAAAGTTGAAAAGCTGTGTCTCTTGTCTTTGAAGGATGGTAAAAGCAATGGTAGCCACAGGGTAGCTGCACTTGCCAGTAAGACAGGCAAAACAACTGTGCTCTTTTTTTTTTCTTTTTTACTTTTTGTCTTTTTACTAGGATCTCAAGTTTTATACCTGAAATATAATTTCTCAGGCCTTACTATTTTTTTTTTTCTGGTTATACTTTCGTTTTGGATGTTTAAGGCCACATGGTTAGTCCAGATTAACCAAGTTTTTTATTTTCTCAAGGTCACTTGAGGATCTGTCCTCAAAGTTCACTCAGGTTTGTTTTTTTTTTGGGGGGGGGCTGCTCCTTTTGGCTTTTCAATTACCAGTTCCATCCATTCGAGGGCAAAGTCAGGTCTTGCAAGACCAGGCTTCCCTTATTGAAGCATGAGCGGACTTTCCTCTTTATAGACTAGACACTGGCTGAAGTCCTATTAGTGGATTTCCAAGACCTCCCTGTACAGGAAGACTGGTGACTCAACATTTGCAGGACATTTCAAGATATGCCCACATGCATAGTCCCCTGGGACTTAGTTGACCTCTGAGGGCAAAGAACAAAGTTATCCCTTAAGACTCTTGGCCAAATTGGTATGGGCATTAAGTATGGTCATTAAGCATCCAGAAAGGCTAAGTTACACCAGCCTGATACTTTTAACTACTGTGTAATATTTTAGAAAAGGCTTGGACAATAGCTCAAGCAGCCTTGTATAAGAAATACTAAGAAGCACTCCCATAAAATAAATACTGTGGTTAGACATAATGTCCTGACAAACTACTTTTCTCCTCATTCTTTTGATCTTATATTACTCTAAAATATGTATACATATCCTCCACCCATATACCAAAAATTCCTAACTCTGAAAATAAATGGTAGCTTAGTTCTAGAACCTGGTAAAGAATTCACAGTATAAGAGCACAGTTGTTTTCAGATCACGAGGAATATAAAATTAAGGTTGCTCAGTTTGCCTTACAACTAGGTAACTGGTTCTAGCATCCACAGATGAGGAACACTATTCTTCATTTGTTTTTCTGGTACTGTGCTACTTCACTTAACATGATATCTTCTCCTTCCATCTATTTACCTGCAAAGTTCATAATGTCATCTTTCTTTGCTGCTGCATAGAACTCCATTGTGTAGATGTACCACATTTTCTCTATCCACCTGTCAGTTGAGGGGCACTTGGGTTGGTTCCAGCTCTTTGCTATTGTGAAGAAAGCTGCAATGAACATGGCTGTGTGTGTATCTCTGTGGTAGGATGAGTCTTGTGGGTATATACCCAGGAGCGGTATGGCTGGGTCAGATGAAAAGCTCATTTTGAGTCTTTTAAGGGTTCTCCACACTGCTTTCCATAGTGGTTGTACTAGTTTACATTCCCACCAGCAGTGGATGAGTGTTCCCCTTTCCCCACAACTTCTCCAGCATTTGGTATCATTTGTTTTCTGGATCCTAGCCAGTCTTATTAGAGTGAGATGATATCTTAAAGTGGTTTTAATTCGCATTTCCTTAATTATTAGTGATGCTGAACATTTTTTTTCAAAACCAATTTTTATTGAAGCTTTGTGCATTTCATAAAAAAATTTCCAACCAAATCTAGACCCACTCCCCTTCCTTGCCCCCGACCCCACCAGAGCTCATGCATTCTGCCAAACATGTTTTTCATCTTTTTCTCAGTCTCTTTAAAAATTTTTGATACAGTTTACTGTTTCAAGCAGAAGTTCCCCATTTTAGTCAGTTCTTTGACCCAGTCTTTTTTGGTGTTGTTATTCCTTCCAATATGCATCACTCCAAAAATATGCATATATGCATGCCACATATTTCTTTTAGCATCTTCAGCTTATGATTTTTTTTTATTGGGCTGAAGGATGTCATGTTTGAAGGCTCCTCCTTGGCAAGCCCAAACCACCATCAGTTCTTCCCTGTGTTCCACATTGGGGTTTTCCCTTCCCATTATCACCAAATGAGGTTCAGTAAGCATCATGTCCTGTCTTGATCCTCCTGTACTGGTCTCTGTGATATAGCCTGGGTTGTCCAACAACGGCACTCAATACTCTGAAGAGGCTGAAACCCCCATAGTAGCTCAGTCCACAAGTTGGATGTCTCAGCAGTCCCCATTTGGCACTGAAAGTTTGGAAGATTTTTGGAGAGACCTGAGTCTTCAGTCCATATTGGAAGTTTGGAAAGCTGTGTCTCACATCTTCAAATGATGGCAAAAGCAGTGGCAGCCACAGGGTAGCTGCACTTGCCAGTAAGAATTGAAGACAAGCAAATGAACTGTTTTGTTTTGTTTTCTTTTTGCTTTTTGTCTCTTTACTAGGATCTCAAGCTTTATACCTGAAGTACAATTTCTCAGGCCTTACTAATTATTTATTTCTGGTTATACTTTCCTTTTGGATGTGATGTTGAACATTTTTTAAAGTTGTTTCTCAGCCATCTTTATTTCCTCATTTGTGAAGTCTCTGCTTAGCTCTTTACTCCATTTGATTTCTTACTTCTTTGTTTTTTGAGTAGTTTATATAGTCTCAAAGTCAATGCTCTATCAGCTGTATCACTGGTGAAGAGTTCCTCCCATTCTGTGGGTTTTCTCTTCACTTCCCTGATTGTTTCTGTCACTGTACAGAAGCTTCTGAGTTTAATGGGGTCCCACTTGTCAGTTGTCAATCTCACTTCCTGTGCAACTGTTGTCTGATTTAGGAAGCCTTCTCCTATTCCTATGTCTTATAAGTTGCTGCCAATGTTTTCTTCTATCACCTTCAGAGTTTTGGGTTTCATGTTGAGGTCTTTGATCCATTTGGAGTTGATTTTTGTACAAGGCAAGAGGTAGAGATTTAGTTTTATTCTTCTACAAGTGGTGATCCAGCTTTGCCAAAACCATTTGCTGAAGATGCTGTCCTTCCTCCATTGGGTCTTCTTGGCCCCTTTGTCAAATATGAGGTGGTTGAAATTGTGTGTGCTCAAGTTTAGATCTTCAAATTTGTTCCATTTGTCTACAGGTCTGTTTTCATGCCAGTGGCAGGCTGTTTTTATGACTATAGCCCTGTAATATATGTTTGAAATCTGGTATAGTGATCACCCCTATATGGCTCTTTTCACTCAGGGTTGCTTTGGCTATTTGGGGTCTTTTGTTTTTCCATATGAATTTAAGGATTTTTTCCCCAAGTCTGTGAAGAAATTCATGGGGATTTTAATTGGGATTGCATTGAATCCGTATATTAATTTGAGTAGAATGGACATTTTCATTTTTACTATATTAATTTTCCCAGTCCATGAGGATGGGAGGTCTTTCCATCTTCTGATGTCATTTTCAATCTCCCTTCTTCAAGGGTTTAAATTTTTTGTTGTAGAGGTCTTTGGTGTCTTTGGTTAGGTTTGTTCCTAGGTATTTTATTGTTTTTGATGCTATTGTGAGTGTGAAGGTCTCCTTATATTCCTTCTTCAGTTGCTTGTTGTTGGTGTAAAGAAAGGCTACTGGTTTTTGTAAGTTAATTTTGTATCCTGCCACTTTACTGAAAGTCTCAATAATTTCTAGTTTTCTGGTGGAATTTTTTAGCATCCCTTAGATAAACTATCATATCATCAGCAAAAAGGGATAGCTTGACTTCCTCTTTTCCAATTAGTACTCCTTTAATTTTTCTTTCTTTTCTTATTGCCCTAGCAAGTGTTTCAAGCACTATATTGAAGAGGAGTGGTGATAGTGGGAAGCCTTATCATGTTTGTGCCTTTAAGGAGAATGCTTCTGACTTTTCTCCATTTAGGATGATGTTGGCTGTGGGTTTCTTGCATAACCATAATGTGGTATCTCATTAGTAAATGCCACAATGGATGATTTGGGATAAAGTGTGATGCACTATAAGCAGTAAGGTATGGAAGAAAATCATGGACATTTGGAGGTACTATGAAACACAGTCACCTGGGGTAGTTAGTAACTCCAACTAGATAATTCTGTGCTGTTTTAATTCTCATCTATTCATCAGCAGCACTGAACACTCTTACTTGTCTTGCAGTTGAGGATATCCAGGGAGGAGCAGCGAGAATACTCATTTCCATTCATGTCTGGGCCAGTCCTCAGGAAGAGAAGCCAATGGATGATGATGCAAAGCTGAAGTCTGGAGATCTTGCTCATTCTACTCCAACAAGCTCAGAGGGATGAGCACAGTGGCTGGTCAGCCGAGGCCTGAGCAAAGAAACATTGATGATGCCCTCCCTAGGGAGGGAGGAGCTTATCACTGACATGATCTGCATACAGCAAGGTGGGCTCAGAAAACTACCAAGCCAAAAAGTACACCTCACTTATAACCCACAACAGGCAAAACAGAACTCCTTCTAGGGGATAAGGATGAGCATTGTGTGAGACTTGCCATTTCATTCTTTGGGCACCTTGACAGTCACACACTAGTATGATTCACAGTTGAGGAATCTGAGATGGGGAAACTGAGGGTAGGAACTTCTGGCCATCTCCCAAGTGCCTAACACTTGTTCTCACCTCCCAGTGTCTGGGACATCCTCCCAGCTCTTCACAAAGCTTACCAGTTTGCTCCAGGTAGGAGCTTGCTGGTGGGAGTATCATTAGTTTGTAGAAGACTCCCTGATGTCCAGACTTAAAGAATCTCTCAATTCTCTGTCTAGTCCCTAAGTCTATTATTATAGGTCTATCTTTGTAGCATTTATTATATGTTATTTGAAACAAGATCACATATCCATTTCTTTACTATGTGATTAGTCTTACTAGACTATTAACTCCATTAGAATAAAAGACAGGTTCAATTTACCACTGCACTCCCTGTTGAAAGCCGAGCTTGGCATACAGTACATGCTCAGTAAATGTGTGCCACAGAGTCACTCTCAGCAAGCCATAGAACGTGGGCATCGACTTCTAGTCTGCTTTCAGAATCAGCTCTCTTTATGCTGTTCTTTCAGGTTGACCCAAAATTCCTTGAAGAAGTCCTTTGGGCTTCAAGGTGCCTGTGCCTTCTTCAGGCACCATTTTTTCAGGCTGATTAACTTAAAGTCAGAGAACTGAGAAGCATCCAATCTGTCCTACAGATAAAATTCTGTCTGCTGTTATTTCATAGTGTGGCTTTCTGCTCTTTCTCTAGGGAACTTCCACAGCCAAGATTGCAAAACTCTAGAATGAGTTTTTCATCTCACTTTTTGCATTATTCTTTTCTTTCATCTCACAGTAAACTCTTTGTGTTATATTTGGAGAACTTTATTTGGCTTAAGCTTTCACTTTACTATTTGGTCTCTGTCTATCTCAAGCATTGGATTTTCTAGTTGATGTTCCTGGATTTAAAGCATGTTTTTAACTCTTGGAGAATATTAACATATCCATTGTGAAGCCTCCTGGCTACCACCAACTCTCAAGCCAATTATTCCCAGTGTCAACAGGCCTGTCTGTTCCTTTCCATGGCACCCTACATCCTGTGAGCCTTCAGTAGTTCTTGTTCTTGCCTGGCTGGCTGTGAGACTGGCCTTGTTTGACAGATTCTGCTCACATACATGTCATCTGCTGCTCTTCATGGAGTCCCCTCCCCATCAGAAGACACTACCTGCCTTCGCGGCCTTTGTCTCTACTCAATGTGCCTATCTCACAGTAGCTGTGACTGCTATCCATCCCCAGGCACCAAAGCATTTCCTGTGTATACCACGAACTCTCAAACTATCTTCTAAGGGTTCCATGAAAACATCCCACTGATGGCTCCCAGCCCAAATGACACAAATGCAGTGTCCTGGAGAGGTAGTCCACAGAGGTAGCTATGTTCTCCCACTCTGCATCTCCCCTCTATCTCTTCTCTGAAGGGCAATTGGCCTGCACTTGGTATGTAACTATCCTCAAGCACTGAGGTAGCTTTGCTTTGAGTACATACTCTTGAAACTCTCGCCTAGCTCCTTAACATGCAGATGGTCTCAGGACTTGAACTCAAGCAAGGTACAGTGACACATGTATGTAATCTCAGAACAGAGAAGGTAGAGACAAGAGTGACACAGGGTCTAGATCTCTGTAGTCAAGAGAAAGGCCATGGTGAAAACTTCAAGTTGCCATTAGAACAGAGGCTAGAGTTAAAAGATTAGGGTTTTAAATAGAGAGTCTGGAGCACTGAGGAAGACACATAGAGGACTTATGTAGGAGTTATTGTCATCTGAATAGTGCTTTATACACGCGTGGCCGACATCCACATGCTGTTCTTCCCCCCTGCAAGCTTCAAGGCTGTCCCTTGCCTGCAGACAGACAATCTCTTGGCATAGCTCTGGCAAGGAGTGGGGAGGGGACCATGAGAAAGTTACCTGATGGAATAGAAAGACAATAAAAGGCAGGCTCAGAAGGCGAGGTCTGGGAGGCTAGAGTCTCTTGTTTATTCATGCCAGCAGTGTGTTTATATACCAAAGGTTACTGTGCTCTGGGCAAGGAAGGGGGGGCAGGCAGAAGGGAAGGGTGAGCCACCTTGGCCCTAATGGGGTGGGGGCTTCAGAGCTCCTGTTTGTGCAACAGGTAAACTAGAGGTGTGACATTCTGCTCAATGCCTCAAGGGAAGGGGCTATCTGGTCCTGGAACTTTGCAGAGATAGGTGAGGCAAGAAAACATTGTAATACCTGGACCTTCTGGAGCTACAGATAACTCACAGAGACAACTGAAATGCCCACAGAGATCTCAGATAATTTTCAAAGGTTTCTCGGGACAGGTCTTACAAGTTCTTTCCTGAAGCCAGGCAAAGTTTCATTCCTATAGACTTATAACTGGGTATGAGGTAGTCAAGCTAGAGCAATGACAGGAAGGGCCACTCTGGGCCCACGATGGCAGGCTGGCTCCCCAACCCGTTGAAACCCTTGGGCAACACATATAAGGTACTGTCATCCTTTTATATATCTTGACTTCTAATGCAGCCAATTGTAATAGAGCAAAATGCAAGAAAAGATGAGTTAAAATAAGAAGCTTCTGCCTAGGAAACCATCTCAGAGCAGCCTACAGACAAGGAGCCAAATAAGGAAGAGCACAGCTACATCTCAGCAGTTGTGACAGAGGGAACTCTGCCATGTAGAGTACAAGCTGCTCATGTGCATGTGAGAAAAGCAGGGCTCTGGAGCTACCAGGACCAGAGACACCGCATGGCTGGAGGGCGCTAACATTGGCCCAGTGACCAGCAGCTAGCACATAGGGAAAGCTGCATCCCAGACAGACAGAGGGGCCTTTGGCCACCCCCAGGTGGCTGGACAGCATGTGAGCCACACACGATCATCTCTCTAGTTGGGCCACAGGGACAGACACAGAGCATGCAAACTCTCCCTTGGCTTGGCCCATGATAGCCCAGATAATTAACTAATCTCAAGAAAGGTTACATCAGCCTCAGCCATTTCTGCCATGGCCCTATAAAAACTCTATACACAGAAGTTTAATAGCTCTTTCCTGTCTCTTTCCCCTTCCACTCTTGGGATTTTTTTCTTATTTTTCCTTAATGTCTCACTTTTCTTCAACCTCTCACTAATTCTCTTACTAAAGTCTTTAATTTAGTAATAATTCTTACTAAAGCTTGCTTCTGCTTTGCCTGCTTGCACCAGAGTTTACATCTTTAATTTCCATTAACATGAGACAATGAACTATGTTGGATGAGTTTGAGTGTCTGACATCTTAGGTCCTCAGGTCAGTCTCAACTAGGATGTGAACGGTCCAGTCACTCTTAAAAATACTGCATCATAGCCAGGCATGGTGATGCAGGCCTTTAATCCTAGCATTTGGGAATCAGAGGCAGGCAGATCTTTGTGAATTCAAGGCCATCCTGGTCTACAGAGTGAGTTTCAGGACAGCTGGGGCTACAGGGAGAGACTCTGTCTTGAAAAGAAAAAAAAAAAAAACTACTGCATCAGGAGGATTGGGAATTCAAGACCAGTCTAGGATACAGGAAAGAGATCTTCCTCCAGAAGAAACAAAAAAAGATGGAGGAGGAAAAAGAGCAGAGAGGGAAGAGGGAAGGGAGAAGAGGCTAGGGGGAGACGGAAAGAAGAAAGAGTAAGAGGAGAGGAAGGAGGAAGATGAAGAGGAAGAAGAAGAGGGGCAAGGGGAAGGAGAGAGAGGAGGAACAGGCAGAAGAAGAATAAAGAAAAAGATGAGGGAAGGAAAAGGAAAAAGACTACTTTAATGTTGAATGAGGATGTTCTAGTTTGTCTTCAATCCTTAAAATAAAACACTCTGACAAATACCAACCTGGGGAGGAAAGGGTTTATTTAGATTACATCTCCCAAGGCAGGAACTCAGGGCAGAAACCTGGAGGCAGGAACTGAAGCACAGGCCATGGAGGAACATTGCTTACCAGCTTGCTCCTCTGGCCCTTCTTTCTTAAACAATACAGAACAATATGTCCAGGGGTTGGGACTGCCCACCATTGGCTGGGCCCACCCTACATCGCTCAACAGTCAAGAAAATACTCCATAGACATGAACACAGTCCATTCCAAAGGAGGCAATTCCCCATTTGAGGCTTCCTCAACCCAGATGTGTCAAGTTGTACTAAAGCTATCTAGTACAGAGGGGGTTTCTCCATAATTTGAAAAACAATTAACGTTAATTCAAGTGTCTGTGAGGTATTTAACTGTCAAATGGCAAACTCCAAGCTCCAGTGTAGTGACACTTAGCAATAACTCAGTTGGTGAGTCCCAGCTACCAGCCTGTTGACCATGCTACTCAGAAATGGACAGCTGGTAGCCATTGTCCATCTGAAAAGCTAAAGAGTCTGAGAAGAGAGCACCTCAGAGCACCCCAGCCCTACGTGAAGCCTCCTACTTGTTCGTCCTGTGGGACACTGCTGCAGAATCCTGTTGACTGAACTATGGGCCACCCTACCCAGGCTCCTCTACCATGATCTTGACTGATAGGCCTGATAAAGGCCAGACCACACTCAAATTGTGTCCAAAGCTTTGCCCTAGAGACACCATACCTTATGAATTCTTTAGGTGCAGTTGATGTTATTTTCTGAAATTCAATAATTCATCAATTATTTTTCAAAGCTTAGAGTCAAATGCTATTTACTATACTTTATTTGATTTGATACATTATGTATACTCTCTGGAGGTTGATTGTAAGCCAAGAGAAACAGAAAATAATTCATTTGATTTTTCGTTAGAGTTTTAAAATATGTATTTGTTTTCCATAAAGGTACTGATGTGTCCTTTGATAAAGTCAAAATTCAATTCATGAATATACAGCAGGACAATTAACAAACCCCTCAGAGCCCATCAGTCACACAAACCCAATAGTGACACCTTCTGACTGTGCAAGGAAATGAAAAGAGATGCTCTGGATAGGCCAAGATTAACAAAGTCACTCAAAGCAAAAGGGAAGATGGGTCCTATCATAAAATAACTAGATTAGGCCGGGCATGGTGGTGCAGGCCTTTAATCCCAGCACTCAGGAGGCATAGGCAGGCAGATCTGTGAGTTCAAAGCCAGCCTGTTTTTCTGGTCTACATAGCAAGCTCCAGGCCAGCTAGGACTAAGGGGAGACCCTGTCTCAAAAATACCAAAAATAAATAAATAATAAAAATAATAAATAAATAAATAAATTTGGGACTGAAGCTACAGGAAACAGTAAAAGGCACAGTATATATATATTAAAGACACAGTGCTGGACAATGATGAACATTATTTTGAACAGTACATGCTTCACGTGTATGAACTGATTAATCTTTATAACAACCCAAATAGTACTGAGTCAGGACCTCCACTGTAGAGATGAGTTTCAAGGAGATGAAGTAACTTGTCTAAAGCCATACAGCTGGTAGATGAAACTGGGCCAATTCCCAAGTGGGCCTAGGCCTCTGGCTTTTAAGTACTGACTCTGCTGCTCAGAGACCTGTGCTTGGCCCGCTAGGTCACTGTGTCACACATGCTCTGCTGTGCTGTGTTGTACTGTGCTGCCTTAAACTGTGTTCTGTTCAGTCCAATCCTGTTCCATCCTGTATGGCACAGTCCACCCTTCCAGAATGAGTGCTTCATCTCTTTCTTTTTTAAAAATTTTTGTTTATTTTGTATGTGTACGAATGTACTGTCTGCATGTAGGTTTGTGCACCCGTGTCGTGCAATGCCACAGAGGTCAGAAGAGGGCGTTGGATTCCCCTGGAACTGGGGACGGTTCTCAGCTGCCATGTGGGTGTTAGGGATCGAACCCGGATCCTCTTCAAGAGCAGTTGGTGCTCTTAACCACTAGGCCATCTCTCCAGCCCCGAGACCTTCATCTCTTCCTAGCCAGGACATGTTCCTATTTAATTTCCCTTTTTATCTGCACTGATTCATACTTCAACTCTTCAACTCAGTCTTTGATACATTTGGCAATAAGAGACCTCTTTGTCCGTGGCTATTCCCATATATGGAGAGAATATGTTTACTCCCTCACCAAGAAGGAAAATTTTTATAGAGTACAAAGTCTTTGAATAAGCTAACACATTTTTTCTAAAAGATCTTGCTTTGTTTTCTTTATTAATGTTGAATTTAGCTAAGTGATCTCCTGTGTATATTGCAGGGAACACTTTTTCACTCTTTTGTACATGTATGTGTGTGTCATGTCCATGTGTATGTGTATTGGTATTTGTGAGGGTATGTGCACATGTACATGTTGACAAGTGTGTGTGAGTGTGAGTTTGTGTAGATGTGTGTAGACCAGAGGTCAGCTTTAGGTGACAATCACTTCCACCTTATTTTTGGGGACAGGGTCTGTCACTGAACCTGGAGGCCATGGGCCAGGCTCACTGAACAATGCCCCACAGGTTTGCTCATCTCTGCCCACCCAGTGCTGGGGTTACAAATGCACACTGTCGAACATGGATTTACCAAGCTTCTGGAAAGCTTCATCATTTGTATGGCAGACATTTTGCCAACTGAACCATTTCTTTCTTTTTTTCTTTTTTTTTATTGATGCTTTGTGTATTTCATACATCATTTTCCAATTCAGTTCAGGCATATTTCCCTTTCCCTTTCCCCCACCCCACCCCACCCCATCCCAGATCATGCATTCTGCCATAACTGTCCTGCATCTTTCTTTGTTTTTTTTTCATTTTTTTAGCAATAAGTGATAATTTATGAGTACAAGCATCCTTCATGTAAAACCAATTTGCAGGCTGTTGTGCCCAAACCCACACAGCCCATGGGTCCCACCATCCAGCAGGGGGGGGGGCTTGTATGTTCAATCAAGTTGATCAAATGAGTGTCCAGACTATATTGCTGTAGTTTCACCATTCACCCCAATCACAGCCCGTACATTCTACCATGCCCCCTCTTCTGCAGATTGTTCCCTAGGCTTAGAAAAGGGGCTCAGGTGGATGAGAAGCAACACACCAACTGAACCATTTCTACAGTCCCTGTTGTTTAACTCCTTAATGTATAAAATAAGATTTATCTACTCCTTTTAAAAATGCAATCCCAATTAAAATCCCCAAGAGTTTCTTCACAGGCTGGGGAAAAAAAGCCTTAAATTCATGTGGAAAAACAAAAGACTCTGAGTGAAAACAGCAATATGGGGGGGATCCCTATACTAGACTTGAAACTATACTACAAGGCTATAGTCATAAAAACAGCTTGGTACTGGCACAAAAACAGACCTGTAGACCAATGGAACAAAACTGAAGATCCAAACTTGAGCACATACAATTTCAGCCACCTCATATTTGACAAGGGGGCCAAAAAGACTCAATGGAGGAAAGACAGCATCTTCAGCAAATGGTGTTGTCAAAACTGGATCACCACTTGTAGAAGAATAAAATTAAACTGCTACCTCTCACCCTGTACAAAAATCAACTCCAAATGGATCAAAGACTTCCATGTGAAATCTGAAACTCTGAAGGTGATAGAAGAAAAAGTTGGCAGAAGCCTACAAAACATAGGCATAGGAAAAGACTTTCTTTTTTTTTTTTTAAATTAGTTTTTATTGATGCTTTGTGCATTTCATACATTTTTTCCAATTCAGTTCAGGCTTATTTCCCTTTCCCTCTTAATCAGACAGCAGCTGCACAGGAAATAAGGTCGACAATTGATAAGTGGGACCTTATTAAATTCAAAAGTTTCTGTACAGCGAAAGAAACAATCAGGTAGGTGAAGAGAAAACTCACAGAGTGGGAGGAACTCTTCACCAGTGATACATCTGATAGAGCATTGACTTCCAGAATATATAAACTACTCAAAAAACAAAGTAAGAAAACAAATGACTCACTCAAAAGAGGGAGTAAAGAGCTGAACAGAGACTTCACAAGTGAGGAAATAGAGATGGCTGAGAAACATCTTAAAAAAGTGTTCAATGGGGGCTGGAGAGATGGCCTAGCAGTTAAGAGTGCCCACTGCTCTTGCAGATGACCTGGGTTTGATCCCCAGCACCCACATGGCAGCTGAGAACCATCTTTGACTCCAGTCCCAGGGAAATCCGATGCCGTCTTCTGACCTCCGTGGCATTGCATGAAATGGGTGCACAGACCTACATGCAGACAGTACATTCATACACATAAAAAATAATTTTTGAACAACCCAAGGTTCCCATAGTCCAGTTGGAGAAGCTTGTATGCACAGGCATGTTGATCAATCAGGTGTCCAGACTATATTCCTATAGTCTCATAATTCACCCCTATCTCTCCATAGCCCTTACAATCTACCATAAATTTGGACATAGATACTTGCAAAATGCACCAATTACTTAATTGTATGACATACTGAGTAACATCATTGTTATCTGCAAACTGTGTCATTGTATTGTAGAATCCCTTAAAAAAAAAAAAGAAAGGAGAAGCCTATTCTGAGTCTCTGATGAGAAAAAAGGCAGGTTAGAGATTTTTGTGATGCATCAGACAGGGCTGGAGTTTGGTCATAGGAGGGCCATTTCTCACCTCACCACCTGCACTTGCTTCAGACTCAAGTCACATTTGAACCTTGACTGCTCTGGTGACCACTGCTCAGAGGTGGGTCACTTTAATGTTCACACCCACTTAGAGCCCCACAGTAGACTCTGGATCAGGACTCCAGCAGGCTCATCTGGGAAGGTGACTTCCCTTGTCTCTAATGACCCAGTAGGGTGCCCGTCAGTAGCTGTGAGAAGCAGGCTGCTTCATGAGCAGCACCTTGTTTAAAATATGTATTTACAAAAATCTACCTAGTTGTTATCACAAAGGACCAGAGATAATCTGCTTCTTATAGGCTAGTAAAATTTGCATCAGCAGTCTGCCTTGGGAGGAGGTCTTTAGAGCTTGGGGAATTCCTGAGCACTCTGGAGGGCACATGTGGCAACCTTTCCATCCTTGCTAGAGACTGATTTTGGAGTCTGGCATCTGGATCAGTGGGGTGTTGCATGGCTTCCAGGGGTGCATTACAGGCTCTTGCCTCCAAGGAGCAAAGGAGAGCAGTCTAGAGCAGCTTTTTGGGGCTCTGTTACGTTTCTGCAAGAATTTTTGAGCCTGTTTCTCCTCCCTCCCTTCCTCTCCATGGGAGGAGAAGGGACCTCTCTGGGTCTGTGCCCTCCTTGCTGATCAGGCTGGCAGACTGTGTGTTTGTGTTGAGGAAGGGTTGGTCTCAAAGAACTGGGCGAATCAAATTCATGAAAACTGTACTTCATGTTTTTAGTCTCCTAGCTGGGCATGGTGGCACACAACTTTAATCCCAGCACAGCCAAGGTCTTTAGGTGCAGAGATCATTACTGTAGAACTTCTGAGTACTGTTACAAACTTAAGAATCATATTTTACTTGATTTAGGTTTTCATCTCTAATTTAGAGCTTTCATCGAGGTGCTAAAGTTTTGGGTTTGAAACTAGTTAAACATATTTGTTTCATGGAGCTGTTTAAATAAATAGGCTTGCATCTAAAAAAAAATAAATAATTTTTTAAAAAGTGTTCAACATCGCTAATAATTGAGGAAATGCAAATTAAAACCACTTTAAGATATCATCTCACTCTGATAAGGCTGGCTAGGATCAAGAAAACAAATGATACCAAATGCTGGAGAGGGTGTGGGAAAAGGGGAACATTCATCCACTGCTAGTGGGAATGCAAACTTGTACAACCACTATGGAAAGCAGTGTGGAGAAGCTTTAAAAGACTCAAAATGAGCCTACCACCTGATCCAGGCATACCACTTCTGGATATATACTCACAAGACTCATCCTACTGCAGAGATACATGTACAGACATGTTTATTGCAACTCTCTTCACAATAGCAAAGAGCTGGAACTAACCCAAGTGCCCCTCAACCAAGGAGGGGATAGAGAAAATTTGGTACATCTACACAATGGAGTTCTATGTAGTGGTAAAGAAAGATGGCATCACTGAATTTGCAGGTAAATGGATGGAACTAGAAGATATTATGTTAAGTGAAGTAACACAGTCCCAGAAAAACAAATGAAGAATGGTATCCCTCATATGTGGATGCTAGCACCAAGTACCTAGTTGTAAGTAAAACTGAGCAACATTAATGTTATATTCCTCGTGATCTGAAACAACTGTGTTCTTATATTGTGAATCCCTAGGCAGGTTCTAGAATTAATCTACCATTTATTTTAAGACTTTGGAACTTTGGTATATGATGGTGGGTATGTATGCATATTGTAAAGTAATATAAAATTAAAATGGAAAACTGCGAATCAAGAACTATGATATAGAAATAACATACAGTTTGTTTTCAGAAGACATAATTTTAGTATTGGTGCAATGTATCAGGCTGGTGAAACTTAGCCTTTCTGGGTGCTTAACGACCATACTTAACACCCACACCAATTTGGCTGAGGGACTTAATGGATAAATTTATTCCTTGCCCTCAAAGGTAAACTAAGTCCCAGGGGACTATGCATGGGGGAATCTCGTGAAATGTCCTGCAAATATGAGTCACCAGTCTTCCTGTGCAGGGAGATCTTGGAGAGTCACTAATGGGACTTCAGCCAGTGTCCACTTTATAAAGAGGAATGTCTGCTCATGCTTCAAAAAGGGAAGCCTAGTCTAGCAAGAACTGATGAATGGAACTGGTAAATGAAAAGCCAAAAGGACAGGGGCTCCCACCCCTGCCCCCCCCAAAACAACCCAGTGACCCTTGAAGACCAGATCCTCAAGTGACCTTGAGAAAACAAAAACCTTGGTTAATCTGGGCTAACTGTGTGGCCTTAATTATCCAAAAGGAAAATATAACCAGAAATAATCAGTAAGGCCTGAGAAATTGCACTTCAGGTATAAAACTTGAGATTTTAGTAAAAAGACAAAAAGTTTAAAAAAAAGAGAGCACTGTTGTTTTGCATGTCTTCAATTCTTACTGGCAAGTGCATCTACTCTGTGGCTGCCACTGCTTTTGCCAGTCTTCAAAGACATGAGACATAGCTTTTTAACCCTCCAATATGGACTGAAGACTCATGTCTCTCCAAGAATCCTCCAAACCTTCAATGCCAGATAGGGACCGCTGAGATATCCAGCTTGTGGACTGAGCGGCTGCTGGGATTTCAGCCTCTTCAAAGTAGAGACTGCCATTGTTGGACTACCCAGGCTGTATCATGAAGGCCAGTACAAGAAGATCAAGACAGAATGTGGTGTTTACTGGACCTCATTTGGGGGACCATGGGAAGGAAAGACCCCAGTGTGGAGCACAAGGGCAAGGCTGGTGGTTGTTTGGGCTTGCCAAGGATGAACCTTCAAACACTTCCTTAAGGAAAACATGCCATCTTTTAGCCAAGAAAAGAAAAATCCTCCAATTCAGGTGATATGTATATGTATGTATGTATGTATGTATATATATATATATATATATATATATATGTATATATATATGTATATATATATGCAATACAACGTGGAGAGAACAAAAACAAAAGAACTGATAAAAAAGGACTGAAACAGTGAAGTTCTCCCCAAAACGGTAAGTCACTGCTTTGAAAAAAAAATCTCTGGGAAGACTCAGAAAAAGATGCAAGAGATGCAAGACATGTATGGCAGAGTGCATGGACTCAGGTGGGGTGGGAGCAGGGAGAGGGAATGAGTCTAAGTTGGATTGAGAAGTGATGTATGATGTATGGGATAAGTTTAATAACAATAAAAAAAGAAAAAATTCACCTTAAAGCAATCTACACCTGGTATCTTACTGAAACATAATAGAAATACTGAAAATTCCCCAGCCATTTCCACAATAGCTATGAATGCACACAAGGAATACACTGTTGTTCTCAGCACTCTTGTAGAGAGTAGGGAATGTTTGCAGAAAAGTCCCTCACGTACTTTCCAGGCACCATCTTTCCCTCCTCCAAAGCCAACACTGTTTTCTCCCAATTTGAGTCACAGAGGAATACCACACAGCGATAGTCAGATGAAGAGTCTTTTATTAGGCAGTGGTCAAGAGCACACTGTCACCAGAAGGAACTCTTCACCCCAAAGAGAGGCAGGGTAGGGTTTATAAAGCCAAAGCCACAATTACATGATATCAGGGGCGGACCAGATAACAAAAAGGTTCGGTTAGACAAAGACAAGTTTTCTCAAAAATAAATCTCCAAGTACTACAGAAACAATGAACTCCCTGGAACGTCAGGTGCATCTGGATAAGAGGGTTCTGCCCTGTGGGTTGTGGTTCGTGAGGGCGAGGGAGCGGCTGGGCAAAGCACAGGATGAAGCAAAAATAGAGTCAGCTAGATGAACAAAACGGAATCACTTTCGACAGTCTACTCACCTCAAATAGCATGACCGGGCTTTTCTGCTTCTTTCATAGAAACTGGAGAAGACAGAATGTGCTGCTGTGTCTGCCTTCTGCTTGGCACTGCATTTGTGAAATGCATGTTATTATAATGCTAGATCATTTGTTCTTGTGCTGTGCAGACTTTGTGTAACACTACAATTTGTCTTTCTATTCTTCCTTTCATAGACTGTAGAAGTAGTTCCAGGATTGCGGGTCTTCCAAATACTGTTATTTTTAGCAATCTAGTATATGAAGTCTTTTTATTGAAAGAATGAATTATATAGAAAAATAACCTTATGTTCAGTACAGATTAAAGGTTTTAATGATTTTTGTTAGGTTGTCCTATTTTATTTTTGCATGAATTTTGCTAGCTTATATGTTTTTTTCTTTAAATAACTGTTCACCTATTTTGGAGTGAAGTTATTCATAGCATTTGCACATAACTTAAATTTTAATAGATCTGTAATTAAATATTTATTTATTTGTTTGTTTGTTTATTTTAGACAGGGTCACACTTTGAAGCCCTGGATGACTTGGAACTCACTATGTAGACCAGGTCAGGTCATGGACTCTAACTCAGAGTGATGAGATTAAATGTGAACACCACCCCACCCAGCAATAACTAAATTCTTAACTTTATTCTGAATAGTATAAAAGGTAGGCTCTGGGCTGGCCTGCTGCCTCGGTAGGTAAAAGGTGCTTGCTGCCATGACTGACAACCTAAGTTCAACCTTCCCGTCCTATACAGTGGACGAGGAGAACCAACTTGTGCAAATTGTCCTCTGACTTGCACATGTACATCATGTAATGTGGAACCTCACATACACATGCCCCCCAAATAAAAAGTAATAAAAATTTTAATGTAAAGTCTTTTATTCTTTCTGCATCTATTACTTGTTTTCTCTTCTTTCTTTTCCCTTTTTCTGACCTCCAACTTCATAATTTCTCCTCCTTCCTTTTGTCTTGCACAACTTCAATGCACTTTGGTTAGAGGCTTAGCTCATTTATTTCCAGCCTGTGTGCTAATAAACATAAATGACTCTGTACGTTTCAAAAATACTGCTTTAGCTACAGGCCATCCCCTTCAGTGTGCTGAGATGCCACTCATAGTCTGGTGGGTTTCACCGCGTCTGTCTGTAGTAACTCCCTCACTGGCTAGACAGCATCCTGCTCTGGGTGGAGACCTGCCTGTGAAACTCCACTTCCTCTTATGGGAAGCACTTTGACCTCCCATGGTAGGCATAGTTAGCCCAATGGGTGTGCTGTGGCCAAGCACAGGTGACCAGATGTGGGGTGTGCCCCCCCCCAGCCTGCTCCCTGAAAACACTCCCATCTTTGACTCGCTAGGCTCTGCCCTTCTGCTGGTTTGATGAGGAGGAGTCAAGCCTTGGGGAAAGAGACAAAGCGCCAGAGAAAAAGTAAGCTGTTGGCCAATCACCAGCACTGCCCTGGGCTTTTCATTAGCAAGGAGCAAAGGGATATGTGGGGCTCGTTGACCATAGCAGCCGGGGACACCTTGGCCAGCAGCTGCATAGGACTGAGCTTTGCTAGTCTGAAAATAACTCATTTATTGGATATATTCGATATGAACTCTGGCTCTGTTGAAATATTTTGTTGTTGTTGTTGCTTGAATGGTTGGGAAGTTACACAAAGGATGCTTGTACTCACAAATATCACCTATTGTTAAAAAAAATGAAAACAAAACAAAAAAGCAGAGAAAGATGCAGAAAACTTATGGCAGAATGCACGATCTACGATGGGTAGGGGTGGGGTGGGGGGGAAGGGAAGGGGATATATGCCTGAACTGAATTGGAAAAATGATGTATGAAATACACAAAGCATCAATAAAAAAAAGAAAGAAATCATTTGTATGTTTCCTTGATTGCAGCTCCATGATCAAGTCTGTCATTTGTTACATCCAGCCTTCCTCTGGCCCCACAAACTGTTGGCTGCCTGGTTACAGAGGTTTTCTTAAAAATCTTTTCCACTTTGATTATAGAGCTGTCTATATCTCTTTGTAAAAGTCAAACTCAGGATGCAGTAGGATGCTGATTGCCAGGGACTCTGGCTAGGAATAGGGAAAGAGCAGGTCACAGAGTGGAAGTGCTCAGGATAAAGGAGGGCCAACTGTGAGGAAATGCCAGTGACATGAATGTTACCAGGTATGCTGACCTCATCCTAATGATCAGGGTAAACAGGACACATACACAGACACAGATCATAACATGTGCACCTCAAACATAGCCAGAGATGCACAATTTTACAGTAAAAACATTACCACCAAAACTGATAATTTAATTGAATATCAACCCACAGTGTTTGAGCCTGTTATTAGGAGTATTTATTTCTGTGATCATTTCATTGTCCTGTCTCTGCGAATATTCCCTTTACTAGGCCCCTAGTGTTCTGTCTTAGAATCTCTTTCGACTGACATCCTTACTGCCAGGTTAGGTGCCATGTCCCTTTTTCATTTTATAACTTCAAAACTTTCTTTGCAATTTTGCCCCATATTATGTTTTGTTGCTGTTACTGTTTGTTTTGTTTTGTTTTTCAGATGAGGACTCCTTATCAATCCAGCTGACCTGGAACTAACTAGATGGACCAGGTTGGCCTAGATCTCACCTGTCTCTTATTCTTGAATGCTGGAATTAAGAAGTGTGCCACTACTCCTGGCTGAAATTACATATTTTTGTCTTTTTTTTTTTTTTTTTTTGAGACATGGTCTCCCTGAAGCTCCAACTGTCCTGGAGCTCTCTATGTAGATCAGGCTGGCCTTGAACTCACAGAGATCCACCTGCCTCTGCCTCCTGAGTGCTAGGATTAGAGGCATGCACCACCATGCCCAGATAGATTACATATTTTTAAAGAGTGTATTTCTGAATGTGTTTCTTTTTCTTTTATTGTGTGTTTCTTTTTCATCTAATCTGAGTACCTGAGTCTTTAAAATCAAATCTGTTTGTTCTATGCTTTGGGGGAAAGAATTGAATTTATTTTTATCATCTTCTTTTGTTTATAATTGTTACATTTTTCTGTGTTTTATTTTTATTCTTTCATTTCTTATTCTGATGGGTTTTACACACACACACATACACACACACACACACACACACATCCAGCATACATAGTAGAGGCTAGAACAATACCTGGTGTATATTTGGTTTTATATATATAATTATATATTAATTATAATATAGTATAATTGAATTTTATTTATTTTACTTTTTTCCCTATGGCTTGATAGTTATTCATTGTATTCTATTTTTAGAAGACATCTTTAATTTTTAACATAATAAACCCTAAAAGTAATCAATTCATCTCTCCTCTTGCGTGGTAATACAAGGGCAAGTTTCAAGTACAATTTTCTTCTATTTTTCCACATTATTGTGCTATCCACAACATTTGATTTAGCCCTACCCACAACATTTGATTTCAGACTATTTAGATGTAGCAAATGGAAGCGATTTCTTCACTCCTTGTTGCTCTTATCTCCTTCTTTCTGTGGCATACCATTTCCTTTTTGCTGAAGAACATCCTTCAGTGTTTCTTTGTGGCAATTCTTTATAGAGTAGCACAGTACATGGTACATAAAAGGGCCCCAAAGGCTCATGTGTTGACATCTTGGCCTCCAGTTGGCTACACTACTGAAGGTAATAGAAGCATAAGGATGCTAATATCATCAATGGATTAATCCACAGTGAATTCATCTGTGAATGTACCATTAGGAGGTCAGTCCTAGAAGGAGGAAGCAGGTCTTGATTGAGGGGCATGCCTTTGAAGAGCAGACCTATCTGTGGTCCTCTGTACCTTTCTACTTCCCTGAAGTGGGTAGCAGTCTTTGCCTGGTCCTTCACCAGGCTGTTCCTATCTTGCCACAGGCCCAGAAGCAATGAAAACAGCCTGGTGTTGGCAAAAACCTTTGAAATCAGGAGACAAAATAAACCTTTCTTCCTTTAAGTTGATCTGCTCAGTTATTTTGTCACAGTAATGAAGTAGCTAACATGAAAAGTATCCCGGTCAAGTACATCAGTCTTGTGACTCAGAAAATATCTTCACATCAATACTAGTTTTTTAAAAAAGAAATGAAAGAGTGCACAGAGCTTAGATCGGGGATTTCCCAGAACCACCTAAAGTACAAGAATTGCCGAGGAAGGGTCCAAGTTGATTCTTTGGAGAACCTTCAGAACAGAAAGGGAAGAGTGAGTTAGACTTCCAATAGAAAGCCTAAAGTCAATACTCCATAAGCAAGGAGAAAAACAGATCAAACAAACAAACAAACAAACAAACAAACAAACAAACAATGAAGGCATCTGAAGGAGGCAAGCAAAGCAAGCCTTTAAAACAGTGAAGAGTCATTTGGATTCACATTGGAATACGATGCAAATCCAAATGCCTCGAATACGAGGCAAAGAGAAACCCACATGCCAGGGACAAGACAAAGGGACAACATGGGAAAGGTGCAGGATAATTCCACACCAAGCTCTACCAACCATGTGGGAGATTCCTACAGTGGGTTCCCCCTGGGGATGGCCCAGGACATAGATCTTAGAGGAACAATTGGAAAAATATTCAAAGAAATCAAAGAATATAAAGAATAAGTCAGAGAACTAAGGAGAGAGAATGAAAAACTCAAGAAAGACCTAGAGGAAGTGGAAACACTGAAAAAGGAAACCAACCAGCAAAGCAAGGAGCTATGGGAAGAGATTGAGAAGCTCCAAAAGGAAGTGGAAATACTGAAGAAATCACAAGATGAAATGAAAAAGGAAATCAAACACTCATCCAATCAAGAGGAAAGAAATGGAAAAAACCTCAGAAGTAGAATGGAGAAAGCAGAACAAAGAATTTCAGACCTGGAAGATAATACAGAACAACTAAAAACCTCAAGTAAAGTTATGAAAATTTTAAAAACACACAAAAGTGGAACAATCAGGAATTGTGGGACACTATGAAAAGTTCAAACCTCCACATCATAGGGACAGAGGAAGGAGAAGAATCCCAAGAGAATGGTATTGATTAGATCTTCAACAAAATAATAGATGAAAATTTTCCCAAACTAGAAAAGGACAAACCAATACAAATACAAGAAACACATAGAACTCCAAACAGACAAGATCAGAAAAGAAACTCTCCATGCCATATCATAGTTAAAATACTAGATGCCCAAAACAAAGACAAAATTCTGAAAGCCACAAGAGAAAAGCAACAAGTTACATATAAGGGGAAACCTATCAGAGTTACAACTGACTTCTCAGTGCAAACTATGAAAGCAAGAAGAACATGGAACAAAGCATTCCCAGTGTTAAAGGACTATAGATGCCAACCCAGGTTACTATACTCAGCAAAAATGTCAATTATAGTTGAAGGACAGACAAAAATCTTCCATGACATAAACAAGATGAAAGAATACATGTCCGGGAAACCAACCCTTCAGAGAATACTTGAAGAAATTCAAAGGACAGAAGAAAGGAATAACTATCCCCAGGCACCTAGAAAGAGAAATTAATAAAAGCATAACTGCAGAAGTAGAAACCTAGACCAAAAATGCAAATGGATAATAAGATGAAAGGAAGCAACACACATCTTTCAGTTATAACCTTAAATATTAATGGACTAAACTCCCCAATCAAAAGACATTGACTAGGAGATTAGATTAGGAAACAGAACCCATCGATATGCTGTCTACAAGAAATACATCTTACCTTCAAAGATAGGCAACACCTTAAAGTGAAAGGATGGAAAAAAATATTCCAAGCAAATGGTACCAAAAAGAAAGCAGGTGTTGCTATTTTAATATCAGACAAAATAGACTTCAAAGTAAAAGAAATCAGAAGATACAAAGAAGGTCATTTTTATCAAAGGAACAATTCACCATGAAGATTTCACAATCATGAATATATATGCACCAAACTCTGGTGCACCAAACTTTATAAAGACAATTCTCCAGGACCTCAAGGCACAGTTTAACCACAGTACACTAATATTAGGTGTGCTGGATAGCTTTAGTGTCAACTGGACACACAAAACACATCACTATTAAACCACCACCTTTCCAGTTCTTATCCCCAAAGTATGATGTTAACATTAATCACAACCTAAGACAGTACAACCTTGAAAGGCCCACAGTTCTTAAAACATCCAAATGCTTAAAAGTTCAGTCTATTAAAAGTCTCTTAACTGTGGGCTGCTGTAAAATCCAAAACAAGTACTGTCTTATTTCAAAGGAAAGAATTAGGCACTCTCAAACAAAACCTAAGTCCATCAAAGTAGCTCAAGGCTGGACACCTGGGACTCACTCATGATCTTCTGGATTCCAAAGGGTTTTGGCAGCTCCCCCTCTCTGACTCTGCCATCCGTGGCACACAGCTCATCTCAAAGGCCCAGGTGGACTCCATTTCACACCTGCTGCTGCTCTTGGTGGTCGTCCCATGGTCCTGACATCTCCAAAAAGCTGGGGTCGCCACTGAAACTGAGGCAGCACCTTCACCAATAGTCTCTTCTGACCTCTTCTGGTGCAAAGCCTCAGCTTCTCTCCATGACCCCTGCAATCCTGGGGTCTTCACTGCAACCGAGGTGCACTTCAACAAATGGTCTTTCCTAGCTTCTCACAGTGCCAAGCCTCAGCTGCTCTCTGTGACCCCCCTCAAATTTCAACACCAGAACCATATAGGAGACTCTTACACATTACCAAGTCCTGCTTCTGGCTTAAGATGGAGGCTCAGGCCCCTTCTGGAACACAGCTTCTGTGTGCTAACCCTGAAGAAATTCTTCCCAGAAGATTTCACCACAGTGATGCTGGTCTCTTGTTACTTACAGCTGATTTTTCAGCCCCAGCTAACCAGCATCAATTGTCCCAATACAGCAAAGATTTCCCTTCAGGTTCTGGTTTCTTGTTACTTATGGCTGATTCTTCAGCCCCAGCTGACAAGAACCCACAGTTTAAACAGTCCTGATGATCTCTGATTCCCTTTGAAACTAGAAACTTCACAAGCCAGGCCTCCATCTTCTACAAATCCTTCAGCAAAACTGCTCCGACCTCCACAGCAACAATCTTTAGGCATTCAATGATCTTCCCAGCCCAAAGTTCCAAAAGCCTCCACAATCCTTCCCCAAAACACCAAGGTCAGGTCTGTCACAGCAATACTCCACTCTTCTGGTACCAATTTCTGTCCTAGTTTCTCTTCATTGCTGTGACAAAACACTCTGACCGACACCAACTTGAGGAGGAAAGGGTTTGTTCAGCTTACATCTCCTGGGTTGAGGGAGCCTCAATTGGGGAATTGGTTCCATTGGATTGGCCTGTGGCCACATCTATGGAGTATTGTCTTGATGGTCCAGCAGTGTGGGAGGGCCCAGCCCACAATGAGTGGTGCCACCCTGGACAGGTTGTTGTGTACCATATAAGAAGACAGGCTGGGCATGAGCCAGGGGAGCAAGCCAGTAAACAGCATTCCTCCATGGTCTGTGCTTCAGCTCCTGCCTCCAGGTTCCTGCCCTGAGTTCCTGCCTTGGGCTCCCTAAGTGATGAACTGTGACCCAGGAGATGTAAGCTGAATAAACCCTTTCCTCCCCAAGTTGGTATTGGTCAGAGTGTTTTGTCACAGCAATGGAAGACAGTAGGGGACTTCAATACCCCACTGAGCCCTTTGGACAGGTCAACCAGACAAAGAATAAACAGAGAGACATCTGAACTGAATGATATGATACACCAAATGGACCTCACAGACATCTACTGAATATCTCACCCTAATACCAGATAATACACTTTCTACTCAGCACCCCATGGAACATTCTCCAAAACTGACCACATACTGGGACACAGAAGAAATCTCCACAAATATAAAAAGATTGAAATAATTTCATGCATTCTATCAGACCACAGTGCAATAAAGCACCAGGATAAGCCCTACTATCTACAAGAACATATGGAGACTAAACAACACACTCCTGAATAATGAATGGGTCAAGGAAGAGATAAAGAAAGAAATAAAAGCATTCCTGGAACTGAATGACAATGATAATACAACACAACAAAACCTATAGAATACTTTAAAAGCAGTCCTAAGAGGTAAGTTTATAGTCCTGGGTGCCTACATTAGAAAAACAGAAAGAGCACAAAGAGAACGATCTAATGCTGCAGCTAAACTCTTGAAGAATGATAACTTCAGATGCTAAAACCTATGATGTCATAATCTTGATATATGTGTAGCATGCATATATGCATATTTTGGAGTGATGCAAATTGGAAGGAACAATAATAACGACAACAACAACAAAAGATGATGGGGTAAAAAAACTGACTGAAATGGTGAACTTCTGCCCAAAACAGTAAACTTCTGCATTGATAATTTTATTTTTTATTTTTTATTTATTTTTTTATGTGTATGAATGTACTGTCTGCATGTGGGTTTGTGCACCTGTGTTGTGCAATATCGTGGAGGTCAGGGGAGGGTGTTGGATTCCCCCGGAACTGGAGTTAGGAATGGTTCTCAGCCTCCATGTGGGTGCTGGGAGTCGAGCCCGGGTGAGCCTGGGTCCTCTGCAGGAGCAGTTGGCACTCTTGACCGCTGGGCCATCTCTCCAGTCCCTGCATTGATAATTTTAAAAGAGACTGAGATGAAAAACGTGTTTGGCAATGCATGCGCTCTGGTGGGGGTGGGGGAGGGAAGGAGGGGGAAATGGGTCTAGATTTATGGAAATTTTTTGTATGAAAATGCCCAATTTCAATAAAAATTGGCTTTGAAAAAAAAAAGAATGAAACACAGCGGCTGGAGAGATAGCTTAGCTAATAAGGTGGTTGCTTCACAGCAAGGGAACCTGGGTTGGATTCCCAGTACTCATGAAAAAAGCCAGGCATGATGTTGGCTTCTTGTAATCTAGTGCTTGGAAACAGACAGGATCCCTGAGTTTGCTGGTAAGAGAGTTTTGCACAATCAGTGAGCTTTGGGTCAGAGGAAGACCCTGCCTAAACATTTATTTTTTAATGTTTGACCAGAGGGATATCTCAGTGGTTAAGAGTAACATACCACTCTTCCAGAGGATACAAGTCTAGGTCCCAGAATAACTGCCTTAACTCCAGCTCAGGGATCCATATCCTCTGGCCTCTGCTGACACTTGCACCACACCAGCACATACCCATAACACATATATACACATAATTAAACAAAAAATCTTTGCTTCCCAAGATCTTAGTTTCCATCTAACAGGGTGGTGGATCCAGGAAGATCAGGAGAGTAAGGCCACCTCAGCTACACAGTGATTTCCAGAGCAAGATACATGATCCTTGATCTCAAAAACCACTTATCTATATATGTGGTTGGGAGATGACTCATTGGCGATGGAATATAGTACTTATGTATATATATATATATATATATATATATATATATTGTTGGGTTGGAGAGATGGCTTATTGGTGATGAACACTTGCTGCTCTTACAGAGGACCCAGGTTGATTCCCTACACCTACACTGGATTACTGGATGGCTCACAACTGCCTATAACTCTACTTCCAGGTATCTGATGCCTTCTTCTGGCCTCTGAGGGGCATCCGAATCCATGTGATATGCATGTAGACATACAGGCACATTCACATACACACATAAATAAAAAGGGATTTTTTTGGTCTTTTTGAGGCAGGGTCGCCCTGTAGCCCCAGCTGTCCTGGAACTTGCTATGTAGACCAGGCTGGCCCTGAACTCACAGAGATCCCCCTGCTTCTGCCTCCCGAGTGCTGGGATTAAAGGCGTGCGCACCATGCTTGGCTAAAAATTAGTATTCTTTAAAAGTGGAGAACAATACAAGAAGACATCTGATGTTGACTTCTGGTCTCTCTGCATGCATGTAAACAGATGCTTATACATGTGAACACAGACAGGTACTATAGACACATGCAGAGGAATGAAATGTCCTTTCACTCATGCTTCTATAAGCAAGCGTACTTGAATACATTTGATCTCTCTCTCTCTCTCTCTCTCTCTCTCTCTCTCTCACACACACACACACACAAAAGAAGAAATTGCATGTGTATCTTTTCTGCATTAAAAATATTTTATTATTGTTTGTATTTTACATGTATGAGTGAACTGCCTGCATGTAGGAAAGTACACCCATGGTGTGCAATATGTTTGGAGGTCAGAAGGGGATGCTGGATCCCATGGAACTGAAGTTATGGTAGGTTGTCAGCCACCATGTGGGTGCTGGGAATTGAACCTAAGTCCTCTGCAAGAACGTTGAGTGATCTCTTGAGCCTCTTTTGTGCATTTTTTTAAATTTATTTATTTTTATGTGTATGAATGTATTGTCTGCATGCAGGTCTGCGCACCCGTGTCGTGCGATGCCGCGGAGGTCAGAAGAGGGTCTCTGATTCCCTTGGAACTGGAGTTCTCCTGGAACTGGAGTCACAGATGGTTCTCAGCCGCCATGTGGGTGCTGGGGATAGAACCCGGGTCTTCTGCAAGAGCGGTCAGTGCTCTTAGCTGCTAGGCCATCCCTCCAGCCCCCTGTGCATTTTTTAAAGTTCCAGTATACATGTTAATGAGATTATATTCATAAATATGATAATATAAATAGGGTTAACTGAGTGCAAGGTTAGCATATTGTTAACTCACTTCTAGAAAAATAAACTTTACTAATGATTTTAAGATTTGGAGGTTTTATCTTTGTTTTTGTCACAAAATTGAACCTAGGGCCTTAGGTATTCTAGGCACATGCTCTGCCACTGAGCTGAATTCCTAGCCTTGGTTTTACCTTTTATAGAAAATATCTGAAGACTGCACAGGTAGCTAGATGAACCCTCACCCCCATCTTTCAAGACCATTAACATCTTCTGTAAGCATGGAACATTCTTATACCCAATTAACCAGTGTTCGCACATCATAATTAACTAAAGTACATGCTCTCAGGAGACTTCCTTTTTTATCTGAAGCTCTTTGTCTGCTCAGGCGTCCTGTTGGTCCACTGCATTAATGGAGTCATCCTCCTCTTCAGGCTCCTCGGGACCACAACTCTCAAGATTTCAAAGCTAGTGATGACCTTGACACTTGTAAGGTGTTCTGGTCAAAAATGTTGTAAATGTCCTGTTCTGGGACTGGCCCAGCAGTGTCTGCAGACTGGTGCTGGGGATCTGGGGGAGAAAGAACACAGAGCAAAGCACTCTCCACCACTTCTGTCAGAGCTGTCCTCTCCTCCCCACCGCTGATGTCCCTCTGCAACTCCTGGAGGAGGGACTTGTAGTCAGGCCCCTGCATAGAGCTCCTTGTTTTCACCTCTCTTTGCATTCCTTCTCTTTAGAAGGAGGCTATTACACGTGCTCACAGGGAAGCAGCCAGGGATTTATGCTCCTTTTCCTTCAGGTTTGAATATTTAGAAAATAATTATTTAGCAGTCTTCTGATTGGGAAATTTATCTTTTCACACATGTTTATTGGGTGTTTTGGAAACTTATTTACATCGAAATGGACTCATAAAAATAAATATATATTTTTATACTTAAGTATATGTATTTAACATTTTACTTTTTTACTATTTATTCACTTATTTATTTATTTATTTACTATTTATTCGAGTGTGTACATGTCATTACAGGTCCACGGAAGTGAGAGGAAAACTTACTGAATTTGGTTCTTTTTTTCATGTGGGTCCTGGAGATCTAATTTATGTCATTGTTGGGTTTGGTGGCAAGTGTCTTTACCCACTGAGGCATTTTGTTGGCCTATGTACCTAAATATTTTATAAAATATTTATTTTAAAGTTCAAGTTCTAGTGCTGGGCATGGTGGTGCACACCTTTAATCCTAGCACTTGGGAGGCAGAGGCAGGCAGATCTTTGTGAGTTCAAGGCCAGCCTGGTCTACAGAGTGAGTTCCAGGACAGCTGGGGCTACAGGGACACCCTGTCTCAAAAAGACCAAAAATAAATAAATAAATAAAGTTCAAGTTCTAATTCAATATAAGCTATTGGAATAATTCATTGTTGAGATTGCTCAGACATAGCCACCAGGAGGTCTTCCCTTCCCGTGTGCTCCAACCTCATTGAGTTTTTGTGCTCTTCTTGTCCCAGACCCGCATCAGCTATTTCTGAAGCCCTGTTCCTTTGATTGAAGGCTGTTACTGGAAACTGAGATCAAGGTGCTAGGTAAACTTGTCCCTATTGTTCTGGTATTTCTTTTGTGCCAGTTCAGCTGACAGAACAAAGAGATGTTTGCTTCCTTTTGGCCCATGGTCACACATATCTTCAGAAATTCTGTCATGTATAATGACCCTGACCTTTGTTTTTATTTTATTATTTTTATTTTATGTGTATGAGTGTATTGCCTGCATGTGTGTAAGCGCACCTGTTGCGCAGTATCCATGGAGGTCAGAAGAGAGCATCAGATCCTCTGGAACTGGAGTTACAGATGGTTGTTAGCTGTCATGTTGGTACTGGGAATCAAACCCAGACCCTCTGTGAGAGCATCCAGTGCTCTTAACCACTGAGCCATCTCTCCAGCCCCAGACCTGACTTTATAAAACTAACTATGAGTTTACACTCGTGTTTTAATGGAATACAGGCTCATGTGGATAATTTTAGCTGTCTTCCCTTACTTACCTGTTAACTACCAGCACAATAGCCTGGTTCTCACCACAAACCAGCCATCTGCTGTTGAGTTCAATTAGAGAGGATGCATCAGAAGTCTTGGTCACGTTCTGCATTCCATCCTGAGACTCCTACATGAGGAAGTTTACATTTGTGTGTATTAAGGTTCATTGCTTGTGTATGAAATTCAGTGGTTTGAACAATGTGGTGTGTTGTATAAATACATTTATACTGCAATACAGAATAGTTTATCTCACCTTAAATAATAGCAAACTACATTTTCTCAATACAGTGCTTTCTCTCCCATCAAGAAATCCCTGGAACCACTAATATTTTCACTAGAATGCCATGTAATCAAAACCATTTTTGTCGCCTGCTTAGAGTGTCTTCCTTCATTGAGCAAGTCATAGCTTGCTAGACTGTGAGAGACAGGGAATGGTCACGTCTCTCCGATTCATGCGTGGAAATTGTAACCTTCCCTGTGATGGTATTAGAAGGTGACCATACCCCTAGCATAGGAGCTACTGACAGAGGCTTGTTTTCATGGGAGGAGGAGTCAGTTTCTTTGAGGCTGTGGCCCCTGGGAGGTCAGCCACACTCCAGTGTGTAGCTCCATATCCACGAGTACCTGAGCAGCACAAGACAGATGTGGTGAGCTATCAAGAAAATAAAAAGTGGGGAGGTGGGGGTTGATCTGAGAGGAGCTGGGGGAAGCAGTGGGGAGGTGAACACAATGAAGATACAATATGCTTATGTGAGATTTTCAAAGAAATTAAATGATCATATTATATTAATAATCCTGTCTTCTCCAGCAGATTATGTTTCAGCTGGGATGGTGCCGGGGTGCATCTAGCATCTAGTCTCATCTCCACTGACGCCCTCCAGTAGACAGGGCTTCCCTCACTTCCTATGCAGAGACATACTGTTCCCACAGCACACCCAAGTCCTTCCTTGTCTGTGACTACAGTAAAGTCATCTGTGACCCAGGTGCCAAGGGGCAATCCTGATTTGAGATGGCAGTCTTCCAGTTCAGTATGGTGTGGACCTGAGGTTTGTTTTTTTTATGTGTATGAATGTACTGTCTGCATGTAGGTTTGTGCACCCGTGTTCTGCAATGCCGCGGAGGTCAGAAGAGGGTGTCAGATTCCCCTGGAACTGGAGTTAAAGACGGTTCTCAGCCACCATGTGGGTGCTGGGGATCGAACCCGGGCCCTCTGCAAGAGCAGTCGGTGCTCTTAACCACCAAGCCATCTCTCCAGCCCAAGGACATGAGATTCTACTGTTGGGTCTTTCCCTTCTTTATGTTTATCCTTTTATGTCTTGTTTTTCTTTTATGTAGACAAGTTGTCATGTAGCAGAAGCTAGCTTGAACTCTTGATCCTCTGGCCACCATGCTCACTGAGATTTTTTTCATCTTATAAAATAATTTCACTTGTATGTAAATTCAAACAATTCATTTGTGATAAATTGGATGGATCTCTGCTTTGTCTTGTTTCCTCGTGGTGTCATTCAGAAATATGTGACACATATGTAAAACAGTAAAAGATCTTGCTGAGCATTTAAATATTTTAAATATTTTTTCAATATCCTGTGCATGAGTGTACTGCTTCCATGTATGTAAGTGCACCCATGTCATGTAATACCTGCTCTGGAACTGGAGTTATGGAGGGTTGCTCTCCACCATTCAGTGCTGAGAACTGAACCCAGGTCCTTTACAAGAGCAGCCAGTGCTCTTAACCATTGAACAATCTTTCCAGCCCTGAATTTAAATATTTTAAAGAAAAGTATATGTGTATGGTGCAACATCCCCAAATGTGTCAGGACATGTCATCATGTTTCTCTTCTTCCCATGCTCCTGCCATCCAGAAATAGTTTATACATCTTCCAGAATGTATGAACATGCACATAAACATATCTTAACCTACAGTTCAACAAATGGTAGCTTGGTCACAGAACAATGTGACCTCAGTTTTATTTCTACTTATAGTTTTATTTTAGATAGCTACAGATAGTTTTATTTTAGAATAGCAGAACATTTTTAATTTATTTATTTATTTATATATTTTTTATCAAATCTAGACCCGTGTCCCCCCCATCCTCCCACCCCACCAGAGCTCATGCATTCTGCCAAACATGCTTTTCATCTCTTTCTCAGTCTTTCTCAATATTCTCCATGGGGAAGTTGACTGTTTTGAGCAGAAGTTCACTGTTTCAATCAGTTCTTTGATGCAGTCCTTTCTGTTGTTGTTGTTGTTTCCAATATGCATCACTCCCAGCTGCTTTGGACAAAAGCTCAAGGGTCCATGCACAAGAAATACAACTAGGTAATTGGCACTAGCATCCACAGATGAGGGACACCATTCATTGCTTGCTTTTCTGGGACTGTGTTACTTCACCCAGCATGATGTCCTCTAGCTCCAGCCATTTTCCTGCAAAGCTCATGATGTCATCTTTCTTTACTGCTGCGTAGAACTCCATTGTGTAGACGTACCACATTTTCTCTATCCACTCATCAGTTGAGGGGCATTTGGGTTGGTTCCAGCTCCTTGCTATTGTGAAGAGAGCTGAAATAAACATGGCTGTGCATGTATCTCTGCAGTGGAGAGAGTCTTGAGGGTACATGCCTAGGAGTGGTATGGCTGGGTCGGATGGCAAGTTCATTCCAAGTCTTCCAAGGGTTCTCCACACTGCTTTCCATAGTGGCTGTAAGAGTTTACATTCCCACCAGCAGTGGATGACTTCCCCACAACCTCTCCAGCCCTTGATGTCATTTGTTTTCTTGATCCTAGCCAGTCTTATTGGAGTAAGATGATGTCTTAAAGTGGTTTTGATTTGCATTTCCTTAATGATTAGTGATGCTGAACACTTCTTAAGGTGTTTCTCAGCCATCTCTAATTCCTCACTTGTGAAGTTTCTGTTCATCTCTTTGCTCCATCTATTGAGTGGGTCATTTGTTTTCTTCCTTCTTTGTTTTTTGAGTAGTTTATATATTCTGGAAATCAATGCTTTGTCAGATGTTTCTGTGGTGAAGATTTCCTCCCACTCTGTGGGATTTCTCTTCACTTCCTTGATTGTTTCTTTTGATGTACAGAAGCTTTTGAGTTTAATGAAGTCCCATTTGTCAATTGTCGACCTTAATTCTTGCGCAGCTGCTGTTTGATTTAGGAAGTGTTTTCCTACGCCTTTGTCTTGTAGTCTGCTGCCCACTTTTTCTTCTATCACCTTCAAAGTTTGGGGTTTCACATTGAGGTCTTTGATCCATCTGGAGTTGACTTTTGTACAGGGCGAGAGGTAGGGGTTTAATTTCATTCTTCTACAAGTGGTGATCCAGTTTTGCCAACACCACGTGCTGAAGATGTCTTTTCTCCATTGTGGCTTCTTGGCCCCCTTGTCAAATATGAGATGGCTGAAATTGTATGTGCTCAGGTTTGGATCTTCGGTTTTGTTGCATTGGTCAACAGGTCTGTTTTTGTGCCAGTACCAGGCTGTTTTTATGACTATAGGCCTGTAGTATAGTTTGAGGTCTGGAATAGAGATCTCCTCTGTGTAGCTCTTTTTGCTCAGGGTTGTTTTGGCTATTCAGGGGTCTTTTGTTTTTTTCCAAATGAATTTAAGGACTTTTTTTTCCAAGCCCATGAAGAAACTCTTGGGGATTTTGGTTGGAATTGCGTTATATATAAGAGTTTCGGTAGAATGGACATTTTTACAATGTTAATTTTCCCAATCCATGAGCACGGGAGGTTTTTCCATCTTCTGATGTCTTCTTCAATTTCTTTCTTTAAAGGTTTTTAATTTTTGTTTTAGAGATCTTTGGTGTCTTTGTTTAGGTTTGTTCCTAGGTATTTTATTGTTTTTGAGGCTATTGTGAGTGGGAAGGTCTCTTTGAATTCTTTCTCCAGCAGAGCATTTTAATAACTTTTTCCATTTAAAAATATTTTAATTTGTTAAACACATCAGTTTCTCTACCAATATGATTCTAGTTTGGTTTCCTAGTTATTTACATTTATGTGAAGATCCTTATAGAAATATATTTGTAAAGATTTTTTTGACAAATTTGATCAGCAATTTAGATGAGTGCATTTTCCTAACATATTCTCCCTTAAGTAATGTAATCAAATATTCTCATAGCTACCAATTTTATAGATAAGCTGTCTCTCAGACTGGTGTTCTAGTTTCCTTTCAATTTCTTTGACAAAACACTGACCAATTCCAACTTGGGGAGGAAAGGGTTTATTCATCTTACATCTCCTGGGTCACAGTCCATCACTGAGTGAGCCCAAGGTAGGAACTCAGGGCAGGAACCTCGATGCAGGAGCTGGAGCACAGGCCATGGAGGGATGTTTCTTACTGGCTTGCTCCCCTGGCCCATGCCCAGCCTGCTTTGTTATACAATACAGGACAACCTGCCTGGGGGTAGCTCCACCCATAGTGGGCTGGGTTTTCCCACATCACTTAACAATCAAGACAATACTCCACAGATGAGGCCACAGGCCAGTTAAATGGAGGTAATTCCCCAACCAAGGCTCCCTCATCCCAGGTGTGTCAAGTTGCCCCCAAGTTATACAGGGCAAATGACTTTGATATTTATTTTATTATTAATGAGATTACTTTCCTATGTTCCAATCATACTCAATTTTTATAGGCATCTATTTATATCCCTTGAGCTAGTCAATTTTACATTGGTGTAAAACAAACACCAGAGATAAATGATTTGGTAAAAGGAAAGAAAAATATTTTAGCTCACAGTTTCAGGGAGTTGTCCCACTTTTTTTTCTTGGCACCACTGCTTTGAACCTGTGATGAGGCAGAGCATCATAGACAGGAGTGCATGGTGTGGCCAAGTGCACAGTGTGGCTGAGACAGGATTGGGCAGGGTCCCAACACCACCACAACGGGCAGCCCCTTAACGACCTCACTTCTTTCCACTAGACCCTACATTGTAAATGTTCCAGACCCTCCCAAGAATGCCTTTCACACATGAGCCTATGGGGGACATTTAAGGTCCATAACTCATTTTTAAATTGAGATTTTTGTTCACATGTTGTGAAGTTTTAGAAGCTCCTTTTGCATTGCAGAAATGTTTTGTTTTATCCCTCTTTTGATTTTGCTACTATTGGCTCTTACTAGGCAGAAGTTTTACATTTGTCTCTAGTAAAATTGTCAGTAATTTACAGTGTTTCTTTGTCACAGTGCATGGTTAAAATGATTCTCATTCTGACTATTTAAACTTACTTTTACTTCTTTATTGAGCAATATTTTTATAATTATTTTAGATTCCCCTGCATGAAGTAATAAATTTTGTTTATCTTTTCTTCTATTTCTGAGCTTTCTTCTCTGTTTCACAGATTCTTTTTTTCATGTGCCAATATCACATTGTTCAATTAATGGTTAATTCGCCTATTTTCAAATTGGAAAATTTAAGTGCTACATACTATACAGCATCTCTGTCCAAAACCCATGCACATGGTGACAACTGATGCTGGTGAATTATGTGCCATTTACATAGGGCTGGCACACTTCCCTACTGGTGTGTCAAAGTGCGCTAAGTTAGAGGAATACCTGTACCCTTTGATTTAGTAATTGCATTCCTGTCAGGTAAAAACAGACACAGTTACAACTGGCACTGGCACACTCAGAAACATTTTCCACACGAATTATTGCAGAAAAATTTGATAAGATCCACAATGGCCAATAATAAGCAAGCCAATAGTTAATTTTTTTGAAATGATGTAAGTGGAATAAAATCTATATGTTAAAATATATATATTTCATGACTTAATAGTGCAACATCCTATGAAAGTTATGAGTGTGAGACGTTGTGAGAAGAAAAATAAAACTACACTAACATGTATGGAAGCTATGTCTAGACATGGGCACTTAGTCGTGATTAATTTTAGCTCATTGTTTTTGAGACAGGGTCTCCCTGGAGCTCCGGCTGTCCTGGAACTCACTATGTAGACCAGGCTGGCTTTGAACTCACAAAGATCTGCCTACCTTTGCCCCTTGAGTTTTGGGACTAAAGGCTTACACAACCATACCCAGCCTAGCTCCTTTTTAAAAGATTGAATTAGGAGACTTTTCATAGGTTTGAATAATGGATGTTAAATATTTTCATGACCCTAAATGATTTTCATTTGGAAGTTTTCCAAGAGTTATTATTTTACAATATATTTAACAATTATATTTTATTATGTTATTTTTCTTAAGCCATCAGTCAATTTAAAGCATTTCAAAGGAACACTTTAATAATGCACTAATTATTTTGCTAAGAAGTGGCTAATTCATAGTTTGCCATAGCAGAATAACATTGAAATCCAAGTCATTAATAAACCACCTTTTCAGAATTATCTTATTGTCAAGCACAGTTACAAAAATGGCATCACTATTACAGCAATGCAAAGAAGAAGGAGAATGAAGGGGGGGGCAAAGGGAAAGGAAAAGGAGGGAGCACTGTACAATCCTCAGTTTCAAGTTTTCCTTTTCTCCATATTGGGTAAAAATCTTGGTATTTTTCTCTAATGTTATGACAGAATTCACAGACTCAAAGAAAAACAGGAGCTTAAGAGAAAGTTATTGTTCATAATTATAAATTTATTAAGACTTATTAATGTCCCCCTCCTCCTAAATTTGCAGGGCTCTGCTGCCTTTGAGAGAAAGAAGCCACCAGTCCCAGGCCTCCACCAGGAGGTGGCCACACATTGCAGAGAACTAGGTTAAAGACCAGCCAATTACACGGAACTGTATTTTTAACAGGGCACTGGGGTCCCCCCGCCATTTTTCCGAAGAGCATTGCTTCACAAATCTTGACCTCAGTAAAGACTAAATAAGAAAATGCACAGGCTGACACTGACTTTGAAATATTTGACAGAACATAGAGCTGAAAGCATCTATCAATAATTCATTGCAGGTTACCAGGCAGAACAGGATCCCTGCTGGTTTTAAAACCATTAATTGGTTGTTAGGCTCCATTAAGTCACTGTGGATGTGGAAGCATGTCCAAAGTTTAAAAAGACACAGATAATAAAGGCAGCACTTTTCTTTCTACAACCGCTGTGACTTTTCCAATGAGAAAAAATATGCTTGGGTCAAAAGGGGCTAAAAACTGAGAGTTGACTTTATGTATCTTTGGGTTTTGTACCTAGAAACTGAAAAAAAAAAAAAAGATGGCCTGTTGTTCTCAAACCATTCCTCTTCCCCCATATAGAACAAAACCTTTATGTTTTAAGCTCATTCTCTGTCTCATAAGTTTGCAATGAATGCTGTTTGCAGATATTTTAATATATAATATGTATTTAATATATAGTATATGTTCAGCATATACTGAGGATAGAAAAGTAACTTGTAGGCTCAAAATCAATTTTCAAACTATATTATTGACTTTCTTCAAATCTCCTGTTCATCAAACACTGAGACAGATCCCTTAAGCATGATTCACACAATTTGCATAACAGCAGGGTCTAGAGCACCTCTCTGCAAAAGCCAACCACCAGGGATTGGTGCAAATGTTGGATCTCATCATCTGATGAAATAATGATGAAGTGATCATTCCAGACATTTTTGGGGGATCAGTTTGGGATTTTTTTGAAGTCAGTGCTTTGTGCTTCATTCTAATAGAATCCATCAGCAAGTGGCTTCTTCCCTCTGGGTTATGGGCACTTTAAACCCTGATGAAAGCATGTCAAGAAGAGCATGATTAAAATTCTCGACAGATTAATCCTTTTCTTTATCCCATCACTTACTTCCAGAATAACAACAATCACATCAAAACAAACAACCTTGTGGGGCTCGAAAGATGGCTCAGAGGTTAAAACCACTAGCTGCTCTTGCAGAGGATCTGGGTTCAATTCCCAGCACCCACGTGGTGGCTAACAACCATCCAATGTCTTCTTCTCACTTCTGTGGGTATTGCACACGGTGAGACTTACACACGGGTGCACTTTTACACATGCTGACAATACACTCATACACATAAAAATCATAAAATGTTTTTTTAAAAAGAAATAGAGTTTTGCAGAGATTTTTTTAACCATTTTTATTTTTTAATTAATTTATTTATTATTTTTATGTGTATGAGTGTACTGTCTGCATGTAGGTTGGTGCACCCGTGTCATGCAATGCCATGGAGGTCAGAAGAGAGTGTCAGATTCCCCTGGAACTGGAGTTAAAGACGGTTCTTAGCAGCCATGTGGGTGCTGGGAATCGAACCCTGGTCCTCTGCAAGAGCAGTCAGTGCTCTTAACCACTGAGCCATTTCTCCAGCGCCTTTAATCTTTTTTTAAATGTGTGCGTGTGTGTGTGTGTGTGTGTGTGTGTGTGTGTGTGTGTGTGTGTGTTTGTGTGTGTGTTTGTGTGTGTGTGTGTGTTCACTCATGGAAGGGATGGCATACATATGTGGTGGTCAGAGGTCAACCTTGGATGTCTGTCCTCACTGTCCCCCTTGCTGTTTTGTTTGAGACAGGGTCTCTTGTCTTCTACTGTGCAGACTAAGCTAGCCCATGGACTTCGTGGATCCTCCTGCCTCCGCCATCTCCCCTCAGGAGCACTGGGATCACAGACACCTGCCATCACTTCTGGCTTTGCATGGGTTCTGGGGATCCGAACTCAGGTCTTCACACTTCTGTGGCAATCATGTTACTCATTCAGCCATCTCCTGTGCCTGATTTCTTAACAGCGTTCCAAGCATTCTGCAAGTCCTCGCCTGGTCTGTGTGTTGGGGACATTAAGAGAGACACAAACTATCCACCCAGTCCATGCAATGCCTTCTTAGATGAAATAGAGACCCCAGGAGGTGACCCACTCTTCTTGGAGAAGCCGAAATACCCCTTCCAGCCTTTTCTTCTTCCCACATCAGTTTAGGGGTTCTCTGCCCTTTCCTTTGTTTCCCAGCTGTACGTGCTTCCAGCCAAGGAGTGCAGACAGACAATGTTGTTAATATTGGTTTGCTTGGTTCTAAGACAGTATCACTATGTAGTTCTTCCTATTTAAGGGGCCAGGTGTGGAGATGCATGTCTTTAATACCAGTACTTGGAAGGCAGAGGCAGGCAGATCTCTGTGAGATCAAAGCCAGCCTGGTTTACAGAGTGAGTTCCAGCCACTAGGGCTACAGGGAGACCCTGTCTCAAAAAGACAAAGCTCTGTTCGGCCTAGAAATCACTATGTAGTCTAGACTGGCCTCAAACTTTTAGCAATTGTCATGCTTTAGGACACCAGGTGCTGGGATTACCATCATGTGCCACTATACTTGGCTAATGTATTAGTATCTTGAATGGATATATATTAAATATATATTTAATATTTATTATATATTAATATATAATACATTTTAATCTATAATACATATATTTAATACATGATATATTAATATATGATATAGTAATATATAATATTTATATTTATTTAATATATATTAAACATCACTATACATTTCCAGTGCAAATGTATTACATTGTATATTTTTTAAAAAACAGCAGAATTGTTTATCAAGAATGACTAATCAAAAATATAATTATGCACCAGCTGCTTTCCGCCTTAGGAGAGATACCCTGGAACAGGATGGAAAGTGGAAACCTGTAGACGGCTGTGGATGCGATTGCCAGGATTCCACTTACCATACGATTCTGGCTCTGCTCTGCTACCGCCACTGCACAATCAGGTAACTCAGAGACTGTGAGAAACCTCCATAGCCTTTGGTCCAAAGACCACAGCACAGGAGTCTTCAAGCCTTTGGTAATCACTACATTAACTTTATCTCTCCAAAACCATGGGCTTTGGAATAGAAGAGCCCTCAAAACCAACTTCAAAGAGTTATGTTAAATATGCAGCACGACTTCAATAACTGAATTCTTGTTCCAGTCCTCTTCACATGAAAAGTCTTAAGAGGGAGCTTATTTCTGAATCCAATGGTTTTTAAAACATACCTTGCATTATCTATTTTCAAAATTTTTATTTATTTTATGGTTACTTTACATCTATGATTGTTATATCTGCACATATGTAAGTGTACCCATATTGTACATGTACACAGAAGACAGAAGAGGGCGTCAAATCCTCTGGAACTGGAGTTATGGACAGCTGTTAGCCTCCCAGTGGGTAGTGGGATCGGAACGCAAGTCTTCGGCAAGAACAGCCAGTACTCTTAACAGCTCAGCCATCTCTCCAGCCCCATGCATTACCTATTTTCTCAAAAACTGTGTAGGTATTGGATGTGTATCCATTTGTGTGCACAGGTGTATGAACCCGTGTGCCCACTACTGTGCAAATGTGTGCACATGCCATGTGTACATGTGGAGGTCAGAGGACAATCTCAGGAGTCAATCCTCACCTCTGCTTTGTTTGAGACCCGATCTCTTCGCTGTTTGACCACTTTGTACACCAGGCAAGCTGGCCCAAGAGCTTCTGAGGATTCTCCAGTCTCTGCTTCCCATTTCTTACATGAGAGTGTTGAGATTCCAGATGTTCATGCAGATGTTCCGGCGTTTCTATGGGTTCTGGGGATTTGAACTCAGGTCTTCACAGTTGCACGGTAATATTTCCAAGCATTGAGTCATCTTCCCATGCCTGGATTACCTATATTTTTCATGTCTGTCAACTCCCAAATTATCATTATGACTTTCATTGTGAATATAAAAGTGAGAGCCTGGGATGCTAGTTAAACAGAGAGGCTTTACATAGCTAACTCCAGTTGCAGAGGAGAAAATAGAGGCCCAAGGAACTTGAACAGATCACTCAAGTTTTCAGGTGACAAAATCTCAAGAGTTCTTATGTTTTATTCTCTGTATAACTTTCCCTTTCTAGTCTTCTTGAAGCTTTCTTATCATACAAGATGCACCAATTGGTTTCAGAGTAAGTAGTAATCCTAATTCTTGTATAGGAATAGAGTATCTACATAGATGTGCATGTGTGTATAAACTCAGTCTTCAAAATTATGATGACACTTTAAAATCAATCTTTGACCTTTACAGAATGAGAAGTTGGGTTACTATTATTATTATTATTGCTATTATTATCATTATTGTTTGCTATAGGGTCAAGCTGTGTTTCAGAGGCTAGGCAAAATGGATCTTCCTTCCTCAGCTTCCTGAGTAGATGAGATCATCAGTGTGTACAGATGGGCATTTTCAGTAAAGACAGTTTACTCACTTACTGTTCTTTTTATACATAAAATATAACGTTCAACAAAAACAACAAGGCATAACTATTAACTAGGCCAAGCATGAAATTATGTTTAGAAATGTTGCCAAGTAAAATACAAGAACATGAACGAACTCTGCTCTTATGTGAAGGGGTTGGAAGAAGCCCACTGGTTCGGTACACATCTGATATGTGAGGAAGTCGGAACCTGTTGGAAGCTGGCCCTAGGCCATTGTGCTCTAGCAGTCTCTTTGTAAGAGCCTCAGACACTGGCTCTGAGCTCTGATATGACAGAAAAGAGAAACAAGCCAGGCAAAACAAAAACTTTCCTGATTAAAGAAATTATGCATCATTTTTCCAGAGTCAGGAGATCTCATGCAGCACAAGTGTTTGTAATTTTCTTTTTCTCAACTTAAAAAATGAGCAGAAGAGAATTGCCCGGGGCAACGAGAAAGTACTTTTCTTCATGTCAAAATACACAGGGAGGTTAAGGAGCCCGGTGAGCACTTCTGAATGTGCAGAAATCATTGTCACATCAACAATGCCAAAAGGCAGACCCAGACCAATGGGCCCTGGGCCTCCTTTGCATACATTAGAAAGCCTCTCGGAGAATCAAGAAATCCCAAAGAAAGTTTCACAGAATAGTTATGCCAATCAGAATTATAGAACTATTTCCTGCAATATTCTTCCACTGAAAACTACAGTTTAAAAAAGTGATCATTTTGACTTCTCTGTGTGTTTGTCTTGTTATCTGCTTAAAGTTTAATACAATACAAACAATTTCTAATACCCTGCTGTGGACTTTTCACAGTTTCTTTAGGAAAGCCTTTTAGAATCAAATTAACCCAAAGTGTCTGAAAAACAGTCTAGAATTGAGATTAAAAATGCTTTGTTTATACTGACATCTGGTTTGGGGTGCTTGAAAATTTATTTTCCATAGAATATTGCTTTCTGAGCTGTTAATTATAAGGCCCAGATTTATCAAATGCAACAGGTTTTACTTTCAAAACTGCAATGAATTATTACAATTAATTGGTAAAAATACTAATGCCACTTGTGAAATGTTATGTTATTAATATAATTTCAGTGTTTTTCTGTGTCTAAACTTCATGTGTATATATCATAGGTACGTCCTATGTCCCCATCTCCCCACATGTATATACCCCCACAACACATAACTATATACATGGATCCAACTAGATCTTCCTGCGTTGTTAAAGCCTGTCTTTGTAGATTTAGAAGTACATTGCAAACTTCTGTGTTACTAAACATCCACTATGTAATTATGTGGGTCTCCCATGGTGTGGACAACAGTTCCTTATTCTAAGACAATGGGTTTTCCCTCCCTTTTACTTCTAAAAATAATTGGGCTCTGGTGGCTTTGTTTATACATGACTATGTATATCTTTGATAATTTTCTCAGGATAAATGGATGTGTTTGGATTAGTGTCCCACCATGCCTGCCAGGATGGCTTTACTAATCTTCCCACGTGTGCTTCTGCCAACAGCCTAATCATGCTTCTTTCCCACGTCATTCCTACTCTGGATATATAATTAAAAACAAAAACTTTGGTGATTGTAGAAACCAAAGAAAATGTCAACAATGTGTTTGTGAGACTGAACATTGTAGGATGTCCCTACCACTCAGCTCTCATCTCTGTCATCTCCTACAGTGCCTGGGCTTCTTTAGATATTTTTAGACTGTTTTAAATGTTGGCATTTTATTGCATAAATGTGATGGGATGAATAGTGACCCCTAAAATATATGTCTATAAATCCATTAGTGTTTTCTTATTGATAAAAGTAAGTATTACCTTGTATGGCAAAAAGAAATGGTCAACTTAAGCATTTCAACAGGAGGAATTTATTGTAAATTATCTGAGTGGGTCAGGCACTTACAAACCCATCTTTGTAGAGGTGGGGAGAAGGAGGTAGAGACATAGAGAGAAGACAGCGATGTTGAGAAAGAGGCAAGACATTTCTTACCTTCAATGCCCAGAGGAGTCAATCCTTCTGCTGGCACTTTCTGGTACATCCTACTCACTGCAAAGCTGCATTTTCTTTCTCAGCCATTAAGTTGGTGATACTCTGGCCTGTTGGAACATACAAATCCTTTCCTGTAGTTAGTTTTAAGATTTGGATTGCAAGGTTTTTTAACAAAAAGTTTTTGTATCTATCTATATCCCCCTTTTTTATTTTAGGTTTTTATTTTTGACCCATGAGTCTCAAAAAAGCAGTTGTATTATATATACCTATAGGGTGGAATCAAGGCACAGATTTCATCAAGTTCACCCATGCTGTTTTGGGTTACTGTATGTGATTAACTTGGGAAACAAACTTTATTTTTAAATTAAATCATCCTATAGGTGAAAGAGATTGCTACCAGGTGATACTATATGACAGCAAAATTATAGAGAACATTTGTTTATACCAATCCCAAAGTAATTGTTATACAGTTTTTAATTAAAGCTAATGTGGACAACAGCAATTTATATCACCAATTAAACTCAGAGAGCATTACCTGGTTTTATCCCTTTAAACCAATGTTGTTTAAATATACACATATTTACTGTATAAGTCCTAAAACACCATTATACTGTAGACAGAGTCGGGCAAAACTGGATACTTGTTGAACCTCACGTCAATGTAAATATGCTACGCGAATCGAGTATACACCCGTGTCTCTCTCCTACCCCTCCCAAACCCCTTCCAAGTCACCATTTCAGTCATTCTTCCTTGATGCAAGTTCTTTTTGATTGTTGTTCTTTTAATAGCATCCACTCACCCAAGAAATAGATTTATACTGGGTGTATTGGTACTAGATCCACTATATGAGGGATCCATTTGTCGTTTGTTTTTTCTGGGACTAGCTGTGTTTACTTCACTTAACAATATCTTGCTAGCTAAGATTTGTATGTCCAACAGGCAGAAATGTCACAAACTTAATGGCTGAGAAAGAAAATGCAGCGCTTTGCAGTGAGTAGGATGTACCAGAAAGTGTAGCAGAAGGATTGACTCCTCTGGGCATTGAAGGGAAGAAATCCTCAGATTGCTGCAGACATCAGGCCCCGCTCTGGATCCTACAGTAACAACTTTTTTTAATTTTTAATGAATCCTAACGAAGCTTTAGCCTTCTATGGTGCCGTACAAAAATTTTAAAATAGAGACTTTCTTAACTCCTCCCATGAATATACAGGAGAAATATGATGATGATGGTCCATTTTTCTCGCCTGTTTTTGGAGGCGCAGCCTGTTATAGAGGTTTTCCTCTTGTAAAATCGGTAAAACCTACGCCTTCTTTATTGACTAATGGACATGAAACTGTGAAAAAGGTTATACTCTATTCAGAACCAAATATAGCTAAAGTCGTCCTTAAGCTATGCACTTTAGCAAAATATATTAATACAAGGAGCTCTTGACATCAACAATGGATTATCTACCAAGGAGGTGTTGGCCAGGGGATCCAAGCCCCCAAAAGTAAAGGCTCCTTTTGCCATCCGAAACTGGGATATCTGCAGGAAGAAATAAGGCCCTGCTGTGGAAGAATGATATAAACATGGGAAAGTGTATATAGAGACGCTGCACTTGGCAAGTATAGCAGATGGTTCTGGAATGCCAGAGAGTGTTACCAAAGGCCACTAAACCAATAAAGCAAATATAGGTCTCCTTGAGTCAGCAAGACTCCACCGTCAGCACCACTACACCTCACCTGCCTGGAAATATTGGGCACCAGTGGCAGCCCATATAGTCTGTAATAGTCCCAAATCTAATTGGCTATGGCTCTCCCTTGGAGGCATAACCGCACGGCTGATGCCACAAGCTTACAATCCATCTAATGGTTTAGGAGATGTTATAAGACCACATGAAGACCCTGTCATACTTAACAGAAGAAAATGTAATTCATGAGTTAACAATACCATCCAAACATCTGGTCTACAAACCAAAGTAACCTTACCATTACATTAGTACTGTTTAATACCTAGCTATATCTAATTGTGTGTGGCCTTCTTAGTAGATCGAAAGGCTATATACTTTTACTATTTTAATACCTTATAATAGTTATGCAGGTGCTTCATTAGTAGGAATCTAAAGGTTATTCCTGGAAAGCTGGGCAAGCCCCATGAAAGAAAACAGCCAGAATTGGACTAGAGTCCAAGACAACAGCTCCGAGAAAGTAGAACTGTTTTGCGTCTCAATCACCTGTGCCCCTTTTCGTAAGGCCTAGGGAAACAAAGCTGAGAAGAGGGGGCAGATGTAGAATTGTAGGGCTGCAATTGGGTGAAGAATGGTGAAACTCAACAATATAGACTGGACACCTACATTTGATCAACTTTGATTGAACATACAAGCCCCCCCTGCTGGAATGGGTGGGACCATTGGCTTGTGTGGGTTTGGGCACAACTGCTCGGCAAATTGGTTTTACATGAAGGATGCTTGTACTCACAACGATTATCACTTATTGTTAAAAAAATGAAAACAAAACCAAAACAAAAACAAAAAACAGAGAAGATGCAGAAAAGTTATGGCAGAATGCAAGAACTCTGGATGGGTAGGGGTGGGGTGGGAGGAAGGGAAGGGGATATATGCCTGAACTGAATTGGAAAATGATGTATGAAATACACAAAGCATCAATAAAAATAAAAAAATTAAAAAATTAAAAAAAGACTAAACTATGGATGTGAGCACACTCCTCAAAAAAAAAAAAAAAGAGGCAAGAAAGGTGTAAGCAGTCACGAAGCCAGGAGTGGAGTCAGGCTAAGAAAAGCCATGGGGGGTGGGGGGGGGCTGCAACCTGAGAGAAGATGCCACTTGCTGATGGATGCTACTTGAATGCAAGACTAAATACCCATTTCTAAAGTTCCCTGAACTACATGTATAATATGACCAGCTAACTTTGCCATTATTTTTTCAGATGACAACAGAACACAGACCTGCTAGACTTTGAACTTGTACTTTTAAAGATTTATTTTTTATTATGTACATGTGTGTATATCTGTGTGTGGGTATATGTATATGTGTGCGAGTAACCACAGAGGCCAGAAGCTGTCAGTCAGAGCCTGTGGAACTGGAGTTACAGGCTGTTGTGAGCAGCCAAGCATGTGTGGTGGGAACCAAACTTGGTTCCTCTGCAGAAACAACAAACACTCTTAACTTCTGAACCATCTCTCCAGCCACAACTTTGAACTTCCACACTGGAAATGGAATGAATGTCTTAGTTTAAGCCATGAAGTTTGTCAAATTTGTTCCAGCCATATTAAAAATTGGATAATTTAAAATCTAGATATAAAATATCCTTTCATTCTTTGCTGCCAATATTTTTTTCCATTCCACAATAATTTCAGTATCATTTTTATCAAATCATAAGGAAAACAAAATCCTGTCCTGATGCTATGTAGAATAATGTTGATTGTATAAACTTGGCTAGATAATGGATCTCTTTACAACTCAGGTCTTCACGCATATGCATAAGGATAATGGTTTAGCTTTGTGGTATGTAATAACATTTTGACTTTTCTTCCTCTGAGCTTTATGCTTGTATTGTAATTGAGCATGATTTGTGTTTTCTATTGGATCCTGCTATTCCATCACTGCACTGACCAATATGGCTGCCACTAGCTACAAGTGGTTATAGAATGCCTGATGTAGACTGAACACCATTAAAAATGAATTTTTATTTCCCCTGAATTAATGTAAATTTAAATGGCTATTACCTATTTAAATATAGTGGCTATAATAAAAGATGAATAATAATTTCTACTTTGTCAGAAGATTAAGGCAGTATAGAAAAACAGCCCAGAGCCTGGGCTCTGGCCACACTGTAGTTCCATGGCTACTAGTTAGACCACTTATGATAGAAAATTAACCCTAACCGTTGCTCTGTAGCTCAGGTGGTGTTGGTGGAGAGATTAAAAGGGATCTGTGTTGTTAGAAGCTTCAGTAGTCTTGGATGAAGAGGTAAGGAATACTGAAATTCTTCATCCCCAAAGGAGTTTAGAATCTGGATTCCACGTTTCTTTTATGCACCTGTCCAATAGCACTACCCCCAAAGGTCCCAGTCCACTCTCCAAGCCTGGAATTTAGTTCTGGGAATTCCCAGGACTGACAAACCACTGTTGATGAATTTTGCTTTCATAGTCGAGTCATGAACCTGTTCCCCAGGTGATGTCCAGTCTCTCCACCCAACTACAGAAAAAGAATTGCTTTGAAGGCTTCCCAGAGAGTGCAAAGGAAAGCTCAGAGGTTTTTCCATTTGTTTTTAAATCGGTGGCAGACTGCACCAAGCTTTCTCTAGCTTCTCTCTGGAAAGCACCCTTGCTACATGCAATTGTTGGCCTCCAAAATCCATGGGCCTTTTATTTACTATTTCTCTCATATCTTTCAAATATCAAGAAGAAAACTGTTCAAGCTAGGAACTTGGGTTCCTGTAATATACTTAGAAAGTGATGGGGAAGGACAGAAAATGGAGTAAAACGTCATGGGCTGTCAGGTAGGTGTAAGAAAGCCCACGGTCAGCACTCCACTGAAGGGAGGCTGACAGCGTTTTGGGCCTTTGTGCCAGTGACTGGCTGCAGCCTGTTGAGCAAAGTAGAGCACAGGATAAGTTTATCTCTGTTCTGTCAAGTGTAATAGTTCAGAGAAGTTGCATTTGGGGATGAGGCTCATCAATCAATACAGCAATAGAGGAGTCCTTGCTGACTGTCCTTGTAGAGAAAATCTGGGCAAGGCACTAAGGATGTCTGTTCCCCTCACTGAAAAGAAAGGTATTAGGGTTTTATTCAGACAAGTGCTAGATGTGTGGAAACAGCAGCAGCCACTGCTGGCAGAAGTGCAGACTGTGCAGCTGCTATGGAAATCACTGTGAAGCTGGAAATAATCTACCACATGATCTGGCGACACCACTCTTGGGCATATAGTCAAAGGACTCTATATCCTACTGCAGAAATACTTGCTCAGCAATGTTCATTACCGCTTTATGCACAATAGTGAGGAAATGTAAGTAAACTAGATGTCCTTCAACCTATGAATTGGTAATGAATATCTGGTACATTTACACAATGAAATTCTATTCTGCTGTAAAGGAAAATGAAATAATGAAATTTGAAGGCAAATGAATGAAAATGGAAAATGTTTTACTGAGTAAGGTAATCCAGGCCCAGAAATACAAATGCTGCATATTCGCTCTTATTTGTGGATTCTAGGTCTGCATCTTTGTGTTGAAGTATATGACCTGAAGTAACTGCAGAAGCCAGGAAAGTAGAAAGGGGCTGTAAGTGGGGGAAAGAAAGAAGGAGCTTGAGAGACAGGGATTGTAGGACACAGGTGCTATGAATGGAGAAGTGGAGAAAATGGGGGGACACTTTAACTGTAGCTTGGAGAAGGAAGGTTATATGGAGGGAGAGGAAGGAAGGCGAGATAAATAACACTAAGGATATGCGAAAAAGTCATACGGAACCTATTTTATATTTCCTTAAAAATACATATATATATATATATATATATATATGTGTGTGTGTGTGTGTGTGTGTGTGTGTGTGTGTGTGTGTGTGTATAGAGATATGTGTGTGTCTGTACGTATATGTGTGTACATACACATTTTAGCAGAGTTGCACCACATGAGGTGATCACACTTCCTCCCAAGATTCATAGAATATCTACCAAAACTCCCAATGGCAGGCATGGGAAACCTCCCTTCAAGCTGTTGATCAGGGGAGTCCAAGAGACTACCCAAACAATATAGGCAGTTGATGTCACCCTTGGTTGCCTCCAGAACTTTAAGGAAGACCCTGTGGCTGAAGACAACATATTCTTTGGACACAGGGATTGGAGGAATCAAGCTATAATTGATCTGGAAGCCTCCTTGCTGGGGACCAGCTCTCATAATATCAGAAGGTGCTGTGCACATGCTGCCAAGGGAGAAAAAGCAATCGATAGTCCTGCCCAGATGTAAAGCCTACAGACCACAGCAGACTGGCAGGGTAAGATATTGCCAATGGTACAAAAGACACTAATCTCTTGACGGTAGCCAACCACTGACTGCTTATAATACTTCATCTGGTAATTGTAAACCTAGCCAACTACCTGTGGCCAGAGAGGTCTTAGACCATAGAAAAGAACCTACTACTGCCACTTTCTCAAATCAACATAACTTCAAACTGTATTCTGAATACTTATCCTTAAACCCAAAGGTAAGTGTAACTGTTGGCTCTCATCGAAGAAGCTTCATTTTGTGACAGACAGAGGCTATTGAGAGATCCCAAAATGGTCGAACTCTAGAGAACAAGTAACCTGGGGTGCTCAGCCCCAATTGGTACATCTACAATACATCTATAACTAATGATCAGCAGAAAAATCATGTAAGCAGGGGCAGAAAAATTGGGACCCAGAGGACCAATTGCAAGGACCTGTTACAAGATAATGTCTCTAAACATGACAGGGAGGCCACGCCCATGAAATCAATATGGCTGCCTAAATAAAACCTGAATAATGACAGTGCCAGTTGACATGCCAATGTGAAGGGGAGAAATTTCACAATGCCCATTCCTAGATGAAGAGTTACTGGTAATAAATGGAGAGAGAGAGAGAGAGAGAGAGAGAGAGAGAGAGAGAGAGAGAGAGACTCACAGATGAGCTCCCTGATGGGTTGTCTAATCCCGAATGATCAGCCCTCAGCTGATGTGCATATGGGCACCAGTAAATGGACTCAATATGTTGTATGTGTATATGCACATATATATATATGTTTGTGTGATGAAAATAATTCAGGAGGAGTTCATGAATTTGAAACAGAGTGAAGGGGGACATGGGAAAAGTTGGAAGGCGAGATGAATGGTGGGAAGAAAATGACATAAACACAGAATTCATGTATGAAGTTCTCAAAACATTTTTAAAAACTTAAAGAGCCACTCCTCCTGTGGGGCTCTCTTCTTTTAGGTGTTCTGAGCTACTCTGACCTCCTTTGCACTCTTCCAGTGACTAGGCCTAAGAGATTATTCCAAGATGGTGCATTTGCATCCATTTTCGCAGCCATCTGTAGTATTGGCTAGAATCACCTGTAGGCAAAGAGCAGTACAAGATGGAAACTCCTGGAATGCTCTTGTCTTCTAAGTAATCATTTTTCCACAGTTCCCTCTTATGGGATATCTTTACAGTGCTCTCTGAACTGGGACTTTACTATTTTGCAGAGATTACAGTTGTTTGCTATAGGAAATCTATTCCAATGTGTAATACTCTGCCATTTTTAGGGGTGGAATCTGTTTCTTGAATGGGAAATATAATTTATATTAAAAATTATCCAGTTTCAAAACATATATCAGGAGGAAAGTTGTTGAAAAGGGGAAAAAAGGAGATGGTAGAGCAAACATCTGAGTCTTCCTAATTAATAGATACATATTTCACACTTTAAGCTTTGATGAGTTGTATATTTTCCTTCATAGGTCTTTCTCTAGAGTCTTGTCCTTGTAAATGTGACCTAACGTCTTTGAGCTCTGCTTCATCATTTCTGTAACATGGTTGATCACGCCCCTGTAACAAGGACACTGAGGAAATGAATTTCTATAAATGTTCTTTGTTCTTCTGGCAACCATTATGACATGAATTATTCAAGAAGAGGACTGTGTTTTATTTACTTTTGAACCCATGGATCGAGGTCATTTTAATTGTAGCAAGAAAGTATGCACAATAAAATTATAAATAAATAGTTGTGTTAATAAATACAGAAAATATTGAAATAAAACGTATAAATATGTTATTGTTTTGTAGCTGTATATTTTTTACTCGATACACAAACTGAAATATACCATACTGATTCCCATTTCAATGAACATTGATTGAATGTGATCTGCTTAATTTTCATAGCGAACTATTTAGAACATAACTTCTGTTCTTATGGTCTTTATATACTTGTTGTTACTATATAAATGAGGATAACTTTATGTGCCTATTGAAAAGCAGTCATAGGAAAATGTTCTGTATTAAAATACTTTGTCTTAAAATCATGTTCCTTTGCTAGGTAATAAGAATATATTCCCTGAAGCCAATTCTGGGAAGGTTTATACATGGGTAAAGTGTAGTATTACTAATAAAAGATTTTGTAATTGCAACTTCTTATGCAGTCAGGAACATTTTCCTTAGGTTTTAAAAAAAAAGTCTTTTTGTGTAACTAGGTTCTCAAGGGAAGGCATTTCAGTGTGAATTTAATCCAGACTTGGGGCTGGAGAGATGGCTCAGCAGTTGAGAGCCTGGGAAAGGACCTGGGTTCCATTCCCAGCACCCACATGGCAGCTAACAACTCTTTATAACTCTAGTTCCAGGGGATCCAACTTCCTCTTCTGACCTCCATGGGCACTGCCCGGTACAGGCACACTTACACATATAAGCATAACACACATACATGTAAAATAAAAATAATAAACAATTTTTTTAAAAGAGTGTCCAAGCTGGACCTCACTTATATTCCCCTTTTCCAACCAGCCATCTCCCCAGCCACCACCTTGGACATCCTGCCTTAGTGATGAGAATAAAGGACCCGCTACATGGTGGGCTTTGTGCTGAGTACTGTGCAGATTTGGGGGTAGGGGAAGAAAAACCAGAATATAACTCTTGTCTTCAGCTCAGAGTCAAGGAAATGTAAGTTTCCCTGCTTTGGACATCGGTGCTACTTTCTGTCTGTGTAGCTCCTCCGTGTCCCGTGACAGGCTGGCCTTAAGAAAATGGAACCACAGAATTCTTACAAAGGAGGAATGGAAATGGCAGAAAGCAGTCCTCAGCAGAACTCTGTTGACAGAAGGATCTGTGCTTCGCAGCTTCCTGAGTGGGGACCTCATAGAGCCTGTTTCCCGGGAAACTATAAAATATGAACCTGAGGACAGAATGGATGAATTAAAGTTTCTAGTTGCTTTCTGATTTGGCCTCTCCTTGTGGTTTATGTAACAGAACAGAAAATGTGGACTAAGCTCTTCTTGGGCCGTGAGGCTATGTGCCTGCGCTCACATTGTTTATTTCAGAACATCTGTGCCATAATCTTTGGTCATGCCTGTGGAATATATGAGCTCATCTTTTTGAATGTTTATATAGCTGAGGAATAATCAAAACCAATCACCAACCCTTGAAACTTTTTTCCAGCTTTTGAAGCACTTTTGTACTTTTGATGTCACCCAATGTTACTCAGCCAGGCACTTTGAACAGAGCATGCGCTTGCCAAAGTAGTTGTTGAATGAATTCATGAATATAATCTGTCTCAATTTTTCTAATATCATCCTTCCTACAAAACACACATACACACAGAGAGACATGGAGATATGGAGACAGAGAGACACACAGAGAGAACAACAAATGCTTAACATAGATAGGCAATGTGTAATTGCAATGAGCTGAGCTGTCATTAGTATCATCTATAACCTGAGGCAAGTCTAGCCCTCCATCTGTCAGCTGGGTGAGCGCCCTTTGTTCCTCTTCTTCAAATCCCTTTGACCTCCTATCACAGACGGGGGCTCAGTCTATCTGACCCTTCGTCTTGTAGCCATTGCTTACGTTTCTAGAAACATCTTTTACAATTAGACAGAAATGGACTGTGTTCATAAAAACAATATTCCACTTACCTCTAAGATCTCTTTGCAGTTGTTCAATGCTGTCACCTGCTCCCTTCAGACTTCCCCCTCAACTCCTCAAACACTCCCTGAGTGGAGCAGCTAAACTGGAGCTGTGTGGCCCCAAGGCAGCTCAGGAAGAGAAGAAAATGTGACGCTGGAGGTGATTATAACCCATCTCAATAGGGGTTAGTTCAGGCTTTCTAAAACTTCCTACTCATAACTTCTTTTCTCATAAAAATTTTTAACAGGATTCCAGGTATATAGGTACACAGAATAGGTATACGAATCAAACATTTACTAATATTAAATCATAAAGAAATTTATTTTATAATAATTCTTTGGCATATAAATAATTTTATAATTTATTAAGGACAAAAGTAAAGTTTTAGACTGAGTTAGATGTGCTTGTTTAGTTTTACATAAAGAATTAAATTTTGGTTATTCGATTCAGTCAAATGTAAGATGTGGCCTCAAAGGTATATTCAGCACACCATATACATATATATATATATATCATATATATGATATATATATGATATATATATCATAATATATATCATATATATGATATATATTATGTGCATGTGTGGGGTGGAGTTTGGGAGTGGTGTATGTATGTGAGTGCAGGTGCCTGAGGAGGCCAGAAGAGGGCATTGTCTCCCTTGGAGCTAGGGTTACAGGCACTCCACTCCTCTTAGCTTTTGAGCCATCTCTCTAGCCCATGTAAAACAACTTTGTCATCTTCAAAGGTGATACTAGAGAACTTCTCAACTGAATTACAAAAAAGTCTCATAATGTTTAAACCAAGTTTACTACTTGGTGCTGGGCTGCACTGATAGCTATCGTTTGCCTGATAGGGCCTCATCAGTATTCTTCTGAAATGACTGATATTTTGATTTTATAAATATCAATGCAGAGAATGCTGGTTTGCATAAATTGTAGTAAAATGATAGAAGTATATTTAGAGCCACTTCAGAAGTTATTGAAATTCTGACCTAATCCTAAGACAAAATTTATTTAATAGCATTTCAAAATTAAATGTAAGTCAGCAGTTCAAACGGCAGTTTTATTTCATGTGCATGAATGTTTTTCCTGCATACATATAAGTGTACCTGTCTGTGCAATGCCCATCGAGGCCAGAAGAGGATGTTAGATCCCTTGGAATTGGAATTAGAGACTGCTGTTAACCACCATGTGGGTGCTGTGCACTCAGCCTGGGTCTTCTGCAAGAGCAGCCAGTGACTCTTAACCATAGACCCATCTCTTCAGTCCCCAAACAGCAACTTTCAAATCAAATATTCTAACATAGTACAATCTGAAGATACAGTAATTTGATATTTACATTCTGAGGAATGATGGTAGAAAAATATTGTCTTTTTTTCCCATAATTAGACCATTATGTTTCTATGAGAACAGGCGACTTAGATGTACAGTAAAACATTGCAGTTCAAAACATACAGTAGTCTGGAGTTTGAGCTGAAGCAGTTCAGGAGGCAAGACACTGGTGTTCTATGGAGAGTTGGCAAAGCGTGCATGTAGTATTCAGGTCCAAAGCTTTTAGTCACATGATATCACACAAGCTAGCTCTGCCAGACGTGCCTCAACTTCATCACATGTTTGCATGTGAATTAAATGGTGGTTATTGTGCATTAAAAATAGATTTTTTTACTGATGCCAACTTTTTCATCAACTCCATTCACTCACATGACCATGTAGTGGGTGGCTGCCCACAGTGTAAGAAGCTGGTGAGTGGATGCACTTGCAGGTCAGGGTCCACGCATCACTCAACAATAGGACGTGGACGGTTTCTCATATGTCATTACCATCCTCCTCCACCTTCAGTTTGTTCAGGGTTTTTTTGTTTTCAGTCATGTTGCCAAGGATCAAACACAAGGCAGGAACTGTCTTCTGGTATCAGAGGTATTGGCATGGGGACTGAGTGCTTTCTGTCTCATTGCTAGCTTGTCCAACAGTCTCTTTGGAGAAGCCCATGTCTGAAGGCAAATTCCTCCTTAACATCCCTGTCTAGACCCATTTGCCTGCCTAGGACAGAAACTAATGGAAATAAACAATGGAAATTCTAAATGTGGGGGGATGGCATTGGTGAGACTCATAACTTTCTTCTTCAGAAAGGGAAGCAGAGCAGAGGAGTATCTTACTACCAGATCTGATCAGAAAGAAGCAAGCATTCTCCACTGCCAGTGAGACCAACAGTGACTTCTGAAGAAACACAGATGCTGGGGAATCAGAAAATCAGTGGGTGGAGGACTGCTCCCTGCCCCAGCTTCTCAGTGATATCAGATTGCTTTCCTTAAGTGTTTAGACACTCCTCCACTCTTTGGAGGGCAGGAATCTGGACAGAGTCAGGACATGTATTTGGAGCAGAGTGTTGATACCAGGGGAGAAAGATGAGGTCAAGCCTAGTAAGTTCAAAAACCCTAAAATAGAGCACTGAAAAATTGGCACTTCCCACACAGCCTGACCTGACTTCAATCTCTGCTGTAGCGATGCGTGCCTTTGCTGGCAATGCGGTTTTGGCCTTGAGACCTCAGAAGGATTCCAACTAGAAGCAGGTGAATCATAAGGGTACCCACCCAGGCCATTTCACATGGGCGGCAAGCTAGGACAAGACCATGCGTGGGTCAGGAAGCAGGGGATGTGTAGGCAAAAGCAATTCCATACCATCCATCCAGCTTAACACAAACATCAGGGGTTGAGCTCCATCCCCACTCGCGCTGCAGACTGCACAAAGCCTTCACACAAAGCAGCTCTGGCTGGGAGGACCTTCCTTATAAGATAGAATTGGTTTTGAGAAGTCTATATATTCTGGATGTTAATGCTCTGTCAGATGAATCACTGGTGAAGGTTTCTTCCCACTCTGTGGTTTTTCTCTTTGCTTCCTTGATTGTTTCTTTTCCTGTACAGAAGCTTTTGAGTTTGATGAGGTTCCATTGTCGACTGTAGACCTTATTTCCTGCACAGCTGCTGTCTGATTTAGGATGTCTTGTAGGTTGTTACCAACATTTTCTTCTATCACCTTAAGGGTTTTGGGTTTCACGTTGAGATCTTTGATCCTCATGGAGTTGATTTTTGTACAGGGTGAGAGGTAGGGGTTTAATTTTTTTCTTCTACAAATGGTGATCCAGTTTTGCCAGCACCATTTGTTGAAGATGCTGTCCTTCCTCCATTGAGCTTTTTTTGCCCCTTTGTCAAATTAGACAACAAATGACCTACTCAAAAGATGGAGTAAAGAGCTAAACAGAAACTTCAGTGAGGAAGGAAAGATGGCTGAGAAACATCTTAAAAAGGGTTCAACATCATTAATAATTAAGGAAATGCAAATTAAAACCACTCTCAGATATTAACTCACTCCGATATGACTGGCTAAGATCAAGAACACAAAAGACACCAAATGCTGGAGAGGTTGCAGGGAAAGGGGAACACTCATCCACTGCTGGTGGGAATGTAAACTTGTACAACCATTATGGAAACCAGTGTGGAGAACACTTAAAAGACTCAAAATGAGCCTACCACCTGACCCAGCCATACCACTCCTGGATATATATCCACAGGACTCATCCTACCACAAAGATACATGCACCTCCATGTTTATTGCAGCTCCCTTCACAATAACGAAGAGCTGTAACCAACACAAATGCCCCTCAACTAACAAGTGGATGACAAAAATGTGGTACATCTACACAATGGAGGACTACTCAGCAGTAAAGAAGGATGACATCATGAACTTTGCAGGTAAATGAATGGAACTGGAAGCCATTATGCTAAGTGAAGTAACACAGTCCCAGAAAAACAAGTGTCAAATGGTCTCCCTTATTTGTGGATGCTAACACCAAATCCCCAGATGAAAGGAAAGCTGAACAACATTATTGTTATATTTCTGTTTATCTGAAAGTAAGTATGTTGTTATAATGTAAATCTCTTAACAGGCTCTAGAATCAATCCGCCACTTGCTTTCAGACTCTTTAATTATTGTATATGAGTGGAGAGTGTGTATTAATATTTTAGAGAAATATAAAATTAAAGGAGGAAAATGTGAATTCCTAAACATAAAAATAGACTGAGAGAAAGATGCAGGACAGTTATGGCAGAATGCATGATCTGGGGTGGGGTGGGGGGAAGGGAAAGGGGAATATGTCTAAACTGAACTGAGAAATGATGTCTGAAATACACAAAACATCAATAAAAGTATTATAAAAAAGATAGAATTGGCTAGTATATAGGGCTGGAGAGACAGCACAGTGGTTAAAGCACTGGTTGCTCTTGAAAAAGACCTTGGTTTGGTTCCCATCACCCCTAAGGCGGCTAACAACTGTCCCTAACTCCAGTCCCGGGGGATTCGACACCCTCTTCTGGCCTCTACAAGGCATTGCATTCATGTGGTGCACTTACATGCATGCAGGCAATATAGTCATACACATAAAAATAAAAATAATAAATAAAATGTTTTAATAAAGAAAGCTTTTCATCTTCTCACAGATTTAGTCTTATTAATCTATTTGTTTATTTTATCACCATTGATTCCTGATTTTTATGTTATCCTTATGGGTTATAAAATGACTACTGTTATTTGGCCGTGCATAAGTGATCTAGGTGTAGCCATGGAGGGGTCCCTCTCATTCAGCCCCACCCAGCTCCTTTGAGCACTTCCTGACATCCTGGCATGGTGAGATGCTTTGGCATGTTCTAATTTCCCAGGCCGAGCCCTGAGATGAACCATCTCTCCAAGGAGTCCACTCTCTTCTGAACCTTTCCTGTAATTTCTTGCTAGCCATGTTTTTATTTCCTCTCTCTCTAAGGGTCTACTGACTCCTGTCTTGTATACAAAGAAGATTCAGACATTCCTTACCATGTTGGGGAGCCAGGGGTAGGCATCCCTAAGAAAGCTTTGTTCAGAAAGTGCATTCTCATTGGTGATGAGACATCTTCCTTCAAAGCAGAAAGCAGGAAGCTGTTTTGAATTGCAGGCTGGATTTCCAACTAGCACTGCATGGCCAAGAGTCTGGCTCCGCCCCAGGGAGGAGCATGGCATGGCCTAGGTGCCCGGTGCTGGGTGGAGCAAGGTGTGTGGTGGCGCGGAATTGGGGGGGGCTCATGATTGGTCTTGGAACTGACAACATTTGGTTTATAAAAGCAAGCTGTGGCAATGAGTAAATCCAATTCCATATTAACATCATCACGGAGTTCCCAGCCGATATTTTTATTAATTATTGCATATAGGCTAAGGCAGGCCTGAGTTTCATTTGGGTGGCCAGTGGGTTGGAAAAAGTTCCCTTTGCGGACCACCAACCTGGGTAGCTGGTGTTGTGAGTGAAATTCCTGTCCCGGCTCTGGGCAGGTGGGAAGTCTCGGCCAAGAGTGGAACAAGTGTCTCGTGGGTCCAGGCTAAGAGCCTAAGTTGGAGTTACCTCTTAGGTTCAGCTGTGGGAAGTAGTCAGCTGGTCTCTGCGCACAGGGATCAGCTCCCCACAGTGTCCACAAAGTGGGCAGTGTGTGTCCCCATCCCCCTTAGCAGGGCCACGTGGTCCCTGTTCGCCATAAAGAGAAAAGCTTCCTACAGGAAGCAAACAGGAGCCTGGTGCGAACTTGTGACTCTTTCAGTTCAGACTCTTTCGGACTCTGGAGAGCAATGGATTGTGAGTCAAGCTGGAAGAACTGCTCATTCAAACCATCAAGGAACCACGAAACACAAAAGTGTAAGTAATGTGGAGACAGGCCCCTTCCAGCAGCCTGCAGCAGCATTAGAGAAGGACTCTAAATCCATGTTATTACAAACTTCCAAGGAGGTTGGAGTCCTGAGAGATCACTGATGCAGCTGCAGAGAAGTGTGGCTAGTAGCCAGAGCACAAGGACAAGGACTACTGTCTTCTATGAGAGTACTGGCCAAGGATGGCCCTCAATTGAGGAGGCCCATGCAGCAGCATTGGCTGAATGCACCCTGACTCACTTCCTGAGAACATCCCATAATGCTGCGAAGATGGTGCAGAGAACACAGCTCTTGTGTAAACAAGAGGGGGCAAGACCTGGTGACGTCTTGATTATGAAGTTACTGTAGTGTCATCAGTACCCACAGAACTGTGAAACTTGGAATACAAGGGATGCGTTTTATTCACCCTGCCAATCCCACCTCTAGAGAAAACCATGAAAATTCCATTCCAGACAAGACACTCAACTGGAAGCGATTGTTGTCCACCAGGGAATACTTGACTATATCTACGGACAATTTTGCTTGTCACAACAGATAACAAGGATGTTGCTATTATACCCAAGACAACTTCCCTCTACAAAGAATTACCTTCCTTAAAGTGTCTATCATGGCAGGAGAAAGGAATACAATTTGAAATCCATGGATCTTATTGATTTGGGAAAACAGCCATAAAAACATTGACATATCTTTCTTTGTCTGTTGTATAAGTTGCAAGTTCTTTGCAGTTTATTTTTTGTAAAATACTTCCATACTATGGAACTAAATATTTATATATTTGAATCTGTCAATATTCAGATTATGTCAGAAGATACTGGTTCTGATGTGGTTATTATAGTTTTGCTGCATAAATTCGTATAATATTTACTTCTCCTGATAGTCCTATCTTTCAGCTCTCTGGAATTTATTTTATGATAAGTCAGATGTAGGACTCTCAATTTATTATTTTCTTCTTAAGGAGACAGTTGTTGAACATCATATACCGAAATAGTCCTGCTCTCTTTTCTACTTTCTACTTGTTGGAATAGTAATTTTATCATATTCTAAACTCAAATACCTAGATAGAACTGTCCCATAACTTCTGTTTGTTCCGTTGGCCAGTGTACACTGGCAGCAGCTCTCTCTCTCTCTCTCTCTCTCTCTCTCTCTCTCTCTTTGTAAAATTAACATGATATTTAAAAAGAAAAAAAGAGAATAGGTGTGAGAAGGCCATAGAAAATTGACATTTTTATTAACTTCCCATGTTAATTTAGGAGACTTGTAGATTTGTATGAATGTGATATTTGTCATCCCCAAACATGGTATATTTCTTTATCTGCATGCTTCTTATATAGTTTGATTTTTAAAAATTATTTTATTTTTAATTATGTGTGTGTGCATCTCTGTGGGTGACTGTGTATATGAGTGCAGTTGCCAAAAGAGGCCAGAAGAGGGCATTGGATCCCCAGGAGCTGGAGTTACAGGCTACTGTGAGTTGTCTGTCCAATGTGGGTTCTGGCAATGAACTTGGGACCTCTGCAAGAGCAGCAAATACTCTCACCTATTGAGCCATCTCTGTAGCTCCTAGGATTTTATTGTTGTTTGTTTGAATGGAGTCTATATGTTTCCTTTAAATTTGCTTCTACATACTTTATACTTTTGGTATTATTTTTTAAAGCAAATTTTTATTGAAGCTTTGTACATTTCATCCAAAATTTCCCAATCAAATCTAGACCCATTTCCCCATCCTTGCCCCCACCCCCACCCCACCAAAGCTCATGCATTCTGCCAAACATGTTTTTCATCTTTCTTTCAGTTTCTTTTAAAATTTTCGACGCAGAAGTTTACTATTTTGGGCAGAAGTTCACCATTTCAGTCAGTTCTTTGACCCAGTCTTCTTGTTGTTTTGTTGTTGCTTTTCCTTCCAATTTGCATCACTCCAAAATATGTATATATGCATGCAACACATATATCAAGATTATGATTTCCTAGGGTTTAGCATCTTCAGCTTATGATTTCTTTTTTTGGTATTATTAAATCACACCCCTCTCCTTTGGCAGCTCCGTCTTTTTGGGAAGCTGTTACTTTCTTAAAGCATCATTGTATAACTGGCCTCCACAGTTGTCATGGTGCACAGCTTTTCAATGAATTCTTTGTTCTTGTCTTAGGAACCCTGTCAGATTACCGTAGCTGGGGAAGCATCTTCAGCCTGGAAATTAGCAGACCTTTACAATCTCAACATAAGTCAACAAAGTCAGAAACAAGGCTTGTCTGGTAAACTGATATTACCAAGGGGAAAATGCGGGAATGGGGTTATTCAACTTGGAGGGAGGAGGAAAGGACACACATGGAAACATGGGGTAAAGGGAAAGAAGAAACTCAAGAGACAGGGGATAATAGGATATAGGTACTATCAAGGGGAAAATGTGGGAAGTGGGAGGTACTTAAACTGGGGAGGGAGGAGGGAGGTGAGACAGGGAAGAGAGAAGACAGATCAATAAAGCTTCCGTGGCAGTGGAATAAAAAGCCAGAAGGAAATGTATTAATTCAAAACCACCTGAAAATACACAACCAATAGCTAAACATAAGTGCACGTGTATCCCTGAAGGCTGTATAACAAGGGACACAGTGCCAGGCAGGAGAAACCTCCCTTCAAGGTGTCGGTCAGGGTGGTCCAAGAGACTCCCAAATTAGCACAGCTCTTGATTATCTCTCTCAGAACTTGAAGACAGGACATACTTCAGACACAGGATGTGAGCAATGGAGATGGAACTGACCTGGAAGCCTCCTCCCTGAAAACTAAGTCTCATAGTTCTAGAAGAAACTATGAAAGCTTCTAATGGAGAAAATCAACCAATGGTCCAACGCAGCCCTAAAGCCAAATAATCATAAGGACTGGCAAAACAAACTGGCCCTATTGGTCCATTAGTGGCATTGTTATCTGGAGTAATCAGCAGCTATCAAATCAGATGTAAACCCTCTCGAAAGAAGTGAACTCACTGTAAACACTGTAAACACACACACACACACGCGCATGNGGCTATTTAAAAGAAAAAAAAGTAGACTAGGTGTGAGAAGCCATAGAAAATGACATTTTTATTAACTTCCCATGTTTAATTAGGAGACTTGTAGATTTGTATGAATGTGATATTTGTCATCCCCAAACATGGTATATTTCTTTATCTGCATGCTTCCTTAATATTTTTGTTTTTAGAAAAATTTTTGTTATTTTTACTATGTGTGTGTAGTCATCTCTGTGGGTGACTGTGTAATCATGAGTGCATTGCCAATGCAGGCCAGAAGAGTGGCATTGGATCCCCACGGGCTGGAGTTACAGAGGCTACTGTGAGTTGTCTGTCCAATGTGGGTTCTGGCAATGAAACTTGGGACCTCTGACAGAGCAGACCAAATACTACTCACCTTTGAGCCATCGTCCTGTAGCTCCCTAGATTTGTAATTGTTTGTTGTTTGAATGGAGTCTCTATGGTCTGTGAGAATGGCGTCTACCTACTTTAAACGTGTGGTATTATGGTTTGTTAAGCAAAGTGGAGTGAAGCTTGGATCATTGTCCGCTAAAAGTGGTCCCAATCAAATCAGACCCCTTTCCCCACCTGGCCCCCATCCCCCCACACCCACCCAAACGATAGTCATGCATTCTGCCAAAAACTGTTTTCATACTTCTCTCATTTCTTTCGTGCGTTAATTCACGCAGAAGTTTACTAGTTTGGGCAGAAGTTCACCATGTCAGGTCAGTTCTTTGACCCAGTCTTCTTGGGCTCTTGTTGTTGGTTGTGTTGTCCTTCCAATTGCATCACCCAAAATAAGTAGAGATAATATGTCATCCACAGAATCAAAGATTAATTATCTAAGGTTTAGCATCTTCGGCTTATGATTTTCCTTTTTGAGTATTATGTTAAATCACACCCCTCTCCCTTTGGGCAGCTCCGTCTTTTTGTGGAAGCTGTTACTTTTCTTCTAAAGCATCATTGTTATAACTGGCCTCCACAGTTGTCATTGGTGCACAGCTTTTCAATGAATTCTTTTTCTTTGTTTAGGAACCCTGTCAGATTACCGTAGCTGGGGAAGCATCTTCAGCCTGGAAATTAGCAGACCTTTACAATCTCAACAAAGTCAACAAAGTCAGAAACAAGGCTGTCTGGTAAACTGATATTACCAAGGGGAAAATGCGGGAATGGGGTTATTCAACTTGGAGGGAGGAGGAAAGGGACACACATGGAAACATGGGTAAAGGGCAAGAAGAAAAACTCAAGAGACCAGGGGATCAGTAGGATATAGGTTACTAATCAAAGGGAAAATTGGGAAAATGGAGAGTAATTAAACTGGGGAGGGAGGAGGGAGGTAGAAGGTCAGAAAGAGAAAGAACAGATCAATAAGCTTTCCGTTGGCAGTGTTAATAAATACAGGCCAGAAGGAATGTATTGAATCCCAAAACTTCAACTGAAGAATGACACATACAATATCGAACATCAGTGCTGTGTATGCCTGAGAGGCTTGTAACAGGGACACAGTGCCAGGCAGGAGAAACCTCCCTTCAAGGTCCGGTCAGGGTGGCCAAGAGACTCCCAAATTAGCACAGCTCTTGATTATCTCTCTCAGAACTTGAAACAGACATACTTCAGACACAGGATGTCAGAGCAATGGAGATGGAATACCTGGAAGCCTCCTCCTGAAACTAAGTCTCATAGTTCTAGAAGAAACTATGAAAGCTTTTTTTTTTTTTTTTCTTTTTTTTTATTGGTCTTTTCAAGCAGGGTCTCCCTGTAGCCCCCAGCTGTCTCTGGAACGCTCAAATATCCGCCTGCCTCTTACTGCCTCCCGAGTGCTAGATGAAAGGCTGTGGGGCCACCCATCGACCCAGCCAAAAGGGCACCTTTTAATCCTGAGCACTCGGGAGGCAAGCTGCAGCGGATCTTTGGAGTTCAAGGCCAGCCTGAACTACCGAGTGAGTTCCCGAGACAGCTGGGACGGCAGGGAGACCCTGTCTCAAAAACAACAAAAAAAAAAAAAAAAAAAAAAAAAAACCAACTATGCAAGCTTTTAAGGGAGAAAATCAACCAGTGGTCCAGCCCAGCGGGGGCAGAGAGTGCGTGGGGAGGGAGGGGTGGTTAAGAGGTGGCTGTTTTGATATTTTGTTTAACTTGTTTGGTTACCACCAGGTCTGGAACTGGGCAGTTTCCAGAGGGGAGCTTGTTAAGGTCCTCAGGGTATTTTTATCAAGGTCCCGGGAGGAGAGGGTCTGCAGTTTGTTTTTGTTAGAATCCTTGTCATTATTTGCTATAGTTCCAGTGTCCTTTTAGAACTGAAGTAGAATTTCTACTTGTTGAAATGCACAAGTTTTAATTATATGATTCTATGAGATGCAGAGACTCATGGAACCACAAATCAAGAAAGATAAAAGGTATTAAAAATAAATTAAAGGGGCTGGAGCGATGGCCTAGCGGTTAAGAGCACCAACCACTCTTGCAGAGGACCCAGGTTCGATCCCCAGCACCCACGTGGCGGCCGAGAACCATCTGAAACTCCAATTCCAGGAGAACTCCAGTTCCAGGGGAATCTGAGACCCTCTTCTGACCTCTGCAGCATTGCACCACACCTGTGCACAAACCTGCATGCAGACAGTACATTCATACACATACAGAAATAAATAAAATTTAAAAAAACATTATTAAAAAAAAATAAAAATACATTAAAAAAAGAAAAAAGGTATTCCAGAAAGTACTCTTTCCTCCTCAGTCAGTCTTCAGCCACAGGCACTCACTGTTCGTCTTTCTATTGCTTCGGACTAATTTCTTTCAATCACAGAATTTCAAACAAAGAGAATTATAGCATCTCATCTTTAGCTTAACCTGCTTTTTAAAACCATGCTGGTTTTGAAGTGCAGCCCCATCGTCTCACAGACCAGCGGTTCATTCTTTTCTGTTGCCAGGTAGTGTTCTATTGTGTGAAAACACTGGTGTGTAGATTCATCCTTCCGTAGTGAGCACTCGGGGGCTTTCCAGCCTTCACTGTTGTAAATACAACTTCAGTACATGCTGCTATTCAAGATTTTTGGAGAACATCTTCACTTTACTGGGATGAATATTTCAGAATGGGATTTTTGGTTTATAGAGTGGGTATATGTTTAACTTTATTTTTAATAATGTATAGTGTGTGTGTATGTGTGTGTGTGTGTGTGTGTGTGTAGGAAGTGAGTACAGTTACTCATAGAAGCCAGAAGAGGGAGTCAGATCCCCTGGAACTGAAGTTACAGGCAGTTGTGAACTGTCTAACATGGGTGCTGGGAACTGAATTTGGGTCCTCTGGTACAGCACTCCATGCTCTAAACTGCTGAGCCATATCTCCAGTCTCCTGATGTCATTTTAAATGTATAAAAAGTTACATAAATATAATGTGATAATATATCATGTAACTGTTTTCTGCTTCATTGTTTTTCATTTAACTATTATTGCAATATGTATACATATTAATGTATGAATATTATTTTTGTAAAACATTAGTTAATTCATGAAATATTGAATTTTCATTTAAAAGGTTTATTTTCAATTATATGTATATGTATGTGGGAATGTACACAGGTGCCCCAGAGCCCAGAAGAAGGCATTGGATTCCTTGTATCTAGAGTTACAGGCAGCTGTAAGCTTTCCAGTGTGGATGCTGAGAACTGAATTTTGGTCCTCTGCAAGAGTGGGCATATGCTCTGAACTGCTGAGCCATCTCTCCAGCCCAAAACATCTAAGAATAGCTTAACATGGGATGGTAAAGGGCAATGTGCACATTTTTAGAATCAATTTATCAAAGCCAAGAAATCTTAAAATGATATGTCATCATTCAATAGAAACTCCATACTTTGATTCTGCCCGTCTTCTGCAGAATTTCCCCTGTAGATTTCTTGACTTTCAAATCCACAATGCAATGTAAGTTACAAAGCAAAGTTACTTGTCTAATCTCTCATGAGTCTTCCTTGGGGAACCTTTTCTTTCTGACTTTGTCTTTCATGGGTGGCATTTCTAAGAGCCTATATTAGTTGCTTTTCCTGTTGTGATAAAACACAGTGACCAAAGCAAGTTAAAGAAGGAAGGATTCCTAGAGGCTGACAGCTGGAGGGTTCCGTTGCCATAGCTGAGGAGTCGTCCTGGCAGGACTTTGAGGCAGTTGGTCAGCCTCTGTAGCCAGAAGCAGAGGAAGACAGCTGTCAATGTTCACTTGCCTTTCTCCTTTTGATTCAAGCCAGGACCCCAGCCTAGAGAATGGTTACTCACATTTTGAGTCTTCCCACGTTAGTTAATATAATCTATATAATCTCTCACAGGCATGTCCAGAGTTTTGTCACCTAGGTGATTCTAGACCCTGTACAGTCAACAATTAGTATTAATCATCACAGGCCCCTAAGCCCATTACTTTATAGCTCGTCCTATACCTGGGATTCTCACAACCCCCACCATGACTAGATTCATCCAATCTGTTTTCTGTTAGCAGTAGCACAGAAATTATGCTGTGACCTCATTAGTTCTTCATATCACATTGTGGGGGGGGGGTTACAATCCATATTTACAAGTATCTTCCACATTTCCCCACTGTAATCTCTGTAATTGATCAAAACATCTGTTTCTTACCCCAGTTCCCTCTATCATGTTGTTTTGTGCTGATGATTTCAGACTCCATCGTTCCGTATTAATTTGTCCTCATTCTGTAACCATGACACAGATTTCCATCAGTCCAGTGAGCTCACATATTCCCCTTCCCTGACAATCTCTTCTGCAGAGACAATTCTTCCTTTCATTATTTTCACTGGTGGATTTTTCTCTAATTATGTTACATTATTATGTTGATTTGTTTTGATGCTTGTTACCAGATTTGGGAACCAGGACCTCTTCAAGCTAGTTTCCATATTCTTATGCTATATGTCCCACAATCCTCTGCCTACATATGGTTTTGTCTCAGTGTTATTTCCGGCTCCTCATGTACTTTGCTTGCCCTGCTCTGCAATCAGCCTGTTCTCCAATTCACCCCAATAACTTATCCTACAGAATTACATTTATAATCACAGCTTAATGCTAGGCACACCCAATACTTCTATGCCCTTTCAGTGGGTAGAATTTGGGCATTTACACTCTGTGTAAAGGTGGATTATTTGTATGCATATAAAATACACACACCTCCAAATATCTGTGGAGAGTGAAAAGCTCCTACCCAAGCAAGCTGAAAGATTTCCTATGTGACAGGATTACAAGATGCCGTACAGTCTTCTCAGGGTGACATATATTTAATTCAGTCTCATTCCCAATCTTCCAACACATTTGAGATGACTGCTTTAAAGCTCTTGTCATTTGGTTCGGCATGTGACTTTAGAGTCAAATTTACACTGACTGCTGCTTCCTTGATTGTAAATGAACAATTTCTTATATTTTACAAATTTAGTCATTTTATCCTAGTATTAAACACTGGATCCCATCACTCAAGAGGCAAAGGCAGACTAATCTCTGTGAGTTCAAGGCCAGCCTGGTCTACACAGTGAGTTCCAGGACAACTGGGGCTGCAGGGAGACCCCGTATCAAAAACACCAAAAAAACAAAACAAAACAAAACAAAACAAAACAAAACAAAACAAAAAAACCAACATAGCTTCAATAGAGAAAACAAATCAAAGTTGAGTCTTTGTAAAGATCAATGAAACTGGTGAGTCTCTAGCCAAGTTAAGACAAAAACAAGGAGAGTGGACACAATTAAAACAGAAAAATCAAAAGGAGAAATAATCACTACAGATCCAATTCACATTAAAAGGAAAATGAAGGAATACTATAAACAGCTCTATGCTTGTGCATTTGATAACCTAGAGGAAAGAGAACAATTTTGTGAAAGATATAAACTCACACAATAAAGTAATCTACAGATTCAGTCCTATATTTACTAAATAAATTGAGTAACCTTCCCAAACAGAAAGCAGAAGGCCCGGAGAGGTTCACTGGTGAAGTCTTTCAAACTCTTAAAGAAGCGAGTATATCAGGTCGTTATAATCCTTCAGACAACAGAAGAAGCAGAGAGAATGCTTTCTAAGTCATACTGTAAGGCTTGTATTATGCTAACACAACATAGCATAATGCAGCATGCTAATACAACATAGCATAATGCAGCATGCTAATACAACATAGTATAACGCAGCATGCTAATACAACATAGCATAACACAGCATGCTAATACAACAGCATAATGCAGCATGCTAATACAACATAGCATAATGCAGCATGCTAATACAACATAGCATTAACACAGCATGCTAATACAACATAGCATAATACAGCATGCTAATACAACATAGCATAAAGCAGCATGCTAATACAACATAGCATAACACAGCATGCTAATAAAATGTAGCATAATTCCAGAGAAGAGGGCCTGGAGAGATGGCTGAGCATTTGCTGCTCTTCCAGAGGATCTGAGTTAAGTTCCCAGAATCCCCCATGTCATGGCTTATAGCTCCAGGGAATCCTATTGGCTTCTGTAGGCAGTGTGTGCATGTGTGCATACGTGCAGACACACATACACACATAAATAAAAATAAAATAAATCTTGAAAACATTATTAAAAACAGAGATAGATATTGCAAGAAGCAAAAACTGAAGCCATTAGTTCTTATAAAAATAGATGCAAGGGGCTGGATAGATGGCTCCGTGGTTAAGAGCATTGGCAGCTCTCGCAGAGGACCCAGTTCAATTCCCAGCACCCACATGGCAGCTAACAACGATCTATAACTCCAATTCCAGGGATACAATGCTCTTGTCTGACTTCTACGGACAATGCACAACATGGATGCACGTACATACATGTAGGCAACACATTCATATGCATAAAATAGAAATAATATTTAAAAATTAGGGAAAATAAATAGATGTAAAAACCTAGGAGCTGGAGACATGGCTCAGTGGTTAAGAGCACTGGTGGCTCTTGCAGAGGACCTGAGTTCATTCCCCAGCCCCAACATGGGGGCTAACAACCACCTGTAACTCCAGTTCCAGGGGAATCTGACACCCTCTTCTGACCTCTGTGGGCATGACACCTGTGCACTTACATGCAGACAATACACTCATACACATAAAATAAGAATAATAAATATAACATTTAAAAATAGATGGAAAAACCAACAAAATGTTAGCAAATGGAATCCAAAAATGTATAAGAAGAATTACATAGGAGTGATTCAACATTGAAATAAAAGTCTATAGGTAAAAAGGGAAGCCTAATATGATCATACAAATATATGCAGAAAACCATTTGATGAAATAGATTTATTCATAATAAAAAGCTCCAAGGAAACCAGGGTAGATACAGGCACCTCACAGAAGCACAGATGGTAGATAAGAATATAGAAAGTTCTGCACCTTCCATCTCATCAGACACATGCAAATTAGAGCAGCAGTGAGGTTCTAGGACACACCTATGAGAATGGCCAAATCTGCGACATCACCAGATGATGATGAGGACAGAGTGACAGGAAATCTCATTCCCAGCTGGTAGGAACATAAAGTGATGCAGGCACTTCAGACGACCTCGCCCCCTCTTTAAAAACTGAGATAGAGTATTTGCACATCTTTGTGGGTTATAGCATGGTGATTTGATGCACGTATTCAGTAACCAAACCATGGTGATACCCATTTCTATCTCTTCAAACATTGGTTTTAGTTGTTGAGAATTTTGTACTCTTCCAGTAATTTCAAAACTTGTTAGACTGTTTACTGTGTTGCTCCTCTGTGCTCTGTATCCCCAGCACCTCCCTGCTGTGTTAGGTGCCTCTTATTTCACTTCTTCCCATCCCTGACCCCCCATACCCTTCCTTCTCAGTTTGTAGTGCTCACTTCCTCACCACTTCTTTATTTACTATTCACGAATGTGTCAGAATAAGTAACATTCCTCTTTCTGTGTCTAGCTTATTTTACTTACAGCGATGGTTTTCAGTTTCATCTCTGTTGCTGCAGGGTTTCTGTCTTTTAATGGCTAAACAGTATTCCACTGTGTATTTAAACCACTTTGTCTTTATCGAGCCATCCACCATGGGCATCAAGGGTGGCTCCATATTTTAGTCTGTGAAATACTCCTACAATAAATATGGCTTTGAAAATATCTTTTTGACATAATGATTTTATTTCTTTGGGGGTAGATATCTAGTGGTAGAATTATCTGAACATATGAGAATTTTGTTTTTGTTTTGACAAATTGTTGTACTGTTTTCCATAATGACTGCAGGGATTTACGTTCTACCACCAGAATAAATAATTTTTGTGTTTCTGCTGATAGCTATTCTAACTGGGATGAAATAATACCTCATTGTGGCTTTTATTTGTATTTCTCTGATATTAGTAAAATTCTAAATATTTAAATGTACACAGTCATTCATAGATCTGCTTTTAGGAGGTGTCTACTCAGAATGTTAGCCAGTTTTAAAAACTTGCTTATTTGTGGGTTTTTTAGTCCCTCACATATTCTTGATCTTAATCTCTACTTGGATGAATAGTTTGATAATATTTCTCCCATTTTCTAAGTTGTCTCTTATCTCTGTTACCTCTTTCTCTGTACAGTAACTTCTTAGTTTGATATGATCTACTTCTTTATTTTCACTTTTGTTTTCCATGCTTTTAGGGGCTTCTGAAGCATTATTTCCTACAGCAATGTCTTGAAGAATNTTCCAGAGGGGAGCTTGTTAAGGTCCTCAGGGGAATTTTTATCAAGGTCCTCCAGGGAAAGGGTCTGCAGTTTGTTTTTGTTAGAATCCTTGTCATTATTTGCTATAGTTCCAGTGTCCTTTTAGAACTGAAGTAGAATTTCTACTTGTTGAAATGCACAAGTTTTAATAAAAAAATAGCTTTGAAAAAAAAAAAAAAAAAAAAAAAAAAAAAAAAAAAAAAAAAAAAAAAAAAAAAAAAAAAAAATTTAAGGGGGCTGGAGCGATGGATTCTAGCGGTTTAAGAGCACCAAACCACTCTTGCAGAGGACCCAGGTCGTCCCCAGCACCCACGTGGCGGCCCGAGAACCATCTGAAACTCCAATTCCAGGAGAACTCCAGTCCAGGGGAATCTTGAGACCCTCTCTGACCTCTGCAGCATTGCACCACACCTGTGCACAAACCTGCATGCAGACAGTACATCATACACATTTACAGAATAAATTAAAAATTTTAAAAAAACATTATTAAAAAAAAAATAAAAATACATTAAAAAAAGAAAAAAAGTATCCAGAAAGTACTCTCTCCTCCTCAGTCAGTCTTCAGCCACAGGCACTCACTGTTCGTCTTTCTATTGCTTCGGACTAATTTCTTTCAATCACAGAATTTCAAACAAAGAGAATTATAGCATCTCATCTTTAGCTTAACCTGCTTTTTAAAACCATGCTGGTTTTGAAGTGCAGCCCCATCGTCTCACAGACCAGCGGTTCATTCTTTTCTGTTGCCAGGTAGTGTTCTATTGTGTGAAAACACTGGTGTGTAGATTCATCCTTCCGTAGTGAGCACTCGGGGGCTTTCCAGCCTTCACTGTTGTAAATACAACTTCAGTACATGCTGCTATTCAAGATTTTTGGAGAACATCTTCACTTTACTGGGATGAATATTTCAGAATGGGATTTTTGGTTTATAGAGTGGGTATATGTTTAACTTTATTTTTATAATGTATATGTGTTTGTGTGGTATGATGATTAGTGTGTGTGTGTGTGTGTGTAGGAAGTGAGTACAGTTACTCATAGAAGCCAGAAGAGGGAGTCAGGGATTCCCCTGGAACTGAAGTTACAGGCCAGTTTGGGTGAACTGTCTAACATGGGGTGCTGGGAAAACTTTAATTTGGGTCCTCTGGTACAGCACTCCATGCTCTAAACTGCTGAGCCATATCTTTCCAGTTTCCTGATGTCATTTTAAATGTATAAAAAGTTACATAAATATAATGTGATAATATATCATGTAACTGTTTTCTGCTTCATTGTTTTTCATTTAACTATTATTGCAATATGTATACATATTAATGTATGAATATTATTTTTGTAAAACATTAGTTAATTCATGAAATGTTGAATTTCATTTTAAAAGGTTTTATTTCACATATATGCTATATGTGGGAATGTACACCAGTTGCCCAGAGCCCAGAAGAAGGCATTGGATTCCTTGTATCTAGAGTTACAGGCAGCTGTAAGCTTTCCAGTGTGGATGCTGAGAACTGAATTTTGGTCCTCTGCAAGACGTGGGCAATGCTCTGAACTGCTGAGCCATCTCTCCAGCCCAAACATGGCCTAAAGAATAGCTTAACTGGGAGGGTTGGTTAAAGGCAATGCTGCACATTTTTAGAATCCAATTTACAAAGCCAGAAATCTTAAAATGATATGTCATCATTCAATAGAAACTCCATACTTTGATTCTGCCCGTCTTCTGCAGAATTTCCCCTGTAGATTTCTTGACTTTCAAATCCACAATGCAATGTAAGTTACAAAGCAAAGTTACTTGTCTAATCTCTCATGAGTCTTCCTTGGGGAACCTTTTCTTTCTGACTTTGTCTTTCATGGGTGGCATTTCTAAGAGCCTATATTAGTTGCTTTTCCTGTTGTTGATAAAACAACATGACCTAAAGCAAGTTAAAGAAGGAAGGATTCCTAGAGGCTGACAGCTGGAGGGTTCCGTTGCCATAGCTGAGGAGTCGTCCTGGCAGGACTTTGAGGCAGTTTTGGTCAAGCCTTCTGAGCCAGAAGCATAGGAAGACAAAGCGCAATGTTCACTTTGCCTTTTCTTACCTTTTAGACTTCAAGCCAGGACCCCAGCCTAGAGAATGGTTACTCACATTTTGAGTCTTCCCACGTTAGTTAATATAATCTATATAATCTCTCACAGGCATGTCCAGAGTTTTGTCACCTAGGTGATTCTTAGACCCTGTTACAGTCAACAAAATTTTAGTATTAATCATCACAGGCCCCTAAGCCCATTACTTTATAGCTCGTCCTATACCTGGGATTCTCACAACCCCCACCATGACTAGATTCATCCAATCTGTTTTCTGTTAGCAGTAGCACAGAAATTATGCTGTGACCTCATTAGTTCTTCATATCACATTGTGGGGGGGGGGTTACAATCCATATTTACAAGTATCTTCCACATTTCCCCACTGTAATCTCTGTAATTGATCAAAACATCTGTTTCTTACCCCAGTTCCCTCTATCATGTTGTTTTGTGCTGATGATTTCAGACTCCATCGTTCCGTATTAATTTGTCCTCATTCTGTAACCATGACACAGATTTCCATCAGTCCAGTGAGCTCACATATTCCCCTTCCCTGACAATCTCTTCTGCAGAGACAATTCTTCCTTTCATTATTTTCACTGGTGGATTTTTCTCTAATTATGTTACATTATTATGTTGATTTGTTTTGATGCTTGTTACCAGATTTGGGAACCAGGACCTCTTCAAGCTAGTTTCCATATTCTTATGCTATATGTCCCACAATCCTCTGCCTACATATGGTTTTGTCTCAGTGTTATTTCCGGCTCCTCATGTACTTTGCTTGCCCTGCTCTGCAATCAGCCTGTTCTCCAATTCACCCCAATAACTTATCCTACAGAATTACATTTATAATCACAGCTTAATGCTAGGCACACCCAATACTTCTATGCCCTTCGTGGCGTAGAATTGGGCATTTACCTCTGTGTAAAAGGTGGATTATTTTGTAGCATATTAAAATACACACATACCTCAAAATATCTGTGGAGAGTGAATAAAAGCTCCTACCCAAAGCAAGCATGAAAGATTTCCCTATGTGACAGGATTACAAGATGCCGTACAGTCTTCTCAGGGTGACATATATTTAATTCAGTCTCATTCCCAATCTTCCAACACATTTGAGATGACTGCTTTAAAGCTCTTGTCATTTGGTTCGGCATGTGACTTTAGAGTCAAATTTACACTGACTGCTGCTTCCTTGATTGTAAATGAACAATTTCTTATATTTTACAAATTTAGTCATTTTATCCTAGTATTAAACACTGGATCCCATCACTCAAGAGGCAAAGGCAGACTAATCTCTGTGAGTTCAAGGCCAGGCCTGGTCTACACAGTGGTTCCAGGACAACTGGGGGGCAGGGAGGATCCCCGGTTATGCAAAAACACCAAAGAAAAAAAAAAAAAAAAAAAAACAACTGGGGATGAGCTGTTACAGAGATTTGGGGCTCTCTATAAAGTGCTGGTTGTGTTTCTCTTAGATCAGTTACTATCTAGTCTCCTTGAACTTGACCCTCGGTGCTTCATTTTGCTAGGTCAGGTTTATGGGAAGCATAGTATTTTAATAAACCCCTCAACAACAGCAGGCCGCAAGCTCCAAATTCTCTTTCCTGTGGTACACAGTAGGTCAAATTTCTTTGTGCTTCTTGCCTCCAGAAGTACTGGCTGCCTCTGGGCTTCTTAGAACTTCTGCATGCACATGGTTCAGGGTAGGCCAAGACGCACCAGGGCATATACATGCTGGTTTTGGCTTTATCTAAGACCCTCTCCCTCCTAAGATTTCCTTCCTGATTTCAAGCCAGCACTTCTCACCCTAATGCTTGAGATGCCATATAAACAGGGATGTACCCTAATGAAGCCAGCTAAAACCAGTCTCTTACAAGGAGTCTATGTGTCTTAGAGACTCAATAGCTTAGTCCATTCTAGCTTCCAATGACTTTGGGTTATCCACTAGTGTTTTCAAATGCCAAATGTAAGTAATTATTAAAATGTTCAGGGTGAAAATTCTTAACATGAACATATGCTAAAGATATTTTAATTTGAAATAAAAATTAACAAACAACAAATTGTTAAAAAGAACTTTGTTCAGGGCAGGTGAGATGAAAGCCTGTCCCTGGGCAATTGGTCAGCTCATGAAAGGAAAACAGAAAGAATTATAGAGTCCAAAACGACATCTCCAGGAAAAGTAGACTGTTTTGCTTCTTATCCACCTGTGCCCCATCTCTAAGCCTAAGGACAATCTGTGGAAGAGGGGAGTGGTAAAATGTAAGGGCCGCGATAGAGAGATGAATGGGTCAAAAAACTACAACAATATTAGTCTGGACACTTATTTGATCAACTTGATTGAAACATTCAAGCCCCTCCAGCTGGTTTGTGGGAGCCTTGGGCTGTGTGGGTTGGGCCACAACTGCCTGCAAATTGGTGTTACATGAAGGATTCTTTGCTGCAAAAAAAAAAAAAAAAAAGGGAGCTAGATACCGACATTTCGAACTAACTGGGATATAAAATGCTAGTTGTTTTATTTATAGTTTTGTATTGGGTTGGTCGCTATATTTTTCTGAAATACACAACATCTCACCAGCTTTGTAACACTTTCTTTAACTTGTAGGACAATTAAAGGAATTAAGCTTAAATTCTACTTCCCAAATAAGTAGAAATCATAGTCCAGTCATATACATTAAAGAGAAAATTGTTTATTGGGTAAAATTTTTTTAGCAGGTACTCAACTCTACCCAAGCTTTATCCACCAAATATTATATGATATTTTAGGGCTTAGTGAATTGTTTAGAATTAGTTAAATTTAGGTGTACGTTTTGGTGAAAATAGTAATACAATTGAACCAATTGTGGAATATAACAATGTTTAATTGGTTTTATTTATAATTTTACTGGGTTAAGGTATACAACTGGCCTATATATTTTTTCTGAATAACACATACATTATAACACCTTTCTTCTTTTACTTGGTAGGACAATTTAAAGGAGCTACGCTTAAATTTCCTTCCCAAATAAGTAGCATACAGTCAATGAGAAACAGTTGGTCAATAATGGAAAGCTTATGCCTAGCCCCTGTTTATGAGGATGTGTAATACAACTTGAGGCACTATAGGTTCAAAACATTAAAAAAAAATAAAAAAAAAAAAAGAGGGAGGGTGAGGTGGGTACTATTCCTTTTGTGGGATACAAATGGGAAAACTCTGTGTTCCAAATTCCTATGATAAATTTCGTTCAGTTTTTCTGATCTTGGAAACTAAACAATGGAAGGAGAATTTTATATTCCCACAGGTAAAAATCACCAATCAAATTGCCTGGAAACATACGACTTATGGCTGTGCAGTAATGAACTGGGGAAATGCCAGCAGAGAGGTTGTCCCATCTGAACATTAAGGAATGAGGAACCTCAGACTGCCTGAGTCACAGACACTAAACATCTCTCTAAATTCTATTGGGGTTGCTTTATAATGGTCCCTGATGAAGTTTACTTTCCAGATGTTGAGAAACCTTTCTACCTCTCCCCCTTTTTTGGAAAAAAAGGAAATAAAACATGCATGGCTAAGAAACCACTCCTAACTGTAAACTAGAGCCAAGTGTTACAGTGATAATTTCCTATAAAACAGGCATAACGTATTTACTGATTGATAGCTATAGGAACTGTGAAAGGATATTTCTCTAACTAGAGCCAAATCAGTTTTAGTATAAGTGTTTTATAGTTTGTTTAATAAGCAAAATATATTTACTTACAGGATAAGCTCAGCACATACAGCACAAATATTCCTGCTAGGAGAGTGTTGGCTAGGGGATTCAAACCCGCGCCCCCCCAAACATTTATAAATGCCTTTTGCCTATAAGTGGGGATATAGCAAGGAGAAAGGCAGTCCAAGTCCCTTCTGTCGAAGACCTGGTGTGAGGATGAAAAAATGTTATGAGACGTCACTTGCAGCATACAACTTGGCCTCTAAAAGGCTAGAGGAGCGTACCCAACAGGCCCACTTAAGCGAATACAGCAAAATACTTGGTCTCCTTGGGTCAGGCAAGACTCCTCCGTCAATAGTCAATATCAGCTACACCTCAAAAGCCTGGAGATACTGTTTAACAGTGGCAGCCAAGTGTCAATATATATCCCAATCTAATTGGCTTATTAGCTCTCTCCTTGGAGAATAACTCACAGTGGATCGCCACAAGCTTGTGTCCTCGGGGTGGCTTGGCGATGTTTGAGCCACAGTAAGAACTTGTCACCCTTATAAGAGCAAACCACAGTTGGTGCAGATTAGCATGCCATCCAAGCATCTGTGTTTGCTCACAGCTCTTAGCTTGACCATAATAAGTGTTACTGCTTAAATGCCTGTACATCCAACAGCTTGTGCTTTGTTAATATGACTAATAAGGGTTATCACTGGGAAAAGCTGTCAAATTTCCATGGAAGGGAAACAACCTAAGCAGACTTGAGTCCAAATGACAACTCCAAAGAATTAGACTGGTTTTCTTCTCACCCCACTTGTTGCCCCTTTCCCCAAAGCCCAGGGAACAACTGTGGAAGAGGAGGCGTGGGTAGATTGTAAGGGCTGGAGAGATAGGGTGTGAATCATGGGAACCTACAGGAATATAGTCTGGACTCCGAGATTGATCAACATGTCTGTGCATACAAGCTTCTCCAACTGGTCTATGGGAACCTTGGGTTGTTCAAAATTTGGACATAGATACTTGCAAAATGCACCAATTACCTGATTGTATGACATAATGAGTGACATCAATGCTATCTGCAAACAACTGTGTCATTGTATTGTAGAATCCCTTAAAAAAATAAATTATTAAAAAAAATTGTAAAAACAAACAAACAAAAAAAAGAATTGTTATCTCCTTTTCATGAATTGTTTCATTGATGAATAGGAGTGACATTCTTCTTTTCAGACTAGTTTTGGTTTGAGGTCTAGTTTGTTTGATATTCTAAAATACTTATATCTGCTTATTCTTTAGTTTGATTTGCTTGGTTTATCATTCTCCATATTTTACAATAAGGTGCTGTCTATCTTTGATGGTGCAGTTTTGTTTCATGGAGGCAGCAAAAGGATGGATGCATTTTAAAAAATACACTCTGCAGGTGTGGTGGTGCACACCTTTAATCCTAGCACTCTGGAGGCAGAGGCAGGCAGATCTCTGTGAGTTCAAAGCTAGCCTGGTCTACAGAATAAGGTCCAGGCCAGCTGGGGCTATAGAAAGACCCTGTCTCAAAAAATAAATAAATAAATGAATAATTAAAAAATAAATAAATAAAAAATAAAAATACACTGTGCTAGTCAGTATCTTTTTATTGAAGAATTGAGATAATTAATATTCAGAGTTATTGAAAGACATGTAATGATTCCTGTAATTTTTACTTACTTTTTTATTGTTTCTTAGACCTGTTAAGATAGATAGTCCTGGAATTATTTTTGTATTATCTTTGTTGTTTTACTTTATAGAACTCAAATGAATGAATGAATGTTGCATTCTGAGACAATATATATTTTTATCAAGATGTAAGCAATAAAAAGTATTGGAAACAAAAAATAAAAATAAAAAAATAAAAACTCAGCAGTGAATAATAACTCTGTAACCAAGCCTGGCCACCTACATGATTGTGAGCTCTAGGAAACACAAGGTAATTGGAAACAACTGACTCTATCAATTGTCCTCTGTCCATATCTATGGACATCTATGATATATGTTATGGCATGCTGCACCCCACATGCATGCAAGTATATAAATAAGTAAATAAATAAATAATGAAACAGTTATAAAATATTTTATCCAGTTTATCATTGTTACTTGCTTACTCTAGAAAAGGGTATTTTTTACCATTACAAACATCAACACTTGACCTAAATATTGTTTTTGACAAATCCTTATTGAAATAAAAAGTGTCTTTTTTCTTTTATTTTCTTTTATTTATTTATTTTCTATGTGTATGAATGTACCGTCTGCATGCAGGTTTGTGCACCCATGTCGTGCAATGCCACGGAGGTCAGAAGAGGGTGTCAGATTCCCCTGGAACTGGAGTTCTCCTGGAATTGGAGTTACAGACGGTTCTCAGCTGCCATGTGGGTGCTGGGGATCGAACCCGGGTCCTCTGCAAGAGCGGTCGGCGTTCTTAACTGCCAGGCCATCTCTCCAGCCCCAAAACTGTCCTTTTTCAATGAAGTGTCATTAACATTCTTCTTCATTATTAAAACAGACAATACAGTAAACCACCTAAGTCATTATCAAGTTAGCTTACAGTGCATGCATTGCTGATAACTTTTTCACAAAGGAGACATATTCGAATTGAGCAGACTCATCCAAAAACTTTATTTCTTCCCATAGAATCTCAAGATTTTGTGATAATGGCATTTTGAAAAAAGTTTCCTGCTAAACATAGGCTCTCTTACAATCTTAGCACCATCATTATTTCTAGACTAACACATTGTGGCTATGATAACTCATAACCTGCGTCGAACAGATTTTGTAATGCAGAACTCTCTTTAAAATCACATACTAGCACATATTTGTCACCATGTACTGCTCTTTTAGGGTAAAAAATACGGTTTTACTTCTAGTTTATGTGTTTACATTCCTGCATTCTGGATCTCAAACTGACCTGTTTTCTTCTCTGGCTTACTTTTGTCACATTTCTTCATGAGACTAGGGTTAGTGGAATAAAATGAGAATGTGCATTTTCTCATTCTCTGCAGGAGCTCAGGTAGCAGGGAAACCATTCTCTGAAGAGTTGAAACATGGTACCGTGGAGCTGTTTGCAGCTGTCTGGCTTTTTAAGAACTCTATGGGTTTGTATGTGCAACTGCCCTATTGTATCCAAAATCAGGTTCTGTGTATTTATCCACCACCTCCGTTCTTGCCATCATTCTACTCCGTCTGTCTCAATGACCCATGAACCTTGGAAGAAGGGGATGTAAATCCTGGCTAAGGAACTATTGGTAGTTGATAGCTACTGGCAGAGGGCTAGTAGGTTTCCTTAGGCTGCAGTGTAGGTGAGCTAATCAAGCTCTAGTATACGGACTCACATCAGAGAGCATTGATTTGGGAAAAAACAAATTGGACTTGATAGGCCTTTGGAAAAAGTGAAAATCGAGGACATGAAGTCAGGTGATTGTAGTAAGATGTGGGGAGGGCCCTAAATATGACCAAAATGCAGCCTATGAAATTCTAAAGGGGGGAGCTGGGAGTTTTATGATGGGTTTTTCAAATTGTCAGAGTCATTGATCTATTCAGACTTCCTATATCCTCATAAGCAACTCAGCCCGTGCTAAGTTCCTTGAAAATCACAGGCCTTGCCAAGATAAGGGAATCCACTGGCCTAGGTTTTCACAGGACAGTTTCTTATCCTTTTGGGATCTCATTAGCCTCTGGTCCCATAACAGCCTCATTCATGCTGTCTACTGACATCTAGGTTTTGTTAGAACTCACAGTATATAGCTGTTGTATTCTCCAATTTTTCAATTCATTTCGATTCGATTCCTTTAAGATTGCTTTTCCCAGATTCCACCCTTAATGCAAACACTCTAATTAGTTTTTCAGTGTATTGAAGTCTATGATGCTTTGTCCCATACATTTATGTGATTATGCATCCTCTGGGTTCTGATAGACAGGACTGATTTCAATTATTTAATTCTTTCTTATTTTACAATAAATGGAGTTAATGCTCCAAATTTTCAGTGAATTCATCACCACTATGTTTTGATTTAATTACACTTCTCTGCTATTTCCAGAATCATTCTAATTATATATTACATATTCTATTAAATCATTATTGAACTGTTGTGGGGAAAAAAACATCAGCATGAATAGATGCTGAAGTATTTTGTATTGTATGAAATAATCCGTAACAATCTGACATCTACAAAATCATTTGAATTCCATTCATTTACCCATTCATCTGGTATTTGTAATTATCCTCTAAGTAGGAAACCTGTTGAAAAGTACATTTGTGTGGATAGATAAATATATGTCTGAAATATAGATTGATATATAACAAAGCTGTATTAAATATACTTACATATATATAAGTAAATACACATAGAGAAGGCATGGAAAAAACAGTAAGTTCACATATGGTTATGAACTTATGGTGGAATAATTATTAGTTTTCAACCTATTATTTTCTTTTTGCTTATTCTATTTGTTAAATTTCTATGAGTAATAGATATTGGATTTTTAATATTGCTGAAATTTTAAAATATTTTGTTTATTATTTTTATTTTATGTGTATGAGTATTATGTCTGCCTATATTTAAGTGCACCCATGTCCTACAATACCTTCGGAGGTCAGAGGAGGGCGTCAGATCCCCTGGAACTGGAGTTATGGATGAACAATTATTAGCACCATGTGGGTGCTGGGGTTCAAACCCCGGTCCTCTGCAAGAGCAGTCAGTGTTCTTGAATTCTGAGCCATCTCTCTAGCCCCTATTGTTGAATATTTTTAATATTTTAGTTATTATTTGTGTTTTTTGTGTGTATGGGTGTATTGCGTACTTGTGTGTAAATGCACCCATGTTGTGCGATTCCCACAGAGGTCAGAAGGGAACATTGGATTTCTCTGGAACTGGAGTTTCTGTTCTTAGCCCCCATGTAGGTACTGGGAATAGAACCTGGGTCTTCTGCAAGAGTAGCCAGTGCTTTAACCACTGAGCAATCTGTCCAGCATCAAGTTTATTTCTGAATTAGATTAGGGGTTTTCTTCTTTTGCTGATATTTATCTTATTTTCACTCTTTGTATTATTACCTTGTCATTTCATTATTATCATCATTACTATTTTTTAATTTATATATATATATATATTTTATCAAATCTAGACCCGTGTCCCCCCACCCCCCACCCCACCAGAGCTCATGCATTCTGCCAAATATGCTTTTCATCTCTTTCTCAGTCTTTCTCAATATTCTCCATGTGGAAGTTGACTGTTTTGAGCAGAAGTTCACTGTTTCAGTCAGTTTTTTGATGCAGTCCTTTCTGTTGTTGTTGTGTAAGTTGTTGTTGTTTTGTTTCCAATATGGCATCACTCCCAACTGCTTTGGACAAAAACCCAAGGGGCATGCCACAAGAATACTTACAACTAGGTATTACCGGCACTGATCCACAGATGAGGATCCCATTCGTCGTTTTGTTTTTCTGGTGATCTGTGTTATTTCACTCAGCATGATGTCCTCTAGCTCCAGCCATTTTTCCTGCAAAGTTGTGATGTCTTCTTCTTTACTCTGCATAGAACCCATTGTGAGATGTACCACATTTTCTCTATCCACCATCAGTGAGAGGGCATCTTGAGCTGGTTCCACCCCTTGCTATGAGTGAAGAGAGCTGAAATATAAACATGGCTGCATGTATCTCTGCCAGGGGGTGCGAGTCTTGGGGGTACATGCCTAGAGTGGTATGGCTGGGTGTGGATGGCAAGTTCCTTCCAAGTCTTCAAGTTCTCCACGACTCTTCCATAGTGCTGCTTTCATAGAAAGTTTACATTCCCACCAGCAACCTCTCCCAAGCACTTGGTATCATTTGTTTCTTATCCTAGCCAGTCTTTATTGGAGTACGATGATATCTTATAAAGTGGTTTGATTTGCATTTCCTTAGATTAGTGATGTTGAACACTCTTAAGGGTGTTTCTCACCATTTTCTTTCTCTCACTTTTGATCTCTGTTCAACTCTTTGCGCCATCTATTGGTGGGGTTCAGTTTATTTTTTTCTTCCCTTCTTTTGGTTTTTTGAGTTAGTACCAAATAATTTCTGGAAATCCTGCTTTGTCAGATGTTTCTGTGCGTTGAAGGTTCCTCCCCACTCTGTGGCATTTCTCTTCACTTCCTTGATTTGTTTCTTTATGTACCGCAGCTTTTGAGTTTATGATGTCCCACTTTGCGTCATTGTCAACCTTAATTCTTCCACACTGCTGTCTGATTTCAGGAAGTCTTTTCCTACTCTAGTCTTTAGCATTGTGCATCTTTTTTTCTCTCTTACTCTTCACTTTTTATTCTATGGCCTTCAGATTTTGGGTTTCATGTTGGTCTTATCATCTATCTGAGTGACTTTTGTACAGGGTTGAGAGGTAGGGTTTAATTTCATTCTTCTATAAGTGGTGATCCCAGTTTTGCCAACACCACTTGCTGAAGATGCTGCTTTTCTCTATTGTGTCTTCTTGGCCCTCTTGTCAAATATAGATGGCTAAAATGTATGTCTCAGGTTTGGATCTTTTTTGTTCATTGGTCAACGGTCTGTTTTGTGCCAGTACCAGCTGTTTTATGACTATAGCCCTGTAGTATAGTTTGAAGTCTGGTATAGAGATTCCCCCTGTGTAGCTCTTTCACTCAGGGTTGTTTTGGCTATTCGGGGTCTTTTGTTTTTCCAAATTTTTTTTTTTCAAGCCTGTGAAGAAAACTCTGGGGATTTTGATTGGGATTGCATTAAATCTATACAAGAGTTTCGGTAGAATGGACATTTTTACAATGTCAATCAGCAATCAGCCTTGCTGAAGCACCCAGTTCCTACCTGCCTTCCTGCGAATCCACTGGTCTCAGGGGATCTCAGATCCTGTCATTACTATTTTATTTGTAGTGCTGAGGATTAAACTTAGAGCCTCATGCATGGAGGCATGAGCTATAACCCAGACTTTTGTAATGTTCTGTTTAAGATACATTTTATTTACTTATACATGTGTGTATATTTGTCTTTGTGAGTGTATGTGCACGTGTGGGTGTGGTCTCTTGCTTCTATGCACACATATAATCAAGAACTGGGTGTGAGATCCCCAAAGCTGGAATTTCCCCTTTTGTGTGGCTGCTGGCTTGTTATGTAGGTGCTGGAATCTGACCTCCAATCTTCCTGATTGTGCAGCAAGCACTCTTAACTGCTGAGCCATCTCTCCAGTCCTATAAGACTTTTTTTAGACAGGGTCTTCCTGTAGCCCCAGCTGGCCTAAAACTTCTTGTGTAGATCAAGCTGGCCTGGATCTCACTGAGATCCACTTGCCTCTGCCTCCCAAGTTTTGAGATCAAACATATGGACCATCACGTCCAGTTCTGTAATGTATTTTTGTGTGAAAAGATGTTTATCCTGCAAAGAATAAGTAAGCAATAGCAAAAATCTGGAAACTCTTAGTCATTGACTTTTAACTTTTAACTATTTGTATATGTTTGCGGGTAGCAGGTATGTATCCTGATTTGTATATGTTTGCGGGTAGCAGGTATGTATCCTGATTTGTATATGTTTGCGGGTAGCAGGTATGTATCCTGATTTGTATATGTTTGCGGGTAGCAGGTATGTATCCTGATTTGTATATGTTTGCGGGTAGCAGGTATGTATCCTGATTTGCAGGGAGCCAGAGGCCTTAGATCCTCCGGGGCTGGAGGTTCAGGTAGTTGGGAGCCGTTAGACATGGGTGTTGGGAACCAAACTCAGGACCTTTGCAAGAGCCGTGTGTATGCTTGCCTATGGAACCATCTCTCTAGCTCTAATTATTGAGTTTTGAATGCCCATTTCTCATTTAATACAAATTTGGGAGAAGTTTTTAACTTTTTTTTTTTTACTTCTGGGAACTCTCATAAAATTTAGATAAAATAGCAATATACAAAATAAGAGCCTCTACAGATTTTTTTTGCAAGTTTCTTAAAAATTTTTTTTATTATTATTTATTTTTGCATGTGTATGAATGTATTGTCTGCATGCAGGTCTGTGCACCCATGTCGTGCAATGCCGCGGAGGTCAGAAGAGGGTCTCGGATTCCCCTGGAACTGGAGTTCTCCTGGAATTGGAGTTACAGACGGTTCTTAGCCGCCATGTGGGTGCTGGGGATCGAACCCGGGTCCTCTGCAAGAGCATCGGTACTCTTAACCGCTAGGCTATCTCTCCAGCCCCGCAAGTTTCTAAAATAGAATGTGGGCTGTTCGTACGTTCCCTTCCCTTCGCCGGGCTGCTCCGCCGGCAATAGAAGTTATCATGATGGCTGCGACCTAAAATCTTCAGGAAGCCCCGGGGTCATGGCCCAGAAGCACCCCGGAGAAAGAGGGTTGCGTGGACCCCACCGCAGTGGTGGTGCCTCCCTCAGGACATCAGAACCCTCTGTGGACCCTGAAATACTTTCATTCTCAGGACTCAGGGACTCAGCAGGGACTGCACCTAATGGTACCCGCTGTCTCACAGAGCACTCTGGTGCTAAGTATACAAAGCTCTCAAACCCAGCCCACTGGTCGGATCCAAGCCATGGTCTCCCAAGGGGTCCAGGACCACCTAAAGAAGGAGGCGAACCGGATCAGAGTGAGGCATCTTCAGAAGAGTCAGGAGTGGACCAGGAACTAGAGAACGAGGCTGGGTGCCAGGAGCATGGGAACTCTTCATTTCTTTCCATTCCATCTGCTTGTAACTGCCCGGGAACTCCCGGAATCCCCGAAGGGCATTCCTCTGAGGAAGGAGATGGCTCTTCTAGCAACTTTTGCCACCATTGTACATCCCCAGCCTTGGGGAAAGATGAAGAGTTGGAAGAGGAGTACGACAATGACGAACCTCTTAAATTTCCCAGTGACTTTTCACGTGTGTCCAGTGGGAAAAAAACCCCATCTCGGAGGCAGAGATACCGCTTTTTGACCAAGGTGGATACTCGGGATAGTGCACGCAGAGATTCTAGGTCTCCTGGCCGCCATCGGCTGGGCCGAAAACGAAGTAAGGCAGATAAACGCAGAGGCTTGGGACTGTGGGGAGTAGAGGAAATATGTCAGCTTGGACAGGCAGGCTTCTGGTGGCTGATTGGACTGCTGGTGTTGGTGGGAGAGTATGTGGAAACTTGTGGCCATCTCATTTATGCATGCAGGCAGCTGAAAGGCAGGGATCTGGACCTTTTTCGAGTTTGGGTGGGTGTCTGGGCAGGAAGATTGGGGGGCTGGGCCCAGGTGATATTCCAGTTTCTAAGCCAGGGCTTTCACTATGGGGCAGGGCTAGTCACTCGTTTTCTTAGGCTAGTGGGTGCTTTCCTGCTCCTGACTTTGGCCCTACTTTTGAGTTGTCTACAGTTGGGCTGGCGATTTCTGGTGGGACTGGGTGATTGGTTAGGCTGGAGGGATAAGGCCACTTGGCTCTTTTCTTGGCTGGACTCACCAGCCTTGCATCGACGCTTGACTCTGCTGAGAGATAGCAGGCTGTGGAAGCAGTTACTAAGGTTAGTTCAGTGGGGCTGGCTGGAGTTGCCTTGGGTCAAGCAGAGGACTAATAGGCAGGGTAATGCACCTGTAGCTAGTGGGCGCTACTGCCAGCCGGAACAGGAAGTGGCTCGACTTTTGACCATGGCTGGGGTTCCTGAGGATGAACTAAACCCCTTTCATGTGCTGGGGGTTGAAGCTACAGCATCAGATACTGAACTAAAGAAGGCCTATAGGCAGCTAGCAGTGATGGTTCATCCAGATAAAAACCACCATCCTCGAGCTGAGGAAGCCTTCAAGATTTTGCGGGCAGCTTGGGACATTGTCAGCAATCCTGAAAGGCGGAAGGAATATGAGATGAAACGAATGGCAGAGAATGAGCTAAGCCGGTCAGTGAATGAATTTCTATCCAAGCTACAAGATGACCTCAAGGAGGCAATGAATACTATGATGTGTAGCCGATGCCAAGGAAAGCATAGGAGATTTGAAATGGACCGGGAACCCAAGAGTGCCAGATACTGTGCTGAGTGTAATAGGCTGCATCCTGCTGAGGAAGGAGACTTTTGGGCAGAGTCAAGCATGTTGGGCCTCAAGATCACCTACTTTGCGCTGATGGATGGAAAGGTCTATGACATCACAGAGTGGGCTGGATGCCAGCGTGTCGGAATCTCCCCAGACACCCACAGAGTTCCTTATCGCATCTCTCTTGGTTCTCGGGTACCAGGCCCCAGTGGTCGGCAGAGAGCTACCTCAGAGACCCTTCCGGCTGACCTTCAGGATTTCTTGAGCCGGATCTTTCAAGTGCCCCCAGGGCAGATGTCCAATGGGAACTTTTTTACAGCTCCTCACTCTGGCCCTGGGGCCACTGCAACCTCCAAGCCCAACAGTACAGTACCCAAGGGAGAAGCCAAACCTAAACGGCGGAAGAAAGTGAGGAGGCCCTTCCAACGTTGACATCCTTCTCTTCCTTCCTCAAATCAATGTCAGCGAGTCAAAAGGGCTGTGTACAGCACAGGATGGAGTTTGATTTGTTTATTTTTAAATATTTTAAAAAGGGAAAATTTTAAATTGTTCACTCAGTACTCATAGGAAGCCCCTGAACTACTCTTCCCTCCTTCCCAGCACCCAGGAACAGAATCTTGTCTTCTAAAAATACCAAAGAAATAGGGGATGGCTAGAGCAAATAATCTAGGGCCTGGACCTAGGCTGGACAGCTATTCCTGAGGTGTGGGAACTGGGTATTTCCCTGGGATCTGTATGCCTTTATCTTATTTGCTCTCAGAGCAGATGACTCACACCCCCTTTTAAACCTAATGTATCTTATTTCTTAACCCATTTCAGGGGGTCTCCCCCTCTACCCTGATATACTAGCTAAAGAGAAGAAGAAAGCATGTAGCCCTAATTTTGGAGATACAGAAATCAGAGTGCAAACTGAATTTTTCCTCTTTCACCTTATGGGTAAATCACCTAACTTCAGGCTTGTTGCAAGGACGGCCAACATTGATTTTTAAACAGCAGACTCATGCCCTGTGCCCTTGGGTGAGGGGGAAGAATAGGGAGTTCCCAGAGGCAGCCTTATGATCCAAGGGTTTGTTTTTTTTTAAGTTTGTTCATATTTGTATGTACATATCTATTTAAAGCCAGGGGATTATCTTTCTATAAATATATAACTGGCAACAAAAAAGGAAAATAAAATAAAATAGAATGTGTATACATGTATGTGTGAGTCCTTTCCTATTAATGGATTAGGAAAGTTTAAACTTGTAAGACAAGTGAAGCAGAAGAGATGCATCTGATTGTTATTCAGGACCAAACATCTTGCTGTTAACCGTTAACCAGTCCACAGGCACACCCAGCTGGCTTCCTGCTGGCCTACCTGCCTTCTTACAGAGCTGGACTTTGAATCCACTGAAGAAAGAGTAGTAATGGATAGATAGATCTACACATAGATTTATCTGGGAAAATCTGTGCTTTGGGTGAAGTAATCCTGGAAATATGGTGATGGAAGGATGCCTGATATTTCCACACTTTTAATCATTTTAGAGAGATTTTTGTGAACCACATAAAAGGATTGTATCAGTTAAAGCAATTTCTCTCTACTTCTCTTCTCTGCTAGCTGTGGATTGTAAATGAGTCTTAATGGTATGGGAGGACGAGCACAGCCCTGGGGGAGGGGGGTGGGGGGAGCGCAAAGCAAGGCTAGACTTAGGTTCAAATCTACAGCTTACCAATTTGATAACTTTGAACTAGCCCTTATCCTATTTGCTAAAACAGAGTTCATGACAATTGATATTACTATTTATTCACAGAGTCACTGTGGGGAATAAGTGAAGTAACAAGTGTCATATTAAATGTTTATATAACTGTGCTAGTTTGCTTTAACTGTCAGCTTGACACAACATAGACTCACCTGGGAAGGGAGTCTTAATGAAAAATTATCTAGATCAAGTTGGCCTGTCTGTTGGGGACAGTTTTGGCTGCCAGTTAATTGAGGAAGACCCAGCCCATTGAGGGAACCTTCGTTCCCTAGGCAGAGGACCCTGAACAGTGCTACACAAAAGAAAGCTAGCTGAGAGGGAGCAAGCCAGGATCCATCCAGACATTTGTTCTGTCTCTCTCTGTTTTAGATTGTGCAGGTGACACTTTGAGCTCTTGTCTCCTCGTCCCCATGATACTTGACTGTAACATGGAATTGTAAGCCAAATAAACTCCCTTTTCCATAACTTGCTTTTCCTCAAAGTATTTGCCATAGCAACAGAAATGAAACTAAGACAAAAATAAGCATAAAAATCATATATGTTTGAGCCCCAAAGCTCAATATTTATATCAAAAGACTTCCAACATTATTTACAAAGGGGACCAGTTTTAAAACACCCTCAAAAATTCTCCAGTGGATGAGAATTGGTTAAATCACTGTATGGGAACTCAGCAGAGTGTTAACTAGCTTATCAGTGAGCTATGAAGCAGGGTTTGCAGTAAAAGACAAAAAAANCCCCCCCAACCCCCCCCCCGCCAGAGCCCATGGATTCTGCCATGCATGTTTAGTCCTGTCCTGCATCTTTTTCTCAGTCTTTTTTTTTTCCTTTGGTTGCAGAAGTTTGCTGTTTTGGTCAGTTCTTTGAACAGGTTTTTCTCACGTTTTTGTTCACTTTAATTTTTTATTACTCCAAAATATGCATATATACACTCCACACATAAATGGGAATTACAAAGTCTGAAAATAAGCTATAGGTTAATTCCAAAACACGTTTAGGGAATAACATTTTAACAGTACAGTTGCATGCAGGTAAAAAGAAATATAATTTTACATTCTAAATTACATGTATGTTTTAATATAATTTTTTGAAGGTTCTATAAGAATGTAATGTAAATTTTATAATCAGTTTACAGTGTAAACTATGCATTATTGTGATATTTCAATAACTCAGGGATTATACTGAAATTATTCTATAGAGCTATCAATATTTTATTTTATATTATTTCAAAATATGCATATATACACTCCACACATAAGTCAAAATTAAAAATTCTGTAATTAAACTGTAGATTGATTCCTAAACACATTTAGAGATTCACATTTTAACAGTAAATTTGCATGCAGGTATAAAGTCATGTAACTATACATTCTTTTTTAATTTTTTTAATTTTTATTTTTTGGTCTTTTCGAGACAGGGTCTCCCTGTAGTCCCAGCTGTCCTGGAACTCACTCTGTAGACTAGGCTGGCCTTGAACTTACAAAAATCCGCCTGCCTCTGCCTCCCAAGTGCTAGGATTAAAGACGTGCGCCACCACGCCCGGCTTTATTGCATTTTTGTGCATTGCATATCATGGATCTTAATCAAATTTAGATTCCCTCCCTGTCCAACAGATCTGAGGTATTCTCTCCGTGTATGTTAAGCTCTATCCAGTCAAACATTTTACCCAGATCTCCCTCAGTGCAAGTTCATCCCCTGGGGTCTAGTCACTTCCTTAAACAAGATCTGCTGTCTCTCATCCCATAGTAGTCATTTCCCAATAGTTCCCGGGTTAGGGTTCCGGTCTGCTGCCCATTTCTCTTGTTCTATGCTGAGTTTTTCTGGCTGAGTCAGCACAGGCCTTGTGCATGCTGTCCCCGTTCTTGCAAGTTCACATGAGTAAATTCCCAGTGATCTGAAAGCCTCTGTTTCCTTATGTTCGTGCACCAACCCTGGCTCTTAGAGTCCTCTCGCTCCTTTTTCTGCAATGGCCCCTGACGCATGGCTGGGTGAGGTCTCATATAGGAGTCCTGTAGTTACTTTTGAGAGACAGCTGCTCACATATGTTGTCTGGTGGGGCGCAACAGAATGGAATGGGGGTGATACGCACAGCACTGGAATTTGAAGACCTGGCTTTCAGTCCAACTCCATAATTTCCTAGTTGGATGCCTGGTCCTTAACCTAGTTTCTAGAATAGAGTTCAAAGCAATGATAATGGTATTTATTCACAAAGTCATTGTGGAGATTAAATGAAGTAGTACATGTCATTTAGTTCTAGCCTTCATCACCCCCAGGTTCAGCTTATATTTTAAGAGGCACTAGTATGGGCCAGGGATATGGCTCAGTGGTAGGTAGAGTGCTTCAGCAGCATGTGTGAGTCCTGTGTTCAATCCTCAGCATGGCAAAAACTGGTACTTCCTGTTGGAGTCTCTGCCGTAGCTTTGTGACCTTTGTGTTTTTGTCATAGTCAAAGTCAAACTTGTACTTTTTATTAACTCAGCTTATTTTGGAAACTATCAATTTTTTTTGAAAAACTGATTGATGTTCTTTTTATAAACTTTAAAAAAAAATTTTTTATGCGTATGAATGTACTGTCTGCATGTAGGTTTGTGCACCGATGTTGTGCAATGCCACGGAGGTCAGAAGAGGGTGTTGGATTCCCCGGGAACTGGAGTTAAAGATGGTTCTCAGCTGCCATGTGGGTGCTGGGAATTGAACCCGGGTCCTCTGCAAGAGCAGTTGGCGCTCTTAACCACTAGGCCATCTCTCCAGCCTGATTCGATGTTGATGTTCCAAAATAAGGGGTTTTGATATTTTACACCTTGATAAGTTAATATTTAATTGCTCTGAAAGCCATTGTGCTCCCTTGGGTATATCCTCTCATCTATAAAATGATACAGTTAATTTAGGCTGGTGTATGAATTTCTTCTATAACAGCATCTTCTAAATTTTAAAATGCGTATTCTAGTTGAGTAGGATCAAGACTTGTCCCAAGATGCTGTGATGCTGTGTTTCTCCCAAGTTCCAAGGTGATGTGGGATGCTGGCCTGGGGACCACACTTTAAGGAACAGACACCTATCAGATAGCTTTATTTCTTCTATGTCATTGGTTACAGCGATTCTCTGCATGAGATGCATATACATCAAGCAAGAATCTTACCTGTTCTCAGCTTCATTTTACTTAAGTGGAAAGCAGGATAAGGCCTATTTTCTAAGACCATTGAAGTTAGAGGATGGGCATGAAGTTTCTGGAGCTAACAGAAGGCAAAATGTAGGTGCTGAGTAGATGTTCCTTCTTGTTGCCTCTCTGTAGATTAAATGCAGTGTAGGATTTGGGCACTGACCCTCTGAGCCTCGCCTTTTCAGGTGAGAATATTTGAGATACACAGAAGATACATAGGAAAACAGAGAGCACTATGCTATTACAGTAGCCTCTTCCACCCATGGTTTTACATTTTATTGCTTAACTTACCCATGATCAGCAGAAATCCAGAAATATTAAGTGAAGATTTTCAGAAATGATTCATATGCTTTGAATAAAAATGTCTAGGCATGGTCAACAGTTGGCAGCTACAACAAGGAAACCTAACAGGCCAAAAGAATATCCCTCTAATAAGTCAAGCGGATGCTGCTCAGTGAGGCCGTGCTGTCTGGGGAAAAACTGAAGAACAGGACTCTCTTCTTAAGGCTATGAGGTTACTCAATTCCCACTGGTACTGTGAGGTTTAGATGAGATCATAGTAGGTACTGACATTACTATAAAAATATTCTTTCCATCAGATTAGCTGAGGTGGATCTTGTTTCTCAGTTAAAGTATATTTAATACAGTCTGGCTTTTAAAATACTATGAACAAAGGGGGGAGGGGGTTGTGATGGAAACAAAGAGAGATTTGCCTGTGGGCTTCTCTCTTTCTGTTACATAAGGAAATGTTGGAGTCCACATTCCCAGCTATGTAATAATGACTTTAACATGAAGGGCTCACCAGGTGAGACAGAATTCTGGAGGAAAATGAAAAACAAAGGCTTATTTTTAGCCATGGACATGCAATCATTCCTGCGTTTCAATCTGCTTTACATTACCTGGAAGAGAGGTTATTGGCTCTGGGTCTGTTGTGTCACCGAGGAAACCATGGCGTGCTGTTAAAACACATTAATGAGAAAAGCAGGCCGGCCAGCCAGGGGCTGATGGGAGTGGCAGGTGACCTGGTGGAGGAAACTTCCCAGGAGGGTGTGCAGGACGCTGAAGGGGGCAGGACTGTTAGCATAAAGGCATTGCTGAGACAGTTGGGAAAGGGAATTCAAAGTCAGAAAAATGATTACATTACAGTGAGAGAATTTTTTTTCTTTTTTTCTTTCTTTGTTTTTGCCTGTTTGGGTGCAAATTTTTCTTTCCTATTTGAAATGGCTGTGTGCCTCTTCGGCCTCATATTTTGGTGTTTATAGTCAATGTCTTCCTTGAGGGAGAGTCCTAAATCTGAGGATGGAGGAAGTACATATTTCTGCAAGAATACAATTTAGCATTTTGTAGGCGAAATAACTATGCCTAACCCTTGATCATATTGGCCTAAAAGGACATCAGTTTGACTTGACTCCGGCTGGGTCTCTTGACATTCAAAATGACCAACTTGACCTGGTTCTCTGGAGCTCAGATCTGCTATTTCTCAGAGAATTTCCTCCTACTTTTAACTTTGCAAAAACATTGGTAGCATCTTTTTTTTTTTTTTTTGGTTTTTTTGAGACAGGGTCTCCCTTTATCCCAGCTGGACTGGAGCTTGCTATGTAGACCAGGCTGCCCTTGAACTCACAGAGATCCACCTGCCCCTGCCTCCTGAGTGCTGGGATTAAAGATGTGCACCACAGGGGCTGGAGAGATGGCCTAGCAGTTAAGAGCGCCAACCGCTCATACCCAGCACCCACATGGCAGCCGAGAACCGTCAGAAACTCCAATTCCAGGAGAACTCCAGTTCCAGGGGAATCCGACACCCTCTTCTGACCTCCGCGGCATTGCACAACACGGGTGCACAAACCTGCATGCAGACAATACATTCATACACATACAGAAATAAATAAAAATTGATAAAAAAAAATTAAAAAAAAAAAAAAGAAAAGATGTGCACCACAATTAAGTTGAGCTAATCAATAGGAAGACACCTCTGGACAGCAGGAATCAGAGTCAGCATATTTTCCTGGTGGAAGGTGGATTGCCCTGTGGTGCCTCAGCTGATGCAACTGTGAGCAGCGTTCGGCAAAGCCCGTCCGGTGTGTGTGTGCATGTGTGTGGGGGTGTGTCCGGCCTTCTTGATTCTAAAGGCCCCAGCTGTTTCTCCCCTTCTAGGAGCTCATCCTTCTCTCATCCATCCTCAGAACATTTTCTGTGTTTCTGACAGTGCACAGGCAATGCAGAGAAGGGAAAATGCAACTATCAATACATAAACCCCCAGGAACGTGATTGAAGGAAATACTGAGAGAAAATTGAATTGTGTGAGATTCCCCATATCCAAAGAAGCAATTTGATTAACAAACCAGAAGTTTGTTCTTTGAAACAGCTAATAAAACTGCTAAAAGCCCAAGGAAATAGGAACAAGAGGGAAGTAGGTTTCATTTTCTTTGTGTTTGTTTACACACACACACACACACACACACACACACACATACGCGCACACATATGTATTGGGGGAATGGATCTAATGTAGTATAGACTGGCTTCAAACACTCTATGTAGCTGAGGATGACCTTGAACAGGATCCTTGCTCCTCGGGCCTACATGCAGGATTACAGGCATGTGCCCCTACCCAGTTTTATGTTAAATCTTTCATGAAAAGACAACTGTTCGTGAATTTTGTCCATTTCTCCATTAGAATTATTTATCTTTTTTTTGAAATACGTATCTGTATTTATTATGAATATTAATAGTCCTTTGCTCAAATGTATTCTTACATAATTCTTTCAGAGAAGACATGATAAGCTAGTTTTTTAATTACATGTTTGCTGTATTCTTTCCTTGTGTCTTATTATGTGTGGGGTGTACTTTCTAGCAGTGACACCTTTGGGTACAAGGGTCTGCTAGTCCTCCTAGGACAGATGACTGGGCAGCACAATTGTCTCAGTATCAGTGGAGAATTGGTTCTGGGATCCTCTGCAGGCAATGAAATCTGAAGAGGCCCAAGTCCTTTAAAAAATGGCACAGTGTTTTCATATAACATCATCTTTGGGTTACTTGTTAAACCTAATACCACATAAATACTATGTAAGTAGATGTTACAATACCTTTCAGATGCCAGCACCCTGATCTGTGTCATTTGGTCAAGGATGATGCAACCATAAGGAGACACTACCTAGCCTGACCTTCTGCGGTTTCCTAAATAGACACCTGCTGATTGCCGTGGCCTGTCCTTTCTGTTTGCTATTTTGTTTGTACCCTGGTTTGGCAGCACCCTAGAGCCACTACGTGTTTTCCCACAACCCCTGCCCCCCACACGTACACACATGAAAGCATATATTTTGGTCTATGGTTTCCTTCTTCAACATTCCCTCCTATTCTTTCACCCTCTCTAGAAGCCTTACAGACTCTGTTCCACCAAGGAAGCCTTGCTTTGTTTCCTGCTGCATGCATGGCTGGTTTAATTTGCTTGCATGAATTCTCTCTTCTATTGTCTGCATGGTGGATGTTCAGCATGTGTTTATTCTGACAGCCATCTTGAACTGGAATTTCCCTATGATTTAAAAATGCCATTCAAAAGAAGAAAGCCCAAGAAAACACTTAATGCTATCTTTTTAAAAATAAAGCGATTTCAGCTAAAAATATACATTTACCCAGTTCTAGCTACGTGCTTCATCCCAAGCTCAGTGCTGAAGCCGGAAGAGCAAATCAGACAGGGTCTCAGTCTGTGAAAATTCAGACTCTAAGTGAGAACAGGAAGAAATGTGTATCAAGTAAGCAAGCTTAAAATATACTATATTAGGACTATTACCCCAGGAGAGGTTCTGCCTAAACCTCTTTTTTAATTAGTCATTTTAATCAGGTATCTTCCAGGATAATAACTTGAGATATACTTCATAATGAGCAAATTCATATTCATCATTCTATTTATGCTGCAAAACAACCGGGAGGTAGGAGCTATTTTTATCTCACTTTGCATATGAGAACTATTTTCATGCTCTAAGCACAGTTGTTATCCTTCCCCCAGGACAATATCAATCAGCAAAGCACAGTGGGCTAAAGGTTTACAGCAGCCATCCTCCACAGGGGACTGACTTGAAGGTCCTAAGTGACTCTAGCCAAAACCACTCAGGCTGGACTCTCCTCCCAACCTCCCGAGAGGACTAGGCTTGCACTTGCTATCTGTACCATCACTGCCGTGAATACTTCATGTGTATTACAGCATGCTTACAGGTCCTGGAGGGGGAGGGTGCTGTTATGACTCCCTGAAGCACAGAAATGACAAGCACCTTGCCAAAGGTGACAAGGCTACAAGCGGAAGTGGCAGAAATGGAGTTTCCTGGGTCTGGTTGCCATCTATCTCCTCCAAACCACAGGCAGGCAGATTGTGGTTGTTTTTTTGTACAGCCAGAAGCAAAGAGTAGATTTTACATTTCCAAAGCTCATTAATAAAACAAAGGATAATGCATGCTTATCTCAAATATCTCAAGGCCTAAAACATTTACGGGGCTGGAGAGATAGCCTAGCGGTTAAGAGCACTGACTGCTCTTGCAGAGGACCCGGGTTCGATCCCCAGCACCTACATGGCGGCCGAGAACCGTCTGAAACTCCAATTCCAGGAGAACTCCAGTTCCAGGGGAATCTGAGACCCTCTTCTGACCTCCGCGGCATTGCACGACATGGGTGCACAGATCTGCATGCAGACAGTACATTCATACACATACAGAAATAAATAAAAAATAAATAAAAAATTAAAATAAAAAACATTTACTACTACCTGGCCCTTTATAGATAAAGCTTGGCTCCTTGCGCTAACCCATCCTCCTATGTAGGCCATCATCGGAGGCTGGTAGACTTCTGATGACTTTCTGTGGAGATCCCCCTCTCAGGCAGTCTTGATTGAAATATTGATTGGAAATGAACATTTTTGCATAAAAATTCAAGTAGAAGATGAGATCTGTGTAAAGATCTTTAGTTGGCTCTCCACATTCTTTTATGCCTTCACATCTTAGGTTAAAAAATGTTTTTGTTAATATTTGATTGAAACTTATAAAAGCATGGATGACCTGTTTAATTTCCAGATGATAGTTACCTAGAATTATCTGGAACTTTTGTTCTAAATGGAGGGGAAAAAAAGAGTTCAACATTCATGGAGTGTGTGACTAAAAGTTTGACAAGGGGGCTGGGGAGACGGCTCAGAGGTTAAGAGCACTGACTGCTCTTACAGAGGACCCAGGTTCGATTCCCAGCACCCACATGGTGGCTAAGAACCATCTTTAACTCCAGTTCCAGGGAAATCTGACACCCTCTTCTGACCTCCGCACCTACCTACATGCAGACAGTACACTCATACGCATAAAATAATAAATAAAATTTAAAAAAATAAAAGTTTGACAAAAAGAAGGTGTTGTGACAGAAAGAACAAGCATATTGATTATTTGAGGGCACTGTCATTCATGAGAATGGCCCTAAATTTGAACTGATCCAGTGATTGGGGTGGGGGAAGAGAGCAGAAGTGATTTGTTACCAAGTCTCCCTCTTGATAACCCCTAAGCCTCTCCTCTCCCTTTTCCTAGCCTGGGTCATGTCTCCAAAATCCACAAACCGAGGTCCATGAAAGCTTCACATTTGCATGTCTCCAGATAGGCAAAACTTGACATCTGTGATCATTTATGGCCACGGGATAGTTTTGACAGCTTCTTAAATACACTCTTCTTTCTACACACAAGCAGATTCCTAAGATGACTGAGGATCACGACCATGCTAGGAGAGTTATGGCCTTCATTAGTAACACGAGTAAAACCAAGACAAAAAGTTCAACGCCCATGTTCGGATTTTTCACTCTGTTCCCTTAGCTCATCTTAAATGCACAAAGGATAAGGAGGAGTTGAGATGCCTCTGTGCCATCGCAATATCTCAAGCAGCGGAAGTCCCTTTAAAAGAGCTTGGAAAGTGAAAGCAGAAGAGGAAATAGAAAAGTTCCAGCATCTTCTGTGTTGCACAGGCCCATGTCTCTATGAGAGCAGGATTCTACCTCCACATGGCAGAGAAGGAAATAGAGGAACAATGTGAATTGTTCTTCCACACTTGAACTCTGATTTTTCTGCCTTTAGACCAATGAACTTTTTCTTAAACTATTATATTTAATCCAAGCATTGCATTTATTACCTAGCAAACTGAAACAAAGCTAACAGAATTTCTTTTATCAGCACAGAGAACTTCTTTCATATATATATATATATATATGTGTGTGTGTGTGTGTGTGTGTGTGTGTGTGTAAACATGTATAAATATATTTTTTCTTTTTTTATGTGTATGAATGTACTATCTACATGTAGGTTGGTGCACCCATGTCGTGCAATGCTGCAGAGGTCAGAAGAGTGTGTCGGATTCCCCTGGAACTGGAGTTAAAAACAGTTCTTAGCTGCCCTGTGGGTGCTGGGAATCAAACCCCAGTCCTCTGCAAGAGCAGTCGCTCTTAACCGCTGAGCTGTCTTTCCAGCCCCAATATATTTTTTCAGTGTTATCACTATATTATATATAATTTCTATTCTCCTTTATCTTACTTATTGTAACACAGCTAACATTTATTCTAAGCGCATTTTACTACTTACATTATATTCTAAGGCAAAAATTGAGCATCATTTAGAACCTATTTAATTAGCATTGCAAAAGAAAGTTGTTCATAATGCTTTATGATTTTTAATAAGGATTCCATGATCCTTTTTGTCAGGATAAAGTTCACAAAATTATTTTCACATGCTAGAGTCCTAAAGATGGATATACAGTGTAGAGTTTTTGAGACTTTTGTTTTACATGGTTAGAACATTTCCCAGAAAAGTTAGGCTCATGTAAACCATCATTCATAGGAGCTAATCTGTAACATCTGTTTCATGCATTTTTGTCAATATTATTGACGAACAAATTTGTTAAGTTGTACTAATTTGATTTTGTAATGCAATTTTGCTAGAGAAATCAGCATACTAGAGGGTAAAGCGGGTTTGCTTTGGAGCCAAGAACAGAGTGTGAACCGCTTCTGGTGCCCTGCAGGTGTGCAGTCTTTGTCAGTCATGGAGCCCCATGCCTATTTCCTCGTCAAGGACAGGGGACTACAGCCCTTGCTTGCAGGGTTATTGCAAGAAGCAGAGCTATCACGCGCAGAGGGGCAGTAAGGACAGACATCCCCAGTTAGTTCAGGATCTGGGCCTCATCATTCTATTCGCTCCGGTGTCTACACTGATTTGAATTCCTTGTTGATATCCTCTCTGCAATGGATCGTAGGTTCTTCGGACTGCATTTTATCAGTTTCATATTTTAAATGTTGCCTCCACAAGACAATTATGGTGAGTCAATCAGGGAGATAAGGGTAAAAGAGGACAGATTCTCTGGTTGCTGTTCTAGAAGGTGTGGGCCCCCAGGCACCAGGACAGAGCCTCAGTACAGTCAGTCAAGAGAGTACCCCAGACGCACAATAAGCCATTGGAGTGTAAGAAGAAAAATAGCAGAACTTCAATTTACATTACTCCTTAATATAAAGAAATAAAAACTTAAGCCATACGAGCATTGAAGTGCAGGCGCTAGCTCCTTCAGTTGGTCACATGACAACCCTGCATTTAAAGAGCCCTGCTGGAAGAGATGCTGCAACAAGGCATGGCTCCGGAGGGCACTGCTCTTGCATGGGGTGTGACATGTGGACTATTTTCACGTTTGCTAAGCAGGTTAATGTTTATAGTGTTTAAGTGGTGCATGGGTACACAGAGTGAACATTGGTCAAGTTAATCGCAAGATTATGTATATGATTATGCAAATACATGCATGTCTGTAATGTCATGTGAAGGACTAAATATCAGTAAATATCAGTAAAGGAAAATATGCATAGACAGAGTAATAGGAATACTTGTATAGAATAGTGATCAAATTTTTGTGATATATATGATTGAAAGATGGTATGTGTAGAATCATTTTATGTTATCTATGTAGTGTAGAAAGTGTGTGATATCTGAGTGCTCATAAAATATACATCCCTATGTATGTATAGACAGATGCCTTATGTATGTGATTATAAAATCATATGATGGGTATAATAGTTTATGTATATACCAACATGCCTTTATCCGTGTGTTATGTGTATCTCGTGCATACTATATAAATGGGGGGAGGCTTTGATTGCCTAGTGGCAGTGTACCTAGAGGATTTTCAGTATTAAGGATAGACATTTTTATTTTTAAGTAGGTCAATTTCCAGCGTTTGTGACAATAAACAACTCTTGGAACATTTCCTGGCAGGTATTATAAAACACACACTTCTTTTGTCTGCCCCCTTCAAGTAAAAATGAGGCTTAACAGCATGTGGAAAGGTAAGTACTTGTTGGAAGAAACTTACATGATTGAGGGAACATTTCAAGATCTGATGCTTGGAAACATTTTATTTTTATGTAGTTTTGTTCCTAAATACAACATAAGAATGTTGCCCATGGATCTGGGGAGATGGCTCAGTGGTTAGGAGCACTCACTGCTCTTGCAGAGGACCTAGGTTCAGTTCCCAGTACCCACATAGCAGCTAACAACTTCCTGTAACTCCAGTTCCAGGGGATCCAACACCCTCTTCTGACCTCATCAGGCTTAGGGACACTATGAACTCATATACTTAAAATAAAAATAATAAATAAAATATTTTAAAAAGAATATTGCCCATAAGAACATTCAGATCTGCAAACTTGGAAAATATGGACATGCAGCTTTTGCAGTTTAAATAGCAAATAACTTCAGTGGGCTGTGTACCTAGTGGCTTTAGAGAAAATATTGTAGACTGTGGGTGCCTTAAAGGGCACTGATGGGGATACACCTGCCAAAGTTTAAAAAGTAAGGTACTTACTTGGCTATTGAGAATGAAAAGAACAAATCTAATTACATAAGTTGAGTCAAAAATAGATACGGTGCATCCCTTAAGATCTGTCAGTCTCTTGGAGTTTGGGAGATAGCTCAGTGAATAAACTTGTTGTATAAGTGTATAAGTATGAAGACCTGGTTCGCATCATCAGAACTGAGGCTGGAGAGTTGACTCAGCAGTTAAGAGCACTGGCTGCTCTTGCAGGGGACCTGGGTTCAGTCCCTAGCACCCACTTGGCAGCTTACAACAGTCCATAACTCCGGTTCCGTGGGATCCAATGCCCTCTTCTGAGCTTGCAGTCATTTTATGACACAGGTGCACTTGCACACATGCAGGCAAAATACTCATACTCATAAATAAAGATAATGAATAAAATGTTTTAAAACCAAATCAGCAGAACCCACATAAAAAGTTGGGTGTGCCTGTATCTGCAGCTCTGATGAAGGATGGAAAGAGGAGGATATCAGGGTTTCAGACAGCCAGTCTGCTGGGAAAACTGAGAGCACCACAATCAGTGGGAGACCCTGTCCCAGATGAATTAGTTGGAGCAGAAAGCCTGTGCACATGTGCAGAAATCTGTGCAACTGCATACACGAGTACACACATGCATATAACACGCACACCCATACACCTCACATGCACACACACACACACACACACACACAAAACTCAGCAGTTTTGAGCAGCACATAATGAAGTATTATAATAAACCATTATCTTTGAACAGCATACCAAAAACATTAACTAATATTTTTTTTTTACTTGTTGTGAATTAGAGCTGTTTATTCTTCATTATTGCAGGATGTACCAAGGACAAATATCATCCCAGAAAATTTCTGACCGTCTCTAGTCTATTTTTCCATTTTCTTTTTTTTTTCTTTTTCTTTTTCCTTTGTTTATTTTTTAAGGGATTCTACAATATAAGAGCACAGTTGTTTTCAGAACACATTGATGTTGCTCAGTTTGCCATACAATTAGGTAATTGGCACTAGCATCCACAGATGAGGGATACCATTCATCGTTTGTTTCTCTGGGACCGTGTTACTTCACTCAGCATGATGTTTTCTAGCTCGAGCCATTTACCTGCAAAGATCATGATGTCATCTTTCTTCACTGCTGTATAGAACTCCACTGCGTAGATGTAGCACATTTTGTCTATTCACTCATCAGTTGAGGGGCACTTGGGTTGGTTCCAGCTCCTTGCTATTGTGAAGAAAGCTGCAATAAACATGGCCATGCATGTATCTCTGTGGTAAGATGAGTCTTGTGGGCATATACCCAGGAGTGGTATGGCTGAGTCAGGTGGCAAGTTCATTCCAAGTCTTCCAAGGGTTCTCCACATTGCTTTCCATAGTAGCTGTACAAGTTTACATTCCCACCAGCAGTGGATGAGTGTTCCCCTTTCCCCACAACCTTTTCAGCACTTGGTATCATTTGTTTTCTTGATCCTAGCCAGTCTTATTGGAGGGAGATTAAAGGGATTTTAATTTGCATTTCCTTAATTATTAGCGACATTGAGCACTTCATAAGATGTTTCTCAGCCATCTCTAATTCCTCACTTGTGAAGTCTCTGTTCAGTTCTTTGCTCCATCTATTGAATGGGTCATTTTTTTTTTTCTCCTTTGTTTTTTGAGCAATATATATTCTGGAAATCAATGCTTTGTCAGATGTATCTGCAGTGAAGGTTTCCTCCCACTCTGTGGGGTTTCTCTTCACTTCCTTGCTTCTTCTTTTGATGTACAGAAGTTTTGAGTTTAATGAGGTCCCATTTGTCAATTGTCAACCTTAATTCTTGCACAGCTGCTGTCTGATTTAGGAAGTCTTTTCCTAGGCCTATGTCTTGTAGTCTGCTGTCAACTTTTACTTCTATCACCTTCAGAGTTTGGGGTTTCACGTTGAGGTCTTTAATCTACCTGGAGTTGACTTTTGTACAGGGTGAGAGATAGGGGGTTAATTTCATTCTTCTACAAGTGGTGATCCAGTTTTGCCAACAGCATCTGCTGAAGATGCTGTCTTTCCTCCATTGTGTCTTCTTGGCCCCCTTGTCAAATATGAGGTAGCCGAACTTGTATGTGCTCAAGTTTGGATCTTAAGTTTTGTTCCATGGGTCAACAGGTCTGTTTTTGTGCCAGTACCAGGATGTTTTTATGACTAAAGGCCTGTAGTATAGTTTGAAGTCTGATATACAGATCCCCCCTGTATTGCTCTTTTTACACAGGTTGTTTTGGCTATTCGGGGTCTTTTGTTTTTCCAAATGAAATTAAGGACTTTTTTCTCCAAGCCTGTGAAGAAACTCTTGGGGATTTTAATTGGGATTACATTGAATCTATACAAGAGTTTGGGTAGAATGGACATTTTTACTATAATAATTTTCCCAATCCATGAGCATGGAAGGTTTTTCCATCTTCTTATGTCTTCTTCAATTTCCTTCTTCGGGGGTTTAAAATTTTTGTTGTAGATATCTTTGGTGTCTTTGGTTAGGTTTGTTCCTTGGTATTTTATTGGTTTTGAGGCTATTGTGAGTGGGAAGGTCTCTTTGAATTCCTTCTTCAGTTGCTTGTTGGTGGTGTAAAGAAAGGCTACTGATTTTTCTAGGTTAATTTTGTATCCTGCCACTTTACTGAAGCTCTTAATCGTTTCTAGGAGTTTTCTGGTGGAGTTTTTAGCATCCCTTAAATATACAATCATATCATCAGCAAAAAGGGATAGCTGACTTCCTTTTTTCGAATTAGTACTCCTTTATGTTCCTTTTCTTGCCTTATTGCCCTAGCAAGCATTTCAAGCACTATATTGAAGAGGAATGGTGACAGGGGGCAGCCTTGCAGTTCCTACGTTTAAAGGGAATGCTTCTGTCATTTCCCCATTTAGGATGATATTAGCTGTGGGTTTCCTGTAAGTGGCTTTGATTACATTGAGAAATGATCCCTCCAATCCCTCTAGGACTTTAAGCATGAAGGGATGCTGATTTTGTCAAAGGATTTTTCCACATCAATTGAGATGATCGTTTGGTTTTGTCTTTCAGTCCATTTACATGCTTGATATTTATTGATTTTTGTATGTTGAACCATGCCTGCATCTCTGGTATGAATCCAACTTGGTCATGATGGATGATCTTCTTGTTGTGGGTCTGTATGCAATTTGCCAGTATCCTGTTTAGAATTTTGGCATCTGTGTTCATTAGCAAGTTGGGTCTATAGTTCTCCTTTTTGGTTGTACCTTTGCCTGGTTTTGGTAATAGAGTGATGCTGGCTTCATAGAAGGAATTTGGGAGAATTGCCTCTGTTTGTATCCTTCTAAACAATTTGAGTAATAATGGTTGTAAGTCTTTTTGAAATGCTTTATAGAATTCTGCCATGAAAACATCTGGGCCTGAGCTTTTTTTAGTTGGGAGGTTTCTTATTACATCTTCAATTTCTTCATATTTTATGGGTCTGTTTAAGCTGTCAATCTCTTTTTGGCTGAGCTTTAGTGATTCCCAGAATTTCAGATATTCATCCATTTCTTCTAGGTTTTAAAACTTAGTAGAGTATAGGTTTTTGGAGTATTCCCATGTGATTTTTCTGGATCTTTTCCTTGTCTGTTGTGATATTTCCCCTTTCATCATGGATTGTATTGATTTGGAGTTATTCCTTCTTTCTTTTGGTTAACTGGGCTAGAGGTCTGTCTATCTTGTTTATTCTTTCAAAAAACCAACTTTTGGATTCATTGACTTTTTTGTATTGTTTTCTTTGTTTCTATTTCATTGATTTCTGCTCTGATTTTGTTATTTCTTCCTATCTGTTGCATACAGGGTTCATCTGTTGTTGCCTCTCAAGTGCTTTTAGCTGCAGTGTTAGATCCTTCACTTGTGCTCTTTCTGTTTTTCTAATGTAGGTACCTAGGGCTGTAAACTTCCCTCTTAAGACTGCTTTTAAAGTATCCCATAGGTTTTGTTGTGTTGTATTGTCATCGTCATTCAGTTCCAGGAAAGATTTTATTTCTTTCTTTTTTTTATTTATTTCTGTATGTGTATGAATGTACTATCTGCATGCAGGTCTGTGCACCCGTGTCGCTCAATGCCGCGGAGGTCAGAAGAGGGTCTCAGATTCCACTGGAACTGGAGTTCTCCTGGAATTGTAGTTTCAGATGGTTCTCGGCCGCCATGTGGGTGCTGGGGATCGAACCCGGATCCTCTGTATGAGCAGTCGCGCTCTTAACCGCTAGGCCATCTCGCCAGCCCCTTTATTTCTTTCTTTATCTCTTCCTTGACCCATTCATTATTCAGGAGTGTGTTGTTTAGTCTCCATGTGTTCTTGTAGATAGTAGGGCTTATCCTGGTGTTGATAGTGAGCTTTATTGTCCTGTGGTCTGATAGAATGGATGAAATTATTTCAATCTTTTTGTATTTGTGGAGGTTTCTTCTGTTTCCCAGTATGTGGTTGATTTTGGAGAATGTTCTGTGGGGTGCTGAGTAGAAAGTGTATTCTCTAGTATTAGGGTGGAATATTCAGTAGATGTCTATGAAGTCTGTGTGGTGTATTGTATCATTCAGTTCAGATGTCTCTCTGTTTATTCTTTGTCTGATTGACTTGTCCAAAGGGCTCAGTGGGGTATTGAAATCTCCTACTATGAGTGCACTGGGATTAATCTGTGCCTTGTGGTCCTGGAGAATTGTCTTTATAAAGTTAGGTGCACCAGAGTTTGGTGCATATATATTCATGATTGTGAAATCTTCATGGTGAATTGTTCCTTTGATAAAAATGTAATGGCCTTCTTTGTCTCTTCTGATTTCTTTTACTTTGAAGTCTATTTTGTCTGATATTAAAATAACAACACCTGCTTTCTTTTTGGTACCATTTGCTTGGAATATATTTTTCCATCCTTTCACTTTAAGCTGATGCCTGTCCTTGAAGGTAAGATGCATTTCTTCTAGACAGCATGTAGATGGGTTCTGTTTCCTAATCCAATCTCCCAGTCTATGTCTTTTTATGGGGAGTTTTGTCCACTAATATTTAAGGTTATAACTGAAAGATGTATGTTGCTTCCTTTCACCTTATTATCCATTTGCATTTTTGGTATAGGTTTCTACTTGTGCAGTTATGCTTTTATTAATTTCTCTTTCTAGGTGCCTGGGGATAGTTATTCCTTTATTCTGTCCTTTGAATTTCTTCAAGTATTCTCTGAAGGGTTGGTTTTCTGGACATGTATTCTTTCATCTTGTTTATGTTATGGAAGATTCTTCTCTCTCCTTCAACTATAATTGACATTTTTGCTGGGTATAGTAACCTGGATTGGCATCTATAGTCCTTTAACACTGGGAATGCTTTGCTCCACGTTCTTCTTGATTTCATAGTTTTCACTGAGAAGTCAGTTGTAATTCTGATAGGTTTCCCCTTATAGGTCATTCGTTGTTTTTCTCTTGTGACTTTCAGAATTTTGTTTTTGTTTTGGGCATCTAGCGTTTTAACTATGATATGGCATGGAGAGTTTCTTTTCTGGTCTTGTCTGTTTGGAGTTCTATGTGTTTCTTATATTTGTATGGGTTTGTCTTTTTTTAGTTTGGGGAAATTTTCATCTATTATTCTATTGAAGATCTGATCAGTACCATTCTCTGGGGATTTTCCTCCTCCTTCTGTTCCTATGATACAGAGGTTTAATCTTTTTGTAGTGTCCCACAATTCCTGGTTGTTCCACTTTTGTGTATTTTTAAATTTTTCATAATCTTTACTTGAGGTTTTTAGTTGTTCTGTATTATCTTCCGGGTCTGATATTCTTTGTTCTGCTTCCTCCATTCTGCTTCTGAGGCTTTTTCCATTCCTTTCCTCTTAATTGGATGAGTGTTTGATTTCATTTTTCATTTCCTCTTCTGATTTCTTTAGTATTTCCACTTCCTTTTGGAGCTTCTCAATCTCTTCCTGTAGCTCTTTCCTTCGATGGTTGGTTTCCTTATCTTTTTCAACATGGGATCTTTTCAGTGTTTCCACTTCCTTCAGGAGTTTGTCATTCTCTTTTTCTAGGTCCTTCTTGAGTTTTTCATTCTCTCTCCTAAGTTCTCTGACTTGTTCTTTATAGTTTAAGGACTTTTTTTCCAAGTTAGGGGACAAGATTAAGGAGGTGTTAGAACACTGGTTTTCATATAGCTAGCCATTTCCTGAGTATGTATCAATATTTGCTCCATGTACAGCTCAGTCAATGAACCTTTATGTGTCAGGTGACAGTTTTGAGAAATAAAGACAATCTATTTCTGGAGTGTCAAGATGAAGGAAGACTAGACTCTCTGCTAAGCTTCTTGTGGTTATCCAGGCCAGACACTGACTTCAACATCTGAATTCTTAGCAAACTATGGAGACCTCCAAAGTCTAATAATAATTCATATGGAAGTTTTACCTTATTCTTAAATGTTCATTTTTTTTTTATCTTTTGAGAATTTCACATGTGGATATTGTATTGTCCACCCCTCCAACTCTTCCCACATCTCCCAACTTCCTCTCAATTTCCTGACCTCTTTGATTGTTATTGTTACATGTTCTCCCTGAAGAAAACTGATCCTCCCTCCCTCACCACCCACTCATTGCCTGTAGCTCTTCATCTTGGAACAGAACCTCACCAACTGGTATTGTCAGTATGTAGGTCTTGTTTAGAACAGCCATATTGCTGATTGCCAGTTATTGCAATGTAAATCCTTGTATCCTGGCCAGTGCTGGGGTCCCAGCATGACATCACTGAACAATACAGCTTCAGTGTGAGCTGGCTCCCAATTTATGACCTGGGAAAGTGGGAGCAATTCAAATAAATGAAAACTTAAAACAAAGGACAGGATGGGTGATGGAACCCTACCTACCATTTGCCCTCACTTCCTAACCTGTGCTACTCTATCAAGGAATAGATTAAAATGTAGACTTGGGATAAAGGAGTTACGATTGTGCCCCCACGTCAGCCTTACAGTTTCAAGGCCTGCAGCCAGCCTTGCCCTAGCTACATCTCACCTTCCTCATCTGTGAATGTACACCACACTAACCATCCCTTCTACTTTTGCATGAAGGTCAAGGGCATTCAAGTATATATGTGAGAGGGAGCTTCCCACATTGGACTTATTCGTCAAGTAAACATTTCTTAAAGATGAGCATGATGGCATTGGCAGATTAGGCAGACATTCAAGTGTATGATCTGTAAACAGTCATCTAGGAGATCATAAATGATGAAACACTGGCCCAGGAATGCCACACCCACCACCTCCTGTGATCGATCAGCAATCTGAGCACTTTTTATTCTCCTGATTTCTCTAATAATATGTGGCCTTATACTTAGAACTGACTACTGCTTTTGAGTGAATAGAAAAAAAATATTTGCTGAAGGCAAAGATTTAATAATATTCACACAAATAGGTATATCTCTTGGACATATGCTGTTTAAAATCAGCTGATATTTTTGTATCCATCCTGTGTACCAAACTCCTGCAGGAATATTATAGAGACGCCTACCCAGTGTCTGTCGATTACCTTGTATAGCGTGCATTATTAATGGCAGCAATTGCTTTCTGACCTCCTTGCTGTGATCCATTTCCATCCATTAAGAGACTACATTATCTGCTTTAACAAAACATGAATCATAAATGAAATATTGATTTTGAAAAATCATACACTGCTTTACATTCAAAAATTATTCCTACAAAGAGAAATTTCCAAACTCCAAGAAGAACGCATGTGATTTCAGAGATGTGATGCTCTTCTAAGACTGTTGCTGATTAGGCCAAAGGGTCTCTGCTTAGTTCCCTTATATGATAAACTTATTTTAAAGATCTTAACATTGTGTGTTATTTGAATCTATAACCACTGTATTGAATATGTTTTAATGAATTTATGTTCTATTAAAATAATCACATTTTTTAAAAAGCCACAAGACTTCTTCCTTAGTGCTTAGCAGAAAATTAAGATCTCACTTCCAGAGAAGAAAGTGAAGGTCTTTCAATAAGGGGGGGATTGTAGGTTAGTATATTGCCAAATATGATATAGCATCTTTCAACAACCTTGGGTCTCTTTACAGTGTGAGAAGAGAAATATGATCTTCAGTAAGAAGTGAGTCACTAGGGAGTTAGAGAAGTATATACATGTCTCTCTGCATGGGATTGGATGAGGCAGGTCGATCAGTCCATCACGGCAGATGATGGACTGTCTCTTTTGGACAAGACTTCGCCCTTGTCATCAGGGCAGAATTATGATTTGTGCAGAAAGGAGTTTGCTTTATCTTTATAAAAATAAAGTCCAGGGCTATGAAGTTGCCTCCCTGAAATAGCATCAGAGAGAAAGGATACTGATTTAAAGCATGGAGCACTGAGCTCTGCCAGGTTCTGATCTCACTTTTAAAGCAAAGAAAGGTCAATTGTCACAGACCTTTCCTCAAGGTGAAACATTACAAGACGAGCAGCTCTATGCCTGTGTAGGCATCAGCATCCTGTCACTTCAAGAGGAAGCACATCTCACACCACACAAGCTTCTTTACATGATAGAATAGCCAAGTAAGTAAATCGTGGGGAGGGAAGACTCAGGAAATGTGAAAAAAATGAATGTGCTAACTCAGGCCATAATCTAGTAAGGGTCTCCATGCTTTGTTCAGTCATTGGCATTTGTTTGCTAAGTATCTTACTTCCCACATAAAAGGTAAAGTTGATACGTGAGTATTGATACAACATGGGTGGTATTCCAGGTGATTCGTGTACCTGTAGCTCTAGGAAAGCTGGAGGTCATATTTGCTACTTTCAGAGTATTCTCTGACTTCTGACACATCACTTCTTCTTGTTTAACTGTATCCTACTAAGAAATCTCCATGTGGGCAATGGACAAAGACAAAGACAGGAAGATACTAAAAAACGTCAGACTTGGAAAAGTAAAAGGGATGACGAGGACAAGAAAAAGGCCCAGGCAGGAAAAACAGGAGAGGGCTGTGGAGATGGTGCAGTCAGTAGCGCCTGCCATGCAAGCCTGGGAAGGCTCTGCACCTCTCCTTGAATATTTTTATGAATCTGAAATTTCTCCAAATGTATACAGCTCTTAAGCATAAATAAGTATTGGCTGGAAAGACTCCTAATCTTCCAGAGACCTGAGTTTGGTTTCCAGCACCTATGTTAGGCTGCTCACAAGTACCTGTAATTCCAGGTTGAGGGATCCAATATCTTCTGTAAACTTCACATACCCTCATACATGCAGCATACACACAGAGAAACACACACATACATAAAGAAAATAACATATATATGTATATGATATATATATATATATATATATATATATATATGACAGGAGTATAGCTCAGTAGTAATTTGCCTGAAATGCGTGAAGCTCTGAGTTCCACCTAAAGCACACACACACAAATTCAAAAATAGTTGAATAAAAGAGAGAAGGAAATAAAGTATGGGAACGACAAAAATTTTAAAAATAAGCTCAAAGGAAACACAAAGGAATAGAGGGAAGACAAAAAATCTCAAAGGGGGATGAGTGCACGTTCCTCACTAGGAATTGATCATTGTGCGAAGACATATTCCTGGGCTTGAGGTACAAGGTGCTGAGGGCGGGATCCCCATAGTCACGTGGAGGAGCGTTATAAGGACCATCACCACCTCTGCGGTCCCCTTTGCTCCTAGAATCTTCACTCTCCAGAACGACCAGGGAGGGCTCAAATTTGAACAAGGTCTGAATGAGGAGAGTCACTGCACTACAGTCCTCCAATTCAAATATGCTTGTCATAAACTGCTTGTTTGTGTCCTTGAAAATTTCCCACATTGAAATCCTTATTTCCAAAGAGATAGACTTAGATGTTGGGGCCTTCAAGATAATGTGATCGTGAAGATAGAGTTCTCATGAATGGCACTAGTACGTCTATAAAGGAGATCGTCTTGCCCCGTTCCCACAGGAGCGTGTGATCAGAATGAGGTTTTCTGCAGCCCCTCACTACCATTCTGGTCTTAGAATTTCAGCCTTCAGAGCTGTAAAATATATTCTTATCAGGCATTTTGATACAACAGCCTAAACTGAGTCCACTCACAACCTGACTTTTTCTGCTCTTACCCTAACTTGTTCCATCTCAGAGGCATGAGAGACACTGTCCTTGATGTATGCATAGCTCATATGTCAAATAGCCAATTATGAAATAGCCATCCTAATGAAAAAAAGAAGAAAACCAGGAAAGTCTTGGATTAATTCAACCTGTGAAGTGGAGGTTTTCACCGTCCATCACAGTATATTAACCACAGACTCTTTTTTATTTTATTTATTTTTGTATGTGTACGAATGTACTGTCTGCATGTAGGTTTGTGCACCCGTGTTGTGCAATGCCGCGGAGGTCAGAAGAGGGCATCGGATTCCCCTGGAACTGGAGTTAAAGATGGTTCTCAGCCGCCATGTGGGTGCTGGGGATCGAACCCAGGTCATCTGCAAGAGCAGTCGGAGCTCTTAACTGCTAGGCCATCTCTCCAGCCCCCAGACTCTTTCTGAAGGGCTATCTTCACTCTAAAAGCTTCCAAGTCTTGAGTTGGGAGATGGCTCAGCGAATAAAGTTCTTGCCAGCTTGAGGAGGATCTGACTTGGGATGCCTAGAAGCCACCCATCGCCGGACACAGTGCCATTACCTGCCATCCGGGATCTGACTTGGGATGCCTAGAAGCCACCCCTCACTGGACACAGTGCCATTACCTGCCATCCAGCGCTCCTGTGGTGAGACAGGAGGTGGAGACAGGAGAATCTCTAGAAGCCCACAGGCCAGCTAGCCTGACATATGTATGCAGGAATGGACAATGAGACCTTCTCAAACAAGGCGAGAAGTGAGGGCCAGACCTGAGATTGTCCTCTGAATTCCACACTTAAACCATGGCACGCATGTACACACATCTACCCCCAGCTGTACATTCCCATCATACCCCCCCACACCAACACACACACACACACACACACACACACACACACACAATAATAAATAAAAATGAATTTTCCAGGCCTTTGGTGAGCTCCAACTCAAACGTGGAATTTTATGTCTGAAACTGCCAGTTGCCGCCCTGTCTCCCCATCTGGTTCCACATTGTCTCAGTAATAATAATAAAAATGGAAACCCTCCCCTCGCCATCCTGCGCTTCCCATCTCTGGAGAGCTGCTCTGCTGCTCAAGCCCTGGAACTCCACATCCAAACTCCATGCATGGACTTGACATTAGACCCTTAGTCAGACGAAGGGCTCTGAGGGTGGGGCCACAGCCACACTGTGTTTCAAAGGCAGATAGGGTGTCTCCTTCCAGCACCCGTTCCTCACTGCGTCCACCTCGCTCTGCCATGCCGGCTGCTCCCCCAGGTCCACGTCGGCAGCATGCCTCCTGTCTTCTCACCTAATGGGGAATGCCAGCAGACCATCGGAGAAGAGAAATGTATAATCAAGCTGTTCATATCCTGCGCTCTTCTGTCAGAGGTAAGCAAAGCCAGGTGGGAGTTAAAGGGGCAGGGACTGACTTATTCTGTAGTAACTACTGCATTAGAGAAGGGTGTGCACTGTGTACTGGAACTTGTCCAAAGAACAACCGAGATTCTTTTGAAGAGATGAGATGTGCCGGAGAAAGTTAGGGCCACATGAGGTTAGGTGTGTCTAACTGAGGCCCTCTGTCTTTACTCTTTGGACTTGGGGACTATCTTTAGATACTGGAGTTTGGCAGCATTGAGCATCCCTGGAGGAACCTGGTCTTCATCTCAGGAGCATGGTCTTGTGCTGAGAAGCATGCTGATATGCGAGTCTCTTTTGCAGCTCTGCTTCACTTCACAGTTCCTTGCATGCAGCTGCCTCCCTCACCAAATGCTTCAGCCCTTGTCATGTAGCTGTCTCAACATAGTCCTTTCTGATGGGTTCTAGCAGCATGCTCCCAGCCCTCTTCTTGTCTGTACACGGTCATACCATCCTATGAGGAAACCACACTAGTACTATCCATCCACCATGTCTTCCCTTCACCATGGCCTCACCTTTGTAAAGAGCTGTTCACTGAAAATCCAGTAGCTGTTGTTCTCAATGTCCAGCTTACGTCCATTCAAAACTTTTTGTGTGTTCTAGTTGGCTGTCACCTGCCAGGACCCGAATCCCTACAACTGCGAACTTCTTTCTAGGACCTTGGAAAGCAGCTCTGCCTGCAAAGCGACAGGCTAGGAGAACTGGGGGATTGACATCTGGGACAGATCTCCACCCATGGTCTTCAGGAATTGGTAGGTCAGTACTCCACTCCCCTCGTCTTTGGTGGGGCCATTTAAGGTACATGCTTTCTACTGTTGTACAGTTTCCCTGGGTAGAAATCCCAGGCCATCTTCTGTCAGCTTTCAGGCATGACTAGTTTATATGCCTGTGTTCTACGAATTAGCAGTTTGGGCGGAGCTTAGCTGAGCATGTCTCCTGGCTCCATCTGGGGTTAGTCATTTGGCTACACTCTCTTGGAGGACCATGAGGCAGCAGGTTTCCAAGGGCACCTCCAGCTAGAATGACTCATTTCTACTCTGTATGGTCTCATCTTCCGAGAAGCTAGCATTGGCTTCTGGACACACTGCTCTTAAAGTACTTGCAGGAGGACAGGGGGATAAATAGCAAGGATTCTGGAGAGCTGGTCCCAGCATCACTACCTATTGTAGTGTGGATGTGACATGTCTTTGAACACTTGGTCTTCAGCTAGTGATACTGCTAGGGAAGGCTGTGGAGACTTTAAGAAGTGGAGACTTGCGGGGGAAAGTGGGTCACTGGGGATGAGCTCTGGGGCTTTACATCTCGAGTCCTGGTCACTCTCTACTTCTTGACTGCTGATGCCATGTGACCAGTCGTTTCCGGCTCCTGCCACCATGCCTTTCCTGTCTGCCTTGCCATCGTGATAGACTGCAACTCTCTGGAACTGCAAGACAAAATAAACCATTTCTCAAGCTGCTTTGGCTAGAGTGTTAAAGCACAGCAATAGAAAAAGAAACTGAGATGCTGCCTTAGTTCTGTGGGTCCAAACACAGCACAAAAGCAGCCTGGAAGGAAGGGATGAGAAGTGGACTGCTCCCAGGGATTGGTGGTCATTTCCAATCTGCTGCGTCCTCTGGGATAGCCTATTTCCCTTCTGTCTCTCACGCCCACACACCACTCCTGGTGTCCTTAAATCTCAGATAAGTGCTGACACTAAACGTTCTGTCTCAGCAGCTACGTGAACACAAATGAAGACAAAACTCACACAAAATTATTTCAATTTCAGTGTGGCATTTATTTATTGCCAATTCAGAATTAGGAAACATTAGGTAACTTAGACCAAGATTTCAAAAAGGCATGGGGTTTTCATACTCCACAGATAAGATGTATGGGTGTTTCCGTGCGCCCCTGTTTCCGATTATCTTTCCCTTTGGCTTACATGAGAAGATTATGCATCCACAGATGGCCAGATGACTTTCTTTGGCCTTTAAAAATGGGACAGATGTGTGCTTCCTTAGAGAAAGAAGGCATAAATTTTTAAAGCACAGTACTCCACGTCTGTTCATTCTCTTCCTAGGAACCTAAAAAATTAACTAGTTGATAGAAAGTCCTGAGATAACACTCTTCTTACAAAAGCCTGAATGAGTCAGGTGGGGCAGATATTTTCCTCTCAAAGGTGTTCTTAGGGAAAGTGGTGCCACAGTATATTTGAAAGCAAAGTGAATTATAGTCAAAAACCCAAGTGCTCCTGGGAGACTGTCAAAGAGCCAACACTCAACATACACATGGTGGTTTCTGTGGACAGTCACTTTACATAAGAAAGTAGAGTGGTCCAGTACACTTCTTTTTAAAATATTTTATTTATTGTTTTTTATGTCTATGAGTGTATTGCCTGCATGTGAGTAAGTGCACCTGTGTCCTTCAATGGCCATGGATATCAGAAGAAGGCATCGGATTCCTCTGGAACTAGAGTCACGGGTGTTTGTCAGCCACCATCTGGGTGCTGGGAATCAAACCCCAGTTCTCTGCAAGAGCAACAGGTGCTCTTAACCACTGAGCCATCTCTGTAGCCCCTCCAAGACACTTCTTGATGAAACCCACATAGATTAAATATATTTTGGTCCAAATTTTTATGATGCTTTGGAGTTACTACTTAAAATCTCCATGACTCAGAAATTAGTTAGATCCCACAAGTACCCCATTCTGTCTACAGTGATCTTTAAAAGCTGAATTGATGGTTGTTTGCTTATGAAAGTGGTGATGATGGGCACTCTGCTCCCTCCCTGTTCTCTCAATGTCACCTCACACCTCATGGTTTTCACATGCTTATCACACCCCTTTATGACAAACTGGGTGACTTATTCCATCTACTAGTCTAGGCAATAAAATAAAATCTATTTTCTACAATGGTTAAACAATAAAGCCATATCTAGAAACATTTGTCTTTCTACATATGTTCTGACCACCTTCCACCCCAAATTCCCTGCCTCTATCCAGAGGTAAAAATATTTTAGGAGCTTGCCGCATAGTCTCCCAGATTCTATTCCACTTCAAGTTTATATTTGTGTGTTGTAAAACCTTATGCTATGATCCATTCTTGTTTTTATACAAAGGGAATTAGATGACAGGTATTATAAGCATTATACATTGCCATTGAACCTGAGTTTTAGATATGCTGCTTTGCAGAACACACAGAGATCCTCTATCCTATTTATTGCCCATGAAAATATTCTATTGTATGATTGCATCATAAATCAACATCTTTCTGAAGATGACTATTTGACTGACATCCAGGTTTTCACCATTGTTAATGATGCTAATTTAAACACTTTGTATATACACCTTTCTGTATATGTTCAAACATTTCTTATAGGATATATTCTCACTGGTAAAATTATTTAATAGAATGGCAAAGATGCAAATCTTTCTCAAAGTCTGACATAGTGTCCCGTTATTATTCTATAGTCTTTGGATGTTACTAATTTTAAAATCTGTAAATGGCACATTGAATGGACCTTTTTCATACAACAGCACACTTAAGGTGAAGAATGCAGATGGCATCTGGGTGCCACATTTACAGGGAAACCTAAGATATATGGCATCGACTTCAGGGTCAGACAGTGGTGTGCAAAAGGATGAAGATGAGAAACAGTATGCAGTAGTGAAGCATCTGCTCAAACTGTTTCCCTACTACCCTGGAAAACAGATGATCCAGCAAGTGAAGCAACAGCTTTAGACAAACAAAATGGGCAGCAGACACAAGTAATCAGTCTTCCCCATTACTGCCTACCTTTGAGAAGGCATTAGAATAAAGGGGTACACTCATAAAAGAGTCACTAGCTTGTAGAAATAAAGGAACCAGAGTCCAGAAATTCCAGGACTATGAATTAAGAGCTGTGTCTGCTTGCTACTCATTTACAACTTTTGAATAACAAAGGCTAATTAATATAACGCTGTTCAGTAGCAATAAACAAGCCTAGCACCCTTCCATAGCCATTAGAAGAACCCAACCCCATTCAGGAAACATTGCTGTAAAACTAAGCTAACAGACAAATCCTAATTGATAGCTCTATTCAACAAAACAAGTAACCTGTACCCTGAAAATATCAAGGTTCTGAAATACAAGGACACTAAAGATGTAGGACAATTAAATGCAGTATGTGGTCCTGGATTGGCGTAATAAACGTCACATTGGAATAACAGAACAAATTTGAATATGAATTACATAATAGATCAGAATAGTATACATGTTAAACTATCTTAATTTGGTTGTTTCAACACAGTTATAGAAAAGCATCTTTATAGCCGGGCGTGGTGGCACTCACCTTTAATCCCAGCACTTGGGAGGCAGAGGTAGGCAGATCTCTGTGAGTTCAAGGCCACTCTGGTCTATAAAGCGAGCTCCAGGACAGCTGGTACTAAAAGGGAGACCCTGTCTCAAAAATACCAAAAAAAAAAAAAACAAGAAAAAAGAAAAGCATCTTTATTATATGTACAATGTCCAAGATTTTTAATATCACTATAATTACTCTTGATTCAGAAATATTAGTGGTATGCATGTGTCTGTGTGGATATGCCTGAATCATGCCATATATATACATATATATATATTACATATATATATGTATAAATTGCATATATACATAGAATATTAATTTTCTAAAATGTCAGTTGGTGAGAAAGAAAAGAATATAAAAGAACCATGTGTTATAATTTTGTATATATTCAAAGTCTTTCAAAAGAAAGGATTTCAAAGTTGAGTTTTGGAATAGTCATATCTTCTGCCTGATACCATTGAGGTTAAAACCTCTAAATATGGCAAGATCTGAGCAATAAACTAAGGTGGACATTAGGATAATTGAGAGGAAACTATGGATTTCCTTCTTCCATAGAAGTCCATTGGATGTAGGCAATTCATGTCTCAAAAAAAAGACAACCTTGGGGCATGCCTCTTGGCATACAGAGCTGACCAAAAGCAAGTAGGTAAAAGCCTAAACTAATGGTCTCCAGATCACCAGCTTGGAATAAAAGAACAGACTAACTGAAAATAAGCAAATTTCTTCCCCCACATTCCACAATCAAGACGGAGGCTTGAGAAAGATGCTTGGTTCCCAGAGAGGGCACACTATTTTTGTTTAGTTTGTCTGTTGGTTTGTTTGTCGGCTTGCCTCCACTGCAGTGCAAGCGGGCATCAAAGATGTGATAATCCTCTTCCCTCAACCTTCTGATTGCTAGGATTATAGGCATTTAACACCATGCCTAGCCAGGGATACAGTTTTCAATAATGTCTTCAAAGGAGGTCAAGAAGTGTTGGCAGCCTACCACACAATGTGTGCTGTACCACGCCCTAAGGTAGCGCTGACTTTCTGAGTTGCTAGAACAACTACAAGCTGTTTCCCGCCGTTGCCTTTGCATTGGGCAAACTGCGCTCCCGGGCCCGAGCTCTCTGGGCCCGCGCCTTGGGCATGCTAATGAGGCATCGGACGGTGCACCAATCCAGAGCATACCCGAACCCTCTGGACTGCTATATAAACGGTGCTTCTGCCCCATTTCGGGGTCCTTCTCACAAAAGAGCTGTGCACAATAAATATTACCACAGAAGAATCCTGTTGTCCACGTGAAGTTCTTGCCAGCGGGACTACAGCGCGCGGGACAAAGAAGAATCTTGGAAAAACAAGGACCTTGAGAGGTTGGAGAAAACAATGGACCTGGGAGGAAAGGAGAAATATTCTCTTCCCCTAGAGAAAGTTGTTTGCTATCTGCACAGTATAGTTCCCGAATTGCTATGGAAGACCAATTGCTGTGAACCTCATTCTTTCCGAATGCAAATGTTTATACTGTCATTTTATTTCATAGAATTATTGATGCAGAGAAGAGATATAGCAGGAGGTCTTGAGCTCTCAGCCTCTTGGAGTGGCATTGTAAAGTCTGGCACTGATTCTTCTATAAGAAGAGTGCTGAGGGCTGGAGAGATGGCCTAGCGGTTAAGAGCGCCAACCGCTCTTACAGAGGACCCGGGTTCGATCCCCAGCACCCACATGGCGGCTGAGCATCGTCTGTAACTCCAATTCCAGGAGAACTCCAGTTCCAGGGGAATCCGACACCCTCTTCTGACCTCTGTGGCATTGCACGACACAGGTGCACTAACCTGCATGCAGACAGTACATTCATACACATAAAATAATAATAATAATAATAATAATAATAATAATAAGGAAATGNGTCTCAAAAAAAGACAAACCTTGGGGCAATGCCTCTTGGCATACAGAGCTGACCAAAAGCAAGTAGGTAAAAGCCTAAACTAATGGTCTCCAGATCACCAGCTTGGAATAAAAGAACAGACTAACTGAAAATAAGCAAATTTCTTCCCCCACATTCCACAATCAAGACGGAGGCTTGAGAAAGATGCTTGGTTCCCAGAGAGGCACGACGGGTATTTTTGTTTAGTTTTGTCTGTTGGTTTGGTTTGTCGGCTTGCCTCCACTGCAGTGCAAGCGGGCATCAAAGATGTGATAGATCACCTCACCTCTCTGATGCTAATTAGAGCATTTAACACACCATGCCTATCCAGGGGATACAGTTGGTTCAATAATGTCTTCAAAGGGAGGTCAAGAAGTGTTGGCAGCCTACCACAAAAACAATGTGTGCTGTACCACGCTCCTAAGGTGGCGCTGACTTTCTGAGTTGCTAGAACAACTACAAGCTGTTTCCCGCCGTTGCCTTTGCATTGGACAAACGGCGCATCGGAGTACAGCTCTCTGGCCCGCGCCTTGGGCATGTTAATGAGGCATCGGACGGTGCACCAATCCAGAGCATACCCGAACCTCCTGGACTGCTATATAAACGGTGCGTCTGCCCCATTTCGGGGTACTTCTCACAAAAGAGCGTGTGCACAATAAATATATACCACAGAAGAATCCTGTTGTTCCGCTGAAGTTCTTGCCAGGCGGACTAGCTGCGCGGGCAAGTGGTGCCGAAACCCTGGGAACCTGACATTGTCGCTGGCTCCGAGAGGACCCTTCGACTTTGTCGAAGTAGGGTTCAGAACTGTGGGCCAGAGTAAGTTTTTCTTTAATTAAGTTTCTGAGAGATATGCTTGTTCTCTGACGATCTAGAGGGACTTGCCAAGCTTGCCTAATCATTTTATTAGCTGTTGTAATTGATCAAAACTGTAAAAAGAAAATTTAGGGGAGGACAACAAGCCCTGCGGACCTGTCAGGAAAGCATGTTAGAAACAGAACGGAGTGAAAAGTCAGATGCACATTCAAAGAAAAAAAAGTATGCATATAGATATTAACTACAGGTACCTATACCCCATCTAGAGTCCTACAAGATCCCGACATTTAATGATCAGATCTAAGTGAAAAAATTAACCAGCTATCTGAGGATAGGAATTAGAGAGGAAGCTAGCCTGGTACAAAAATGAACATTTTCACCCTGCCGGCGGAAGGACAGGTTAAACGAAGTAAACGGGCCTCATAACATCTCCCGCTTCCCCTGCCTTCCCACCCCGCCGCCTATGCGCCTAAAAAGATGTGTCTACTTCCTTTTGCTCGCCAGAGGTGCGAATGCCATGAGGCAAATGTTCCTAGTTATAAAAAATGCTGATGGTGAGCGCAGTCATCAGCCGGAAACGAGAACTAAGACAAGTTAAGAAATTAGCAGAGTCAGTCCTGCGCCTTATGGAGTAAATGTCTAATTTCACTGTGTCTCAGTAGAGCGATTAGCCAGCACTGCCATGACACCCACGAACTGCAAAGTTGCTAAGGCTTCCCTCCTCACCATGGACAATATCTAGAATGGAAGGCGCTTTGTGCATGATGCTGTCAAGCGCAAGCCCGCTCTAACGCTACAACTGGAGGCGAGGCAGCACCGATGGACATTCGACATGCTTACTGGTCAGGGAGAACATGCTGCGGATCAGACGGCTTCCCGCTTGCGTCTATGGTCAAATATCAACTGCAGCCCTAAGGCGGGAAGGCGTTAACAAATAAAGGGAGAAGTCTCAGACAATTTTAACAAAGATAGTCCAGGCCCTAGTGAGCCCTTCTCGTGATTTTGTTGCTAGGCTCCTAAGAAGCTGCAAGGGAAAATTGTTGGGGACGCAGAACAGGCATTTAGTAATTAATCCAACATTTGGTGACCTGAGTACAAAAGTATTTTAATGGAGTTAACTAAAAATGTCATATGTCTATGACTAGCTGTCTAGTGTTGTTACTGTTCCTCATGTGATCTGATTTTTTGCCATGTGTGTCCTTTGTGTTGGTTTCTGTTAAAAGTGGCCACTTAAAATTCTTTCATTCTATTTGTACACATAAATTAAACTTTACTTTCGACATGGCCTTCTTGAAACTTTTTCAAAGGCTGATTTGAACCCGTGGTTCCTAGTTCGCTACAAAAACTTTAAACTGGTTTTCTAAAGGTTTTATTGTGTTATCTGTTAAGACTAAATAGGCTGGGCGTGGTGGTGCACGCCTTTAATCCTACCCTGTGGGAGACAAAAGCAGGCTGATCTTTGTAAAAGTCAAACTGGTCACAGAGCGAGCTCCAGGACAGCCAGAGACAATGTTGTGTTTTAAAAGTGCATTTGATTCCAATCCTCTGGAGACAGACTGTTGACCTCCACCCTAATTTTGGTGTTAATTAAATAAAAAATTCTTAAATAAAAAAAAAAAAAACTGTTTTATTGTTTCTTTTAGGCCCATCTTCAAGCTGGTGTGTATGTGTAAGTGAATGGAGTTCCTGCTTTCAATTCATTATAGTCCTACAGGTTTAAATCTATATTATAGCTGCTTTAAACAAAGATAGTTCAATTCTAGAAAATGTTTGCTTATACTGTAAAATTTTTAATTGGGTTTATAGGGCATCGTTGAACGCACACATCACACCCTTAAAGCCGTACATTACTAAACAAAAAGGGGGATTGGAAAATGTACCCCTTGCACCAAAAACAATTATCTCAGTAACCCTATTTACTCTAAATTTTTTAAATTTGGATCCAAAGGCCGCTGCCACAGCTGAGCGTCACAATTCCTGGCCAACAACACAAAAAGAATTAGTAAAGTGAAAGATGTATATTCTAAAAAGGAAAAGGCCCGACTCCAATATTTTAAAATAAGATCCAGGGGAGCTATTTTGTGTTTTTCCACAGGAAGAAGAAAATCCAATTTGGGTATCTGAACGGCTGACACAAAAATGTTGGAGGAAAAGGATGGAGAGTGCCCCTGCTACTGTCACTCGATGATCCTGACGGAGATGATGGGGGCAAAAGGGAAACCGCGGCTGGGGAATCTTATAGCATGCCTGAGACCATGCCAGTTCACCATAATATTAAAGTATCTCCCCCACCTCTTCACTACGAATTCCTCCCTAGAGTTACCTTATCTGCCAATGGAAAAGAGATTGCTAGTATTACTGAGAAATAGAAGCCTTCTGCTCAGTGACAGTCGTATGTTTTTTCATTCCAAGCATTCCTTAATCTCTCAAAATATAGCATTAGTCAATCAAAATGTATTATCCTAGACAAACAAACTACAGTCTGGACAATTACCCCAGACCTGTCTGATAATCCCTCTTCCTTGTTATGTTGGTATGTCCATGATTATGGGGTGGTGGCCATTCAAAATATGGGCAACAGACCACCTACCCAACCAAGGTATTTTCCACATTGCATGGGCGCCAGGCCGGAGGCCTGTGGCCGTGGACAGGATCCAGTCACAAACTAGCACATAGGCAAATAAAAACTTATCCTTTGCCGTTTGCTCCCCTGGAATCTCCCAGAACTTGGAGATGTAATGCCTCCATTCTCGCCACTGACCTCGAACTCCTCCAAAGATGTACAAACAGCCCAATCACTCAAACAATTTACCTCCTCTGTAGCACAAGCCTTGGATTTACAAACCCAGGCTAATGCTCAGCTAAAGGCGGACTTATTGTAGTAAACCAAAGGATAAACCTAGGCCAAGAACAAATAGATGTATTGTGGCAGCTGGCCCAGCTTGGCTACAGTGGAAATACCCTGGCCTGTGTGTAACACAGCATCCAATATCTATAAATTCACAAAAGCAACAAATTTGTCTAAACAATTGTCCAGTTATCTTTTAGGAAATTGGACTGGAAAATTTGACAGCTTGAATGAACCAACTTCGCTATGGCTATTGGTCACCATAAACTCGACTAGAGTGGACGCCTCCCTGCTGAAGGACTGGGCTCCTGGATTACTGCTGCCGTCACACTTCAAAAATGGGCAAGGGTGGCAGGGTTTGGCCTATTTCTATGTGGAGGGATTATAACTATGCTCTGGATTATGTGTAGAGCTCCGTGCCCACACTCAGCACAATAAAGTAGTCATTGCACAGGCCTTGCGGCTTTGGAAGCAGTGCTCCTCCCCAAACATTTGGCTTAGTATGCTGGAGAAGTAGTCAATGATGGGTAAGACTGCTGCAAGTATTACCAACCTAAGACAGGGAACAGACCAAAAGCTTTTTTTGTCTGTCCCCCCAGTGACGGGTAAGGATACTCTGCAGAGGCAACCTAAGACAAGGCACTCTCCCAGGCCAATTTTAATAAGTCTCTGAAGGTCATGTCGCAGCTGGGACCAAGAGACCTTGCTGCTATTAAAACAGAAGGGGGGAACTGTTGGCAGCTCTACCACACAATGTGTGTGAACGGCCCTAAGGGGTATGGCTGCTGTTTCTGATTGTAGACAACTAAAAAAAACAAGCCGTTTCCCGCCGTTGCCTTGCATTTGGCAAACTGCGCTCCCGGGCCCGAGCTCTCTGGGCCCGCGCCTTGGGCATGTCTAATGAGGCATCGGACGGTGCACCAATCCAGCATACCCGAACCCTCTGACTGCTATATAAGCGGTGCTCTCTGTCCCCTTTCGGGGTCCTTCTCACAACAAGAGCCTGTGCACAATAAATATTAACCAACAGAGAATCCTGTTGTCGTGAAGTTCTTGCCAGCGGGACTACAGCGCGCGGGACAAAGAAGAATCTTGGAAAAACAAGGACCTTGAGAGGTTGGAGAAAACAATGGACCTGGGAGGAAAGGAGAAATATTCTCTTCCCCTAGAGAAAGTTGTTTGCTATCTGCACAGTATAGTTCCCGAATTGCTATGGAAGACCAATTGCTGTGAACCTCATTCTTTCCGAATGCAAATGTTTATACTGTCAATTTAGTCATAGAATTATTGATGCAGAGAAGAGATATAGCAGGAGGTCTTGAGCTCTCAGCCTCTTGGAGTGGCATTGTAAAGTCTGGAACTGATTCTCTATAAGAACAGTTGCTGAGGGTGGAGAGATGGCCTAGCGGTTAAGAGCGCCACCGCTCTTACAGAGGACCCGGTTCGATCCCCAGCACCCACATGGCGGCTGAGCATCGTCTGTAACTCCAATTCCAGGAGAACTCCAGTTCCAGGGGAATCGACCACCTCTTCTGACCTCTAGTGGCATTTGCAAAACGACACAGGTGCACTAACCTGCAATGCAGACAGTGACATCAGTACACATACAAAAAAAAAAAAAAAAAAAAAAAAAAAGAAGAGTGTTGAGTGGGGCGCATGTAGGCAAAAAAGGGTAGCGAGTCTGTTGGATGTATTGCCCTGAGACTATCCACAGAGCCTCATTATGGCAAGCTATATTTCACTGGACTTCCTCTGGCAAAGAAGTGTGGGCATAGATAATCCCTGCTGCTTCTGAACAGAAATCTTAATCCTCTTGTCCATGTTAGAAATAATCCTCTATCCTGTGAGACCAGTGTATCCCCAATGGAAGCTGTCCCATTAGGCTCCATCAAAGTAACTGAAGGGACATGGGAGAGTCCACCATCAAATCATGACTGATGTATGATGTAAGAAAAAAAAAGTTTGAAGATTTTCAGAAAGAACATTTTGAGGTTATTTAGCATTTCAGAACGACTTAGAACCAGATTTAGGAATGATAACAAACTGTTGCTGTCAAACTGAGAATTTTATATTTAGATGAATTTTAGTCTTAGTTAATTATTCATAGTATATTCTTAAAGATGACTAAAATAGAAGTAAAATATATAACAAATAGTGCATTTGAGTCAGGGAAAATGGAACGAGAAATGAGATCTCAATCAAACTCAAAATAAGAGCAAAACAAATTGAGAGAAATCATAAAATAAAGCGTGAAAAATAGAGCAAAGTAGAAGAAAACATATAAACATATAAACATATAAAACATATAAACATATAAAACATATAAACATACAAAACATATAAACATATAAAACATATAAAACATATAAACATATCAATATAGAATAATAATGATAAATGTAAATGGACTAAACTCATTTAAAAGGAAGAGACAGATTGGATTAAATAAAATAAAATTCGCTATCAACTATTTACGAACAGCACACTCCAAAGAGAAAGATACAGGAAATGTGAGAATAAACAGATTAAAAAATATAGTATGCCAGACTATAATAAACCAAAAGAATGTAGAGATAACTGCATGAAGATGCAGATATTAATCAGATAATAGAGAATTTTAAGACAAAAGTCATTACTAGAAATAGTGATTTCCTACATTGCCTTAAAAATTTTAATTCACAAAAAGATAGTTCCAATATGTGTATGCTATATAATCTCATAAATAGTAAAGAAGAAGGAACACTGGAAGAATTTGACAAACTACATGTTAGTGAAATATTCAAGCACACCTTTTTACAAATTTTCTGAATGAATTTTTGTGTATTTCATACATAACTTCTCAATCAGTCTTAATGGCTTTTACACCCCCCTTCTCCACTGGCCCCTCCCACAGAGCCCCCTCCATCCCACTGGCCCCTCACACAGAGCCCCCTCCATCCCACTGGCCCCTCACACAGAGCCCCCTCTATTACACTGGCCCCTCCCACAGAGCCCCCTCCATCCCACTGGCCCCTCCCACAGAGCCCCCTCCATCCCACTGGCCCCTCCCACAGAGCCCCCTCCATCCCACTGGAATTCATGCATTCTGTCATTTGTTTTAGGGTCTATTGCAAGCACACTTTTTTTGATTGCTAATAGAATTGTAGAAAATTTATGATACAAAAGAAATAATATATTTTTGCTAAGGATGTTTGAACAAAATACACATAGCTATTGCCACACGCATCCTGCTTTCCAGTGTGGTGCACTTTAGTAGTTGACTCCAAATGAAGAAATGCCTTACTTATATGTGATAGATTTCCTAAAGTAGATTTCCTAAATCTAAAAAGATTTTGTAAGTACTCTTTGGTCACAGAAGAGAAGAAAATGAAAACTAGAGCATTACTAGACCTAAATTACGACTTTAAAACTACACAGCTGATGGGGTGAGGCTCCACTTGGCTTGAGCACCATAGGGGTCCAGCCCCCACCATCCCAATAACCTCTGATAAGACATCTTTGATAAGGCTGGGAAGAGCCAACCACCTATTTGCCAAAGTGGGAAATCATATTCTAAAGCAACAAGAGGAACAACAGAAAACTGTGTCTGAGGAAAATTGTAAACTAAAGTGTTAATTTTTGAAAAGAAGACAGTATGAAAATTAATGAAACAAACTTAGGAAATTAGGCAAAAGCAACTGAATAGGCTAAAAGTTAATTTAAGTAAATTAAAATGACCAGCAAAGCCAAAAGGAGGTTCTTTAGAATTCTAATAAATTTGAAATAAATTTGTGGATAATACCCAAGAAAGCAGAAGATCTAAATGGACGACATTTGGAATTAAAAAAATACATTCAAAAGTTAAGAAAGATGAAATTTTGCCAATAAGTTTGAAATTTAGATTATATATGCAGACTCCAAAAGATTAATTTACAAAATCAGAAACCAAGAATAAATAGAATGACTAATATTTTGCAATGCAAGATAGATATGAAATTGGTCACAAGCTTACCACAAAGAGACTAACTATCATGCCAAGATGTTTTCTAAGCAAGTCCCAACTTCTTAAGGAAATATCATCCCAACTGTATACAACTGATCATAGAAAACTGACAAGGAGGGGCTGGAGAGATGGCCTAGCGGTTAAGAGCGCCGACCGCTCTTACAGAGGACCCGGGTTCGATCCCCAGCACCCACATGGCGGCCAAGAACCGTCTGAAACTCCAATTCCAGGAGAACTCCAGTTCCAGGGGAATCTGACGCCCTCTTCTGACCTCCGCGGCACTGCACGACACGGGTGCACAGACCTGCATACAGACAGTACATTGATACACATATAGAAATAAATAAAATAAAAAAATAAAAATAAAAAATAAAAATAATAATAAAAAAAAAACTGACAAGGAGGAAATATCCCCACTTCATTTCATGAAGTCAGTATAAAATTGCATATGGTAGCTCACGCCAGTAGTCCCAGCACTCAAAAGGCTGAGGCATGGGGAGTTCTGTGAGTTCAAACCTGCAGCACTGTCTCAAAACAACAATGAAAGCAACGGTAGACAGCCAGTGAGCTGTTATGGAAGTAATATCAGTGGTTTCATGTTGTAGAAACTATACATACAAGTGGGGAGGCATGGGCACAATAAGACTTCCCACTGTCTTACTCCCCAGGAAGCCATGGACCCCATCAAGGATTGTCAACAGACACTAAGGCATCAGGTATAGACTACTGGGAAAAGCCTAAACAGGAGGACCAGGCAACGCCTTCTAACCCCACCAACAATCTGTCTTAACACAAGTGCAAAGTGGGACAGCATGATCCACAGGAAGTATACCGCCCCACCTAGACAGGCTTCTTATCAAGACCCTAGAGCCTCGTGTCTTTTCCTATCAGTGCACACAGAAAATTTGGGAGAGAGATAAAAGAATCAAGAACAGTAAAAGCAATCGGCCAAAACCTTGGCCCAGTTTCTATAAGTCAGTGACATGGAGAAGAGAAAGGAACAGTGGAAAAGAACAAACAAGTAATAACAAAAAATGACTTTCAGAAGTACATGGAAATATGTGCTGGTGAAATTGCATGACTTCCTTCTTAACACACTCAGGGGGTGGGGAGGGACGACGGCGGCAGGAGAGCAGAAGAGATTTAAACAACCTAAAGAAGGTCAAAGCACTCAGAAAGCATCGTGATAATAAGTAAAATGTACTTTATTAGAAGAATACATGAAATAAGGAAAAATATGATCCCCTCAACAGACACCCAAAAAATGTACCCTAAAAAGCAAACTCTAGGAATTGTTAAAGTCCTCATCATCCTACAAATGCAAAGAATACGCTATTCACCTGAGGGTTAGAGGGTTTATATACAACAAAAGACAAAACTACATCAAAATATCATATTTAATAGAAAATGTTGGTAATCTCTTCTAAATAGGAACAAAGTAAGAATGTCCTCTCTTGTTACTTCTTTTCAGATGTTTGTCGTATGTTCTAACCAAGACAGAACATACAGCAACATACATACAAATCCACAGAGTTGTAACTGAACCAATGGGTTATCTGTTCAACAACAGTTTGTTTATTAAGATTTACTTATTTATTTTTATTTTATGTGTATACGTGAGTGCCTGCAAATATGTACATACGTGTTGCACTTGGCTGGTGCCCACAGAGGCAGAAGAGGCCACCAGATCCCCTGGAACTGCAGCTACAGGGAGTTGTCAGCCACCATGTGGGTGTTGGAAACAGAACCTGGGTCCTCTGCGAGAGCACTCAGTGCTCTCAACCACTGAGCCGACTCTCCAGCCCCCAATCAACAATTTTAAATGAAAGTATAAGAAAGGAGCTGGAAAGAAACTACTACACATTTAGAAATCATGTCTGTCTGCCTACAAAGTACCAAAGAATCCCCTGGCCAACATCCCCCTGGTAGAACAATCCATTGCTGATGTCAGAGCAAGGCCCCACAAAAGGTAAGGGCTCCTTGCCCCTAAGTTGGGATACCTGCAGGAGGAGAGGCGATAAGACTCTGCTGCCGAAGACCTGATGTTAACATGGGAGGGATGTATTGAGACCGCACATGCAAGTGTACAGATGGCCTCTGGAATGCCAGAGAGTGTTACCAAAGGCCACTAAACCAATAAATATGGGTCTCCCTGAGTCAAGCAAGACTCCACCGTCAGCACCAGCTACACCTCACCTGCCTGGAAATACTGTGCAGCAGAGGCAGCCATGTGCCTGTATATCCCAAATCTAATTGGCTATTGGCTCTCTCCTTGGAAGAATAACCCATGGCTGATGCCACAAGCCTACATCCTCTACAGGTTAGGAGATGTTATAAGCCACAGTAAGACCCTGTCATATTTATCAGGGGGTAAAAATGTAATTCATGGATTAACATATCATCCAAACATATGTGTCTATGCCAAAGTAACCTACCATAACTATTAGTGCTGCTTAAATACCTATATATCTAATTGCTTGTGCTTCATTAGTAGGATCGAAAGGTTACTCCTGAACAAACTGTCAGCCCATCAAAGGAAACAGCCAGAATTGATCAGAATCCAAGTCAACAGCTCCAGAGAGAGAGGACAGTTTTACTTCTCATCCACCTGTGCCCCTTTTCTAAGCCTAGGGAACAATCTGCAGAAGAGGGGGCGTGGTAGAATGTAAAGGCTGCGATTGGGGTGAATGGTGAAACTACAGCGATGTAGTCTGGACACTCATTTGATCAACTTGATTGAACAAACAACCTGTCACCCCCCACTGAATGGTGGGACTGTGGGGGTTTGGGCACAACAGTCTGTAGATTGGTTTTGCACGAAGGATGCTTATACTCATGGATTATCACTTATAGCTAAAAAAAAAAAAAAAAAAACCTGAAAGATGCAGGACAGTTATGGCAGAATACATGATCTGGGATGGGGTGGGGGTGGGGGGGAAGGGAAAGGGAAATATGCCTGATCTGAATTGGAAAATGATGTACGAAATGCACAAACCATCAATAAAAATTAAATTAAAAGAAAAAGTACCAAAGAATCAACAGATGAATTATTAGAATTGATAATAGTTCATTAATAATTCCAATAAAATCAATATGAAAAAATTCATCATAATTATATAGACCACAATTTTAGATAATCCTCCCAAGAATGAATTTAACAAGACATTTTATGAAAACATTTACTAAATTCCACTGAAAGATATAAATGACCACTTTCCTAGTCTATGTTCATGGATACAAAATGTCAGCATGATAATTCTCCTCAAATGAAGCCATACTTCAATGCAATTAGATGTAATACTAAGTATCAGTAGCATTCTTAAAGGTACTTACAGAATATATTCAGTCTGTGTTTCCAGACTGCTGTCAGGTGACACAGCAGTAAGGAGAACTGACTCTTCATCTCCCAGAAGCTATCGATTGCCAACAGATACTCAGCTACAGCTGGGGCTTCTTGCCAACCTTCCCCATTCATGCTGGGGTTTTCTCTGGCTTGCGTTGGCATGTGTCTTGGAGCTGCTACAAGCATGGTGGGTTCATATGAGCAACTACCCTGTGGTTTTTCAGACAACACAGTATCCTTGTATTCCTCCACCACCTCTGACTTTTACAATCTCCCCCCACCTTCCACAGTGACTCCTGAGCCTTGGGAAGAGAGGGTGTGAAACAGGTGCCCCATTTAGATCTGAGCATTCCACAGTCTCTTATTCTCTGTACATCAACCATTTGTCCAACTCTGGGTTAATTGCCATGTGTTGCAAGAAGAAGCTTCTCTGGTGAGAGATAAGAGATGCACTGATCTATGGGTAGAGCAATGAATCATTAAGAGTTAATTTACGCTATGTCTACTTAGCAGAGTAGTAGTAGCAGGTTCTCTCCTGTGGCCCGATTAGACTCAATAGACCTTTTTAAAAAGAGACGAAAAATAACGTAATCTCAGATAGAGATGGAAGCTCTGTTTACATCATTTCAAGCCACTAGCGTCACACAGATATGTTCATATCTCATAAGGGAATAGAAACTTGTACTTTACATAATAAACAAGTCAGATAATGACATGGTCCTAAACAAAAAGTTAAGGATGTGAACTGACATACATAATCTCATCAATATAGTATGTTTATGTACAATCAGTTTTAATTACTGACATAGCCATGTTATGTAGTACTAAATTGACAGCCATATACTTACAGCATATTATGCAAAAATTCTTCATACACTGGTTTATATAAAGCCAGGTCAATCTACATAACTTGGTACAGATACAGAAATCCTTACATAAACTGATGTAAAATCAGACAACGAAGCATTTGCATTATTATCTAAAGTTATAGACATATTTACATAATCTTAACAAAATGCAAGGTAGCATAATCCATTTTATAAATATGCCTTTGGCAGATATATTTAGATAATCCACCAAAAGATTATGTGTTAGACAGACAGATTAAAGATGGATAGATGAGAAATGATAGATGATGAAGATAGATGATAGATAGATGATAGATATGTTGTTATAATCCTATATGAATACATTCATGTTTATTTAACATTATATAGTACATTATAGATATAAATAAACTACTAGCTATTTGAGTATAGAAATACATCTTATGTAATTTTATAATCCAAAACACAGATACATTTATACTATTACACACATAAATTAACATAGTTAAATAAACTCAATTATAACCATAAATGTGGAATCAAAATCCTGATCAGATATATTTTTTAAATCTAGTTAATAATCCTATCCAGTCACAAAAATCTATGCTAAACAGCTTAAAATCCTTTATAGTTGTATAGAGAAATAGATGATGGTGTAATCCTGGACCCAGATTTGGATCCAGGTTTACACCTTTAATCCTGTCTAAATCCACCTCTGACCTCCTGCAGCCATATCTTCCTACTTCCATTGCCAACCACACAGCTCCATCTGCAGCTACAGTGTAGCTCCATCCATAAGCAGACCATGCAGAAAACAATACACTCATTATCTGATCACATTTATTACTCCTAATAAATCAAAACTGAATTCCTAAATACATGTACATACATATACCTAATCCTCACATAAATAAACACAGATTGATATCTAATGATATGTATACATGTGTCCTAAATCACACACACACACACACACACACACACACAGATACACACACGTGCATGCACAGATCCTTTATATTTGGACTCTAAACACATCTATGTAGTACTACACATACTTAAATTGCTACAATAATACTTCCACTTCTATACTTGATCCTATACATAAATGTGGTTTAATGTATAGCATTATTCTGTTCACACATAGGTTATCATGTGGAAGAAGTTGTGTGGTTTATTTCAAAAAAACTTTAATATAGTATATTAAATATATATAGTTTCTCATTCTTTTCATACTTAAAAATATTTTGTCACTGGTTTTCCAAATCAACTGATATGCATATAATTCATTCTCTAGGTGGACATTATTTCTCTTTCTCATTTTTGTGACTACTAACAGTGGTATGTACTATCTTTCTGTAGCTTTTGTTTGAGATAGTTTTCCCAGGAGTGAATTTCTGGGTCAAAGATGCACACTATTTTTTTTTTTTTTTTTTTTTTTTTTTGTCCTTTTGAGACAAGGTCTCCCTTTAGCTCCAGCTGTCCTGGAACTTGCTATGGAGACCAGGCTGGTCTTGAACTCACAAAGATCCGCTTGCCTCAGCCTCCCAAGTGCTAGGATTAAAGGCGTGCACCACCACACCCAGCTGCACACTATTTTAATGTATTGTCAGATTGCTTTCCAAAAAACGATTGAGTTTACCTTGCCACCAACAGTTATAGATCGTTTTTTTTTTGTTTGTTTGTTTTGTTTTTTTTCCCAGTGACGGTGATGATGATAATAGTGGTGATGAGGATGAGAATGAGGAGGAGGACAATGATGATGATGACAATGATTGGCAGTGGATTGAACCAGAGTGTACACTCAACACATACTATGATGAGCTATACACCTGCCCCCTATTTCAGGATTAAAGATTCTGGTTCCCTGATTATTACTCATTTCAAGCTTTGCTTTGTTGCCATTTGGAGTGCTTGCATCAGGAACTGCCAGTGTGTATCTTCTCTTCACTTTTTCTATAGAGTGCTTTTTATGTGTCTCATGTGTTCTAGTTAAAATTGTACCTTTATTAAGAGATAATTTTAAATGCTCCTGCACAGAAAAGGAAACTATCCATAAAATGAAGACAGCCCACAGAATGAAAAAAAAAAATCTTTACCAGCTTTGCACGAGACAGGGGATTAATGCCCAAGGATCTCTATAGTGCTGCAAAAATCAAACACCCCAAATCATCCAATCAATAATTGGGCTAGTGGAGTAAATAGTTCCCCAAAGAAGAAATACGGATACTGCAAACGTGTTCAAGATCTTTAGCCAGTGCAAATTAGAACTGTTTTAAGATGCCATCTCACCCTACTCGGAATCGCTATCATCAAGGAACAGGTGACAAAAACTCTGGTGAAGATGTAGGGAAAGACAAACTTTTATTCACAGCTGGTATGAATGTAAATGTTGGGAGCCACTATGAAATAAATCAGGAGGTTCCTCAAAAACCTGAATGTAACGACCATATGACCCAGCTATACCTCTCCTGGGCGTGTGCATAAGGCTGTAAGTCAGAATACTTACACATCCCTGTTTTACTGCCTCAGTATTCACAATAACTAACTTGCTTAGATGTTCATCACCATAAGAGTAAGGAAATGTACATGTACACAATAAGATTTTTGTTTGTTCCTGAAACTAGGTCTCATTTAGCCCCAGCTGGCCTTGAACTCACTGTATTGCCAAGATCTTTGAACTCCTGATCCTCTTGCTTCAACCTCCCAGGTGCTTGGATTACAGGCATGCGTCATCATGCCAACTACATGCGTCATCATGCCAACTACAGGCATCATCATGCCCGACTACATGCGTCATCATGCCCAACTACATGATGCCCGATGACTACATGCTGGCGTTTTAGGTGCTTGGATTACAGGCATGAGTCATCATGCCCGACTACATGCTGGCGTTTTAGTCAGCTGTAAAGGAACATGAAATCAGTACCTCTGCAGAAAATTGATAAAACTAGAAATCATTATGCTAACCATATATTTTCTCTCATATGCAGTGTGTGTGTATATCACAAAATAAGGGCCTGTGCCAAGTAGGCTGACCAGCACCCGCCCCCAGGACCCTCCGGTCTGGACACCCCCCCACACACAAAACAGCATTTAGAGAACACAAATTAGACTTAATAGGCCTTAAAAAAATAGAGGATGTGGGGCTGGAGAGATGGCCCAGTGGTTAAGAGCGCCGACCGCTCTTACAGAGGAGCCGGGTTCGATCCCCAGCACCCACATGGCGGCTGAGAACCGTCTGAAACTCCAATTCCAGGGGAACTCCAGTTCCAGGGGAATCTGAGACCCTCTTCTGACCTCCACGGCATTGCACGACACGGGTGCACAAACCTCCATGCAGACAGTACATTGATACACATACAGAAATAAATTAAAAATAAATTAAAAATAAATTTAAAAAATAGAGGATGTGAAGAAGGTAGGAAGGTGAGGTGGATCGGAGAGGAGGTGAGGAAGGGATCTGAACATGATCAAAACACATTGTATGATATTCTCAAGGTATCAATAAAATATTTTTAAATATTAAAACACTAAAAATAAAAATAAACTTTAAAAAACAGGCTTGAATACATAAATGGCTTTGGAATTCTTAGATTAGATCCTTAATGTTAGGTTTATAGGAAATCTTAAGCATATTCATACTTAAACAACACTCCCAGCCCCTCTACATGGACCTCTACAGGTGGGGCCTGAGGAAGCACAGGTAACTCTAATCTGTGGTTGTGGGTGGGACACACTGGTGCATGGTCTGGGACAGTAATAACATCCAACAGTTTGTTTAAGTAAATGCAAGGCAAGAGGCAGCTGCAGGCCTGGACAGTGCGCTCTCCTCCATGGAGTACAGCAGGCCTGGACAGTGCGCTCTCCTACACGGAGTACTGCAGGCCTGGACAGTGCGCTCTCCTACACGGAGTACTGCAGGCCTGGACAGTGCGCTCTCCTCCATGGAGTACTGCAGGCCTGGACAGTGCGCTCTCCTCCATGGAGTACTGCAGGCCTGGACAGTGCGCTCTCCTCCATGGAGTACTGCAGGCCTGGACAGTGCGCTCTCCTACATGGAGTACTGCAGGCCTGGACAGTGCGCTCTCCTACATGGAGTACTTACTGCTTCAGTCGGTCTCCAATAAGATGTTCACTGTTTCATACTCCTTTTAAAACTGGCCTGTGTTGATGAATTTACTTTTCTGAGAATTAATCTATTTCCTCTACATTTTAACCTTGCTTCTGAGATGAATGTAGTACTCTCTGGAAATTCCTGCTTCTGGATTCTTATCACTCCAAATTTTTCAACCCTGATAAAATATGTGATAAAATAAAACATTTTAAGTATAGAGTAAATTATATTAAATATGTATGATTTTTTTATAGAACAATCATCTTCATCCATCACTAGAACCCATCTTACAAACAGAAACTCCACAACTCCATCAACATAAGTCACTATTCCGCCCCATCCCCCTACAGCCTCCGTCAACCACCATTCTATTGCCTGTCTCTGTGAAGTGGACAGCTCTGGGTACATCATATAAGTGAAGTCACATGGCATTGGCTGGTTGGTATCTGGCTTATTTCACTTAGCACACTGTCCTCAAGAATCACCCATGCTGTAGCATGTGTCAAAAACCCCTTTCCTTTTAAAGGCTGAGTTATTCCATTGAATTATTTGAACCACAACAGGCATCCGTCAATCAACATTTGGGTTGCTCCTGCCTTTTAGAGCTAAGAATGCTCATCTTTTTTATAATTACTCTTTATCTTGTTTATATTTTTCTCTCCTTCTTACCCCAAATCCAGATATTTCAAGAATATGTTTTAAATCTATTTATCCTAGGATTTAGTATCACATCTTTATTAATCCCCACTTTTAATTTTCTTTAGATTTACTTAGCTTTTAGTTAACTGCATATGAGTCATGCTTAATTCTTCCTTCACTAAGCTTTCTAGTTTAAAACAAATCCCTAAAGCAATTTCTTCCCCCTCTACAAGAGCTATGACATAGCCGTTATATTACACAGTGAAAGACAGTTTACACCTTCCCTTTTAATTATTCCTTGATTCACATCACTTCACAATTTATTTCTTATTATCTTGAGTGATACCAGTCAATGAACACATTTTTTAGTCATATTTACTAGGCAGAATTAGTCAGGTGATCTTACCACATACTCCCCTGTCCTGTGACAAGAAAGCATCAGTGACTTACCAGATGTTACGGTTTGGTTTCTGTTGCTGCCATAAATACACTGACTAAATTTGACTAAAACCAACTTGAAGAGAAAATGGTTTGGGTTATTTTTTTTTCTTCACATTTCCGGGTCATAGTTCATCAATGAGGAAACTCACGGCAGGAACCTAGAAGCAGGAGCTGAAGCACAGACCATGGAAGACTGCTGTCTACTGGCTTGCTCCTCTGACCTGTGTCAACCTGCCCTCTGACTCAACCTAGGACCACCTTCTCAGGGGCAACACCACCCACAGTGGGCTGGGTCCTCCCACATCATTCAAGAGTCAAGAAACTGCCTCACAGAGTTGCTCATAGGCCAGTCTGATAAAGGAAATTCCCTAGTGGAGGGTCCGTCTTCCCAGGTGTGCCAAGCTGATGACAATTAAAGCTGCTGGCACACCAAAGGAAGGCTCTGCTCCCTGTCACCAAACCATCCCTACACTGGGAGATGGCAAGATGCCCAAGTCATTGTGCTTGGGTAGAGCTCTCTTTTCACTCAAAATAGTTTTTACTTTACAAACTCACTTACTGTTTCATGTCAAATTATTTACCTGCTTTGGGCGGGGCAGTTAAGAGTACTAAGCTAATCAACCGTGCCTCTTATTATTTCATGTTCCTATTATCCATCTTTCCATGTTTTTCAGCATCATCTGGCTTATTATCTTGGTTTTAGTCTCTGCTTTTGTTTATATTTGTTCTTGTAACTTGTTTTCCACTCTTTTGATCTCAAGCTTTCTTTACAATTAAACATGTTTCTTAAAAACAGGATGCAGTAGGATTTTTAAAAATTACAATCTATATTTATTTTTAATGAAAGAATTCAGCCTTTTTATATTTAATGCAAAAACTGAGCCATTCAGTTGAATTCTTTCCATCCTTATGTTTGCTACTCATCAAGCATCACTGCCTTCTGTTTGTTCCCTTTGGCTTATTACAGTCCTAGGTTTAATCAAACAACTATTGATTCCATTCTTCATGCCTTTTTAATGGAGTGCATAGTCTGGCTTTTTCCACCACTGATTACCTTTTCTCTCTAAGCTTTCCTGATCATATGCATGTGACTTTACTAAGGATACAGACTTTTTTTTCCAAGCAATGGACTTTTCTCAACCCAGATGGGCTTGGCTCATAGATTCAGATGCTGGACACCCAACCTGAGAGAGTGGTGCCCTCTGGGCATATCATGGGTAGAGCCAATTTCAGGGGCAGGCATATTCCTGGCCCATCCCTCTGACCCAGTCAACTAGATGACCATGTGTCATTCATGTGCCGTTCACATGATTGGGGGGAAATCACACTTTGAAACCCCTCCTCTTTTCATCTTAGACTTCTACCTTGTTAACTGCTAATATTGGTTGGTCTGTTGACCACTAGTGCTGGACAGTGTTGCTAGGTACCAGCCTTGCAAGGGTTGCTGGTCTCCAACCTTGGCTAGTGTCTTGCCAACTTGTAGTTAACCTATACTGCCTCTGTAGTCTAACCCTGGACCTCTTCCCCTTTATTGCCAATGGAGAGATAACTCCTGCTTGATATTTTTCAAAAAAACAGAAACCTTTCAGAAATGCTAGCACTGTGTTCATGGGCAACAGACAAAATGCTCTTCATAGATTGTTACAAACTCAGTGTTTCCTGAACACCTACTATGTGTCATAGACTGCTGAGATACTGCACATACTGAGATACTGAGAGACTTCAGTGTGCACAGAGCTGGGCCACAATCAGGGAGACATGAGAGAATCATTGAGAAGCTGAGTAGGGAGAACAAATGTCAGGAGACTTGAGAATGTGAAAGAAGCAGAAGTTCATGGGGACGGGGAGGCCTGGAGCAAGCCTGCCCCCACCCCAGAAGGAGCTGCCTGCGGACTTGCAGTGAACAGAACTATAACAGCATGACTTTTTTCTAATATTTTATTATTTTTTTAACATTTTTATTGAAGTTTTGTGCATTTCATATATCATTTCTCATTCCAATCTAGTTCATCTCCCCTTCCATGCCCCCCCACCCCACCCCTCCCAAGTTCATGCACCCTGCCATTCCTTGGGGTTTTGGTTGGTTAATTTGATTTTGTTGTTGTTGTTGTTGTTGTTGTTGTTTTGGTCTTTTTGAAACAGGGTCTCCCTTTAGTCCCAGCTGGCCTGGAGCTCACTATGTAGGGCAGGCTGGCCTTGAACTCATGGAGCTCCACCTGCCTCTGCCTCTGCCTCCCAGGTGCTAGGATTAAAGGTGTTTTTTTTTTTAATTTTTTTTTATTATTTATTAATTTTATTTATTTCTGTATGTGTACGAATGTACTGTCTGCATGTAAGTCTGTGCACCCGTGTCGTGCAATGCCGCGGAGGTCAGAAGAGGGTGTCGGATTCCCCTGGAACTGGAGTTCTCCTGGAATTGGAGTTTCAGACAGCTCTCGGCCGCCATGTGGGCGCTGGGGATCGAACCCGGGTCCTCTGCAAGAGCGGTCGGCGCTCTTAACCGCTAGGCCATCTCTCCAGCCCAGTTTTTTTTTTTTTTTTTTTTTTTTTTAAGACAAGTTCCCTCACTCTGTAGCTGAGACTGGTCTGGTTCTTACTAATGTAGCTAAGACTGACCTTGGACTCACACCAATCCAAATCCATAAGGCTTTTAATAGACACAGATGTAATACAGATTATCAGTGCAACAGTCTAATGTAGGAACTATAGAAAGAGACAAACTATCACTTGCTGGTGACACAGTTATTACTCGAGACTCTACCAAAGACCAGCGAGGTAGCTGTTCCTATGGTCAGTTACTGCTATCCTTGGCATCTGAACTTCCTTTAGTTATCCTACTTAATGCTTTTTTTTCTTTACAATTAGGGGTTCCTCCCAAACTTCGGAGCTGCCTTAAAGATCCAAGAAGCTATCCTGTGGATTAAGAATTTACTTGCTTCTGTAGTTTTCAAAATGCAAACGGGGTGGGCGACATAGCCCCAGGGGGTATGTCCCTGTCACCAACCCTAAAGACCTCCATTGAGAGGGGAGAACCAACTGAGCCCTGCAAGTTGTCCTCTGACCTCAATACACACACACACACACACAAACACACAAACACACACACACACACACACACACACACGGCATGAGTGCATCCATGCACACACATACAGGCACTCTAGATAACTAAGTTATAAAGAAATAAGTAAAAATAAATGTAAAACATACAAAGAAAGGAAATTTGAAAGTAACAAGAAGGCTAAAAAGAGTAGACATTGTAATAAGAGAACTCACTAACAGAAGGGGTTCTCTGACAGAAGACCTCCCGCTCTCAGGAGAGAAGCATTGATGCTGCCTTTGAGAAGGAAACAGCTTCCCATTGGAGGAAACCTCAGATGACCTCAGGTCCCTTCTGGATCATCCATGATTCAAAAATATGAATTCCTTTGTTATTATAACTTGATAGATTAATTGATGCTGGGGTGTGTGTGTGTGTGTGTGTGTGTGTGTGTGTGTGTGTGTGCTTGAAATGCTGATACAGGAAACCCTTTCCTGGGTCTGGCTATGTGACTGTGTGATAGCAGTTTAGGGAAGGCAGGCCTCATGACTTGAACTTCCAAATGTGGTTTCATGCTGTGATACAGTGCTTGGCCTTGGCCTTGATCCAAGTCCACCATCACTACCCTTCACTCTGGGGTAGAATCCTTATTAACATTGATCTGATGTTCAGTTTCTTTCCAGAAACATCTCCCACATATGTTTCCATTTTCTATTTAGACTCAGATTACTCTATGGCTGTTTTGTTCCCAGGTCTCAAGGCAGAACAAAGCAGTTCCAGAGATCATGGGAAACTGCTCCATACCTAGCCTTCTGCAAAGGTCTGGGCTGGGCTGTGGTTCATGAGCTGGTCTACATTTGCAAAACTCTTCCAGACTTGTCTTGCTGAATTTCTTGCCAGGAAATTACTTGATAACTTATGTTTGTGATTAGAAAGAATAAGCCTTCCTTGAGTAGTGTGTGTGCATGTATGTGTGTGTGTGTGTGTGTGTGTGTGTGAGAGAGAGAGAGAGAGAGTATGTATTATCAGATGGACTTTTTTATGTTCAAGATATTTGCAAAGAATTCTTTATATTGCCCATAAAATACAAAATAAAAATTTCCTGACATTCTCTCCAAGGTTGTAAAAGAAAAGTTGCAGCCACATGTGCAACCCGTGACTCCGTCCTGCGATCATGCTCTGCAGGAATTCTGGGGTTCACAGGCCAAGAAAGGATAAAGAGCTGATCGTCAATGCTCTGACACTTCAGCAGTGGAGAAGCAGTTGCCCAAGTGCCAATTTGCAAAATCCAGGCCCAGGTCGAGCCAGACAGTGAGCCCTTTGAAGGAAAAACAGATTTCAGTGACTATATGTGTAATTATTATTCACCCACATGATGACTGAATAAAGAAATGTGTTGGCCTTTCTGAGGCCCAAAGTGCTAAACCTCAGCTGACTGGGTACACTGAACCCCCACACAGATGTGCTTTCCACTTGCCCCAAAATCCAGTCCAAAGCAGTCAGTGAAAGAGGCACTAGCAGGAGGCCAGAGGCCAGGACCACAAGGTAAACACACTATTAGCCAGGCATACGTGTCCCCAATGGAGATTCAGGACTATTCCCTTCAACAACTCTGCCCTGTTGGCCCTCCCGCCTAAGCTCTTGCTTTCATCCGACCACAGTTATCTCTACCTCTCTAACCCAGCATCCGTGTTCCTCTACAACAAAACCATACACACCCTTTGTCTCCTAGTTTTTCTAAGGCAGGAACCAAAAGGAATGAAGAGTCCCAGTGTTCTCATGCCAGGTGTTTATAATAACAACACAAATCAATGAACCAAATTCAGAATTATAAGTGATAAATAGAGTCGGTTTCCAAATGTGGCTGAGCAACAGGCCTCCCCTGCTTTTCTCTTTGTTTAATCTCAGGGCAGAAAAAAATAATGATTAATGAAGCTTAGAATGTTAGTGCGCTTATAATCTCAGCACTTGGGAGGCTGAGGCAGGAGGATTTTAAAGAGTTCCAGGCCAGCCTCTGCTACACAGCAGAAGTCTATCTCGCACAAACACAGAGAACAATGGACTATGATCCCTGCTAGCGGGGCTCTTCATTCCCCACAAACACCACCTTCCCAGGTTGTCTCAGATCTTCAGGTTGGAAAACCACATCCCTGATTCTAGCTCAGTCCATCCACATTTCAACATGGGCACTCAAAAACACACTTCATGAGCAGGGAGCCACTTCCCCAAAAGCCACTGCTATGCACACCTGTGTGATGGTTAGTCTTAACTGTCAACCTGACACAATCCAAAAATCACTTGGGAAAGGAGTCATAGCAAACTGTAGCCTAGATTAGGAGGCAGGAGTATGCTATTATGTTACCTGCTCTTGTGGACAGCTCCATTCCCTAGGAAGAGGGTGCTGCACCACATAGGAGCTGAGAACGCATGCTGAGAGCAAACTTGCATGCATTCATTCTTCCTCTGCTCCTAACTGTGGACTAGCTACTTCAAATCCATGCTGCCTTGATGTCCACAGTGATGGACTAGAACCACCAATACTGAGATTAAATAAACCCTCTCCTCTTGGTTACTTTTGTTAGGTTTTATCACAACAGCAAGAAAAGAAGCTAGGACAAAAGGCAAATGACATTATTTAAATCTTTAAAACTCAGAACTCTACAGTTTGCAGAAAAGTCAATTCATAGTAGCCAGGAAATCCACAATTTTCTCTACAATTACTTTTAATTCTCCATAGATGCCTGTAGGTTGGCCACATCTATTTATTTCCCATGGATTATCATGACTCAACCATTCATTTGTTCACTTTGTCAATCTGTGCATGTGGACTTGGCCTGCACTGCCCTACGGAGATGCCATGGTGGATGTTGTCTTGATGCACCAGGTTGGCTGCAGGAAGCTGCTCCATTGGTTAATCATCATCAGGAATCACTTTCTTTTTCTTTTTTTTTGGGGGGGGAGTATTTTTGAGACAGGGTCTCCCTTTAGGTCCCAGCTGGCCCAGAGCTCACTCTGTATACCAGGCTGGCCTTGAACTCACAGAGATCTGCCTGCCTCTGCCTTCTGAGTGCTAGGATTAAAGGCGTACGCCACCATGCCCAGCCAGGAATCACTTTCAATCAAATTCAGTTACCATAGGACTTCATTTGAAAAAGACACATGTCCTCAGAGGACAGTTGAAAAGGTGCTCCTTGAAGGGTGGCTGTGGCAGATGGCTGGAAGTAAACCTGCACTGTAGCACGTTTTGGTTCTGAAGAAAGGAACAAGGCTTCTGAACCAAGTCATTCCTGCTTGTTGACCTAATGTCACCAGGTGGTGAGCTATCTTTGTTCAACACTGCTATAATTGTACAGTACAAACCGGGCAGTCTATATTGAAGAGGAATTCATTTGCCTCATGGTTCTGGAGGCTAGAAGCCCTGGATCATGCTGTTGGCACCTGCCAGGCACACAGTGAGAGCTTTGTGTTCCGTCACCACACGGCAGGGGGCAAGCAAAGGTATCTGATGCTGTGCTATGACGCTGTCACCTGCAGAGCTCTCAGAACTCTTCATAGTTCTCCTGTGACGCACATGGCCCAGTGACCACCGGCCGGATATGCCTGGACGGGAGCTGGAGAACTGTGCTTGCTTTTTTTAATAGAACCACTTAATGGCCCACCTTCATGACCTCATCCAATCCCAATTTTTCCAAAAGCCTCACCTCCGAATATTCTTAAGATAAGAATTTGAGGACTAAGTTTCCACTATATACATTTCTGTGGAACACCTTCAAACCAGAGCCGAATCCCAGTCAGTCACAGTGACTATAAAGATGGTATAACCTGATGGTTAGTTCTTATCCTAGGCATCAAAAAACTAAAGAATCAAGAAAAACAGCCATAAAACATTTTATATCTAACATGATTCTTTTAGAACAAAAATAAAATAAATGTATTCTATTTACATTTATGAAATTGAGAGACAGAGAGAGAGAGAGAACTACTAAAAGACAAAATGAAGGCAACCATATGCCCCATCCAGTCAGTCACTTGCCATGCAAGCCTTGTGACCTGTGTTATCCCTAGAATCCATGTAAATGTAGAAGAAAAAGAACGGACTCCACAAAGTTGTCACTTGCCTTCCACACATGTTCTATGGTGCACATGTGCCCGCATATAAATCATACACACAAACAAGGGTAATAAATTATTTAAAAATTATTTAAAAGTCCAAGTCAACAACTCCAGAGAGAGTGGACTGTTTTACTTCTCATCCACCTGTGCCCCTTTTCTAAGCCTAGGGAACAATCTGCGGAAGAGGGGGCGTGGTAGAATGTAAATGCTGCGATTGGGGTGAATGGTGAAACTACAGCGATGTAGTCTGGACACTCATTTGATCAACTTTATTGAACAAACAACCTGTCACCCCCCACTGGATGGTGGGGCTGTGGGGGTTTGGGCACAACAGCCTGCAGATTGGTTTTGCACAAAAGATGCTTGTACTCATGGATTATCACTTATAGCTAAAAAAATGAAAAAAAAAACTGAGAGAAAGATGCAGGACAGTTATGGCAGAATGCATGATCTGGGATGGGGTGGGGCTGGGGGGAAAGGGAAAGGGAAATATGCCTGATCTGAATTGGAAAATGATGTATGAAATGCACAAAGCATCAATAAAAATTAAATTTAAAAAATATTTAAAAAATTATTTTCAAATCCAAAATTGCTATGTGGATTCCAGCCACTAAGATTTATCAATTATGATCTAAATCTGACATACTACATACTACCTCTGCCTGGGCTTAGAAAAAGCCTCTTGCCTTTGGTGTCGCACGCCTTTAATCCTAGCACTGGAGCAGAGGCAGATGGATTTTTGTGAGTTCAAGGCCTGCCTCCTCTACATAGTGAGTAGTTTCAGAACAGACAAAGCAACAGGGAAACCTTGTCTCAAAACTCAAAAAGACAAAAAAAAAAAAAAAAAAAAGAAGAAGAAGAAAAGAAAAGAAAAAGCCTCTTGAGAATGAGATGGAGGATGGCCCTAGAGACGGGGCTGGAGAGAGGGATCAATGGTTAATAGCACTGGCTGCTCCTGCAGAGGACCTGGGTTGGGTTCTAAGCACCCTCATGGCAGCAAGCAACCCTTTGGAACTCGAGTTCCAGAGGCTCCAATGCCTTCTTCTTCCCTCCATGAGCGTACTTTCACACATGCAGGCAAAACACTAATGCAGATAAAATGAAAATAAAGAAATAAAACAATTTAAAGAGCTCTTGAGTCTCGCCTTCACACCCTCTGCTTCCTCTGTCTTCCACCCACCGTTCTATACACTTGTTTGATGCAAGATAGGCAAAGGATGGCTCTGGCCATTGGCTAGGTTTGTGGAGCCAATGAGCAAAGAATAAGCTTCACGTTTTTTAAACAGTTGAGGGGAAGAAAGTTTGTTTTGCAACATATGAAAACTATGTGGCATTTAATGGCATCTTACCTTAGACAGTGTGACTAACTTGCTTCCTCACCGCTCCTCTACCCAAGAAGCTTAGCTTCATCCGGAAATGCCGGGAGTCTTCAGTCTGTTTCATGTTGCTTAACTGAATATCATAGACTGGGTAATTTATACAGAAAAAAGATTTCTTCAGCTCCTGAAGGCTGGGAAGTTTGAGATAGGGCAGCCACAAGTGGTAGACTCCTTCTTGCTGGTGCGGGACTCTGCAGGGTCGAAATGGCTTACTAATCACGTGATGAGATGGAACATCATAGCCAGGGTCTCCCTTCCTCTTGTAAATCTGCAGCCCCCACTATTACGGCCCCATTTAACCTTGGTCCTCCAAGGTCCCACCTCCATCACGGTCATTTCCACCCTCTCAATACCCCAGCTGGGATTGAATTTCACTAGGAGCTCTGCTGAGGGCATGCTAACCACAGCAGGCTCCAACATTTGTTCCTTTCTCTAAATATTTTAATGCAATGAATCAAAACAAAAGTGTTTTTAGTTGGTTCAGGGATATTTTTTTTCCTATCATAAAGTATTTGAAGACTTTTGTCACTGTGGTTCTATTAGAACCACATTTTGAGTAAAGCAGGGCTATGACTAATGCTGTCAGCATTCCTCCTGTCCTTCAGATTTGTTTTTTGTAAACAATTTTTAATTCTCCATAGAAATGAAAAGAGCTGACGAGGGCAGAAGACTCTGACTCTGAGCTATTTACTAATAATACTTCCTGTGAGTCCTTACCAAGCCTACCCTCCTTAGGGGACTTGACTTTTGGGGGGGTCGCATCCTCCTCTCCTGGTCTCTGTATGGACAGGGTCGACATCAAACCCTGAGGGTCTAAACTAGAATGAAGGATTGGGGAAAAAGAGAGACCCCAGTTTCCTCCAGGGAGAGGCTGAGTTTGAGGTGCTTGAAAGAACAGGATTAGAGAGGATGAGGGTTGAACTCTCGGGATGGTTTGCTAGGTCACAATGATTTCTGTTAATTTTGCAATTACAAATGATAACCCTTTAGAAATGCTAATTACCCTGATTTGATCATTACCCATTGCATATAGTCATCAATTATCACATTTGTAAATATGTACAATTGTTATGTCAAAGAATTTTTGGGGGGGCTAGTGAAGAAATCATTAAGAAGGAAATAAAAGGGCTGGAGAGATGGCTCAGTGGTTAAGAGCACTGGCTGCTCTTGCAGAGGATCCAGCTTCAGTTCCCAGAACCCACATGACAGGTAACAACTGTCCAAAATTCCAGTTCCAAGGGATCTGACACCCTCTTCTGACCTCCACAGGCATTGCATGAAATGGTACACTTACATGCAGTCAATATACTCATAGACATAAAATTTAAAGATTAAATATTTTTCAAAAAGCAGAATCAAGAACCAAATTAACATAACACACATAATGGAGAATTGAACAGAAATGTGGTCCTCAACTTTCAACATGCACCCAGGTCATGATTTCTAGTCCCAGCTATATCAGTAAGGAATCATTGAGCTCTCTGCACTAGGAACACTGTTCCTAAACAATGTGCTCTGCCCTGGTCAGGAAACAAGTGGAAACTAAAAATTCATATTGACAGAGGATATAAGCCTCCAACTTGTCTACAGAGCTTTGGTGTCTGACTTTATCAGCTTACTTCTCTGAAAATCACACATAAGTTGTCATGGTTTAGTGTGAAGTGTCTGCCATGGGCTCATGGGTCTGAAGACCTACTCCCCAGCAGGCATTGCTATTTGAAGCCTAAGTGGCTGTGAAGCTTAAGAAAGGAGGCCTGGCTGGCAGTGTGTGGTGGGCTTTGAAGGTGTAACCCAGCACTGGTCCTGCTCTAGATCTTCCTACTTTCCCCTGCTTGGGTGTGGTCACCCACCTCATCTCTAACACCACATCTTCCCTGCCATGATTTAATGAGCCTAGATAAAGCCTTCTTCCCTCAAGTTGCTGGGTCAAGTATTTCATCACAGCGACAAGTAATATGCTAATCACCCTGCTGCCTGCACTTGACATTGGACCCTGTGTAGTCTCCCTCTTCTGGGAGGGGGGAAAGAAGTTAAATCTCAGTAGTCTCTGCTGTGCCCGTCACCTTCATTCCCTTGACTGTATCCTTTCTTTCCACAGAGTGTGAAGACCTTCATCGGGCCCCTATTCCAAAGGGACCTGCACACACTGGCAGTTGTTATCTCTGAAAGAAGTTCTTAGCTCATAAAGTAAAGGAGAGTGTCAGCACTTTCTATGAACTCTACTTTTTCTCAAAAAGAGATAAAATGGGAGGCTGGGTATGGTGGTGCACGCCTTTAATCCCAGCACTCGGGAGGCAGAGATAGGCGGATGTCTGTGAGTTCAAGGCCAACTTGGTTTACATAGTGAGTTTCAGGCTAGCTGGGGCTGTAGGGAGACCCTGTTTCAAAAATACAAAGAGAGAGAGAGAGAGAGAGAGAGAGAGAGAGAGAGAGAGAGAGAGAGAGAGGAGGGTAACCACAAAAATTAGGGAAAAAATGTAAAATACCTATATAATTTTAATCTAGGTTCTGTTTGACTGGGGATAACATCACTCTAACTACATTGTCATGACTAGCCCTGTACAGGCATTCTAACTACATTGTCATGACTAGTCCTGTACAGGCAATCAGTGTCCCAGGTATCATCTCTCCTCACAACACAGTACATGAACAGTACCACATGCCTCTTTTTACTTTATGTATTTTGGTTCATGGCACAAAGAGGAATGCTCAACTCTAGCCTCACTAACTGTGTTCCAGGCAGGAAAATAAAAGGATGTAGAATGAAAGATGCAAAGCAAAAACAAAACGAAAAGAAGAAAACTAAAACGCTTCTCAGAAGTCTTTCATCTATGTGATCTAGAATTCTATCACATTCCCATCCCCAGCATCCATATCTGCTGTAGTCTCTATAAAAGGTACTATACATATGCTTTCCAGTGGCAGTCCACAGGATGCGTGCTTATCAATAGCTGTTATTCAGAGATTCTGATCAGAGACCATCTGTTTCCACATGATACCAAATACCTAATTCTAATAAATCTGTCTGAAATACATTCACATGCAGCAGATGTCTGGCGTTGCGGACTCCTATTCTGCCTGTGCTGATTTTAATCCAACCGTCTTGAAAACAAAGCTTCTCTGAGCTATTGGATTAAAGTGAATCATAAAGATCACCTTACACAAGAACCACTGAATTATGCCCAAACATGGAAAAAATATATATGGAATGATCTGGGAAAGTAAAGCAAATATCTTTGTGATTTGTGTGTGATAGGATGCAAACTGCCAACACTGAAATTCCTGCTGGCAGATAGCTGGTTCTTTCATTCATCGTTTTTGAAACTCTTGGGTTAGGTATACTTACCCACCTCTTCATGTTGAGATTCTAAGTTGCCAAATGTGAAGGAAAGAGTTCCAGATACTTATGGAAACTGACAGGAAACTCCAGCTCAAAGGATGAGGTTTGGCAAACTGGATCTTCTGTGTCTTTATAAAATTATTGTATTTTATTTACATGCAGAATTGGTGAGGCCAGAGGATTCTGATTGCAGTTGAAGTTCACACAGCTGGCATTTATCCCAGCCACTAAGTTAAATAAAGCCACCATCTACTAGCTCTCCTTTTAGGAAGAGGTAAAATTCATCTAAATAAGATGAAATGAAAAAAAAAATGTTATAGCCTGGGAGAAATTGACTTTTATTGAATCAGATCTCATGTTAAACAAAGTAAAGTGATACCTTAGTTTGCTAATCTCCTGGGAAGATGACTTCTACATGGCAAGGGCAGGTTGCCATGACTTCACATCCTGCATCAAACCTGAGTAGTTCTGCTGTCTAACACAGCTGGACAGAACTTCCTTGGTTTCCTTTGCAACTGTGAAAAATCTACCATCTCCAGGCTCTGTGGTCACCCAGTGCAGACGTTTCTCTCTGTTTCTCTTCTCACCCTCTTCTTCTCCAACTCCAAACACTGACCTGAACTGGAAGGATGGTATATGCTGTTTGTTGATGGTTCATGGTCCATGTACAAGAGGCATGTTGGGATATCTGGAAGGTGTCATTGTTAATGTCATGGTTTTTATTACCTCTGTCCACTTAGTCTTTATTTTCAATGTTCTGCCCTAAAGACACAGAGGTCAGAAAATGTAACCAACAAGTTCTGAAAATTTTTTCCCAGGATCGGAAAATTCTCATGTTGTATAATGTGTTTCAGAGAATATAAAAGAACAAAATATCTTTGCTTTATTTTACTGACCTCACAAAATCCTAACAAAACCAGAAAAAAAACAGCTTTAAAAGGTTATAAAGCACTTCACTTATTTTTATATATTCTAAGTAAAAGCTTGTCCAGTAAAATCCAGTAGCAAATAAAAAGACTATTGCAACCAAATTTCATCCCCTAGAATTTAAAAATTACTCAGAATTAGGAAGCCTAGTAAAATAATTTAAATGTAAATTTACACATGGAAAGAAGGCTGGAGATGAAGAAACTAACCTACTGATTTCATTGTTCACTCATGTTGCCAAAAATAGGAAATGAGGCCGGGCGTGGTGGCGCACGCCTTTAATCCCAGCAGAGGCAGCTGGAGCTCTGTGAGTTCAAGCCCAGCCTGGTCTACATAGCGAGCTCCAGGCCAGCTGGGACTAAAGGGAGACTTAGTCTCAAAATACAAAAAAAAAGGAAAATGGTTGCTAATATCCCAGGTAGTCAAGGTGGGAGCTGGTCTCTGAGATGTCAACTTGTGTCTGAGGCAATTTGACAGCTGTTTGGCAACACTTAAACTATGTGCATGCACTGTTGACACAAAAACTTGTTCTAGTTTGTCTTCCATTGCTGTGACAAAACACTCTGACCAACACCAACTTGGGGAGGAAAGGGTTTATTCCGCTTACATCTCCTGGGTCACAGTTCATCACTCAGGGAGCACAAGGCAGGAACTCAGGGCAGGAACCTGGAGGCAGGAGCTGAAGCACAGGCCATGGAGGAATGCTATCCACTGGCTTGCTCCCTGGCTCATGCCCAGCCCTCCTTCTTATACAGTATACAACAACCTGCCCAGGGTGGCACCACTCTTGTGGGCTGGGCCCTCCCACACTGCTCGACCATCAAGACAATACTCCACAGATGTGGCCACAGGCCAATCCAATGGTGCCAAATTCCCCAACTGAGGCCCCCTCAACCCAGGTGGGTCAAGTTGACACTAAACCTATCCAGCACAATTGACCCCTTGTCAACTTGACACACAAAACATATCACTGTTAAACCACCATCTTTCCAGTTCTTATCCCCAAAGTATGATGTTAACACTAATCACAACCTAAGACAGTACAACCTTAAAAGCCCCACAGTCCTTAAAATGTCCAAACGCTTAAAAGTCCAGTCTATTAAAAGTCTCTTGGGGCTGGAGAGATGGCCTGGCGGTTAAGAGCGCTGACCGCTCTTGCAGAGGACCCGGGTTCGATCCCCAGCACCCACATGGCGGCTGAGAACCATCTGAAACTCCAATTCCAGGAGAACTCCAGTTCCAGGGGAGTCTGACACCCTCTTCTGACCTCCGTGGCATTGCATGACACGGGTGCACAAACTTGCATGCAGGTAGTACATTCATACACATACAGAAATAAATAAAATTAATAAAAAAAAAACTCTCTTAACTGTGGGCTGCTGTAAAATCCAAAACAAGTACTGTCTTATTTCAAAGGGAAGAATCAGGCACTCTCAAACAAAACCTAAGTCCAGCAAAGTAGCTCAAGGCTGGACACCTGGGATTCACTCACGATCTTCTGGGCTCCAAAGGGTCTCGGCAGCTCCCCCCCTCTGCCATCCGTGGCACACACAGCTCATCTCACAGGCCCAGGCCAACTCCATTCTACACCTGCCGCTGCTCTTGGTGGTTATCCCAGGGTACCGGCATCTCCAAAAAGCTGGGGTCGCCACTGAAACTGAGGCAGCACCTTCACCAATGGTCTCTTCTGACCTCTCCTGGTGCAAAGCCTCAGCTTCTCTCCATGACCCCTGCAATCCTGGGGTCTTCACAGCAACCAAGGTGCACTTCCACCAATGGTCTTTCCTGACCTCTCACAGTGCCAAGCCTCAGCTGCTCTCTGTGACCCCCTCAAATTTCAACACCGGAACCACATAGGAGACTCTTACACGTTACCAAGTCCTGCTTCTGACTTGAGATGGAGGCTCAGGTCCCTTCTGGATCACAGCTTCTGTGTGCTGACCCTGAAGAAATTCTTCCCAGAAGATTTCACCACAGTGATGCTGGTCTCTTGTTACTTACAGCTGATTTTTCAGCCCCAGCTAACCAGCATCAATTGTCCCAGTACAACATAGCTTTCACTTCAGGTTCTGGTCTCTTGTTACTTACAGCTGATTCTTCAGCCCCAGCTGACCAGAACCCACAGATTACACAGTCCTGATGATCTCTGTTCCCCTTTGAAACTAGAAACTTCACAAGCCAGGCCTCCATCTTCTACAAATCCTTCAGCAAAACTGCTCCAAGCTCAGCAACAATATTTAGGCATTCAGTGGTCTTCCCAGCCCAAAGTTCCAAACGCCTCCACAATCCTTCCCCAAAACACCAAGGTCAGGTCTTTCACAGCAATACCCCACTCTTCTGGTACCAATTTCTGTTCTAGTTTGTCTTCCATTGCTGTGACAAAACACTCCGACCAACACCAACTTGGGGAGGAAAGGGTTTATTCAGCTTACATCTCCTGGTTCACAGTTCATCACTCAGGGAGCACAAGGCAGGAACTCAGGGCAGGAACCTGGAGGCAGGAGCTGAAGCACAGGCCATGGAGGAATGCTGTCCACTGGCTTGCTCCCTGGCTCATGCCCAGCCCACCTTCTTATACAGTACACAACAACCTGCTCAGGGTGGCACCACTCTTGTGGGCTGGGCCCTCCCACACTGCTTGACCATCAAGACAATACTCCACAGATGTGGCCACAGGCCAATCCAATGGAGCCAATTCCCCAGCTGAGGCTCCCTCAACCCAGGTGTGTCAAGTTGACACCAAAGCTATCCAGCACAAAACTCATATAGGGACTTTATCCTAAGAAATATTTGAGAGGCTGGAGAGATGGTTCAGGGATTAGGAGCACTGGGTGCTCTTGCAGAAGATCCAGATTTAGTTCCCAGCATCCACATGGCAACTAACAAATGTCCATAACTCCATTTCCGGTGGATCCAATGCCCTCTTCTGGCCTCTGTGGGCATTGCACACACAGATGCACTTACTTATGTATATGTAGGCAAGACACTCAATATATAAAAATAAATAACCTGGGTGTGGAGGCATAAGTGTTTAATCCCAGCACTCAGGAGGCAGAGTTGAGTGGATCTCTGTGAGAGCAAGGCCAGCCTGATGGCCATAGCAAATTTCAGGCCAGCTATGGCTACAGGGAGACCCTGTCTCAAAAAAGGAACACAAAGAAAAGAAAAAGAAATAAAAAATTTAAAGAAATATAAACATTCTCTATTTTTATATTAAGGAAAAATGAAAGAACTGTATGTCTATGACCCTAGGCTATACCTGTACATACCACGCGGGTCTTCTTTTGTCAACTAAGCTTATCTAGAAATCCTAACAGTCTAGAGGCTTATCTCCTGGGTGGTTCCAAATCCAATCAAGTTGACAGTGAAACTAAGTCATCACAGTGGAATACTTTACAGCTATTAAGTGGAATGAGGTGGATTTACATGCATTGGTACTAGCAATGAGATGCCTTGTTTAGTGGTTAAGAGTTAAGAAGTGCTAAAATCCAAATCTGTATCCAGAACCTTTCTTGAATAAGTGCTAAGTTACATAGCATGACATATGTGTGTCCTTTCTTACACTAAACTTCCATACTGGTAGCCTCTAGATGAAGTAGTTGGACTTGGGGGCAATTGCATGCTTTTATGAATGTGAACCCCCACTTCTTGCATCTATAGTGACTGAATTATATTTCCCAAACTGCACATCACTGTGGCAACCTAAATTAAAAGAATGAAAAAGTATGAGGATTTCAAGAGCTCTGAGCCTGAAATGCTATATTTATCTTCTCTACCTCACCCTAGATACATGCTGTCAGCTTCACATTATCCCCAATGAAGTTCCTGGATGTAACAATGTATTATTATTTTGTGATAGTATGGATAGAACCCAGGGCCCTACACATGACAGGTAGGCATGCCACCAAACTACAACCTTAGGCTTTTTTATTGCATTTAAAGACAGAGTATCAGTGCTGCCCAGGCTAACCTTGAACTGCCATTACCTCCAGAGTGCTTGTATTACAACATGTGTCTCACACCCAGGAAGCAATCAAGTTATGAAGAGTAAAGATGCACTTCGTTCTCACTTCGGGAGATTCAAAAGCATGGTGCCTGTGTCAATTCAGCTGTGGTGGGTACCAGCAGTGATGCTGGGAAACCTGTCACAGCCAGACTCCCATCTCCAAGTGGAGCAGAGAGATTGAGGACCTGAGACTCCTTTCACATTAAAGGCCTTTCCACTGGGCTCTACTCTTAAGGTCTACAGCATCCCCTTATACTGCCCCCCTGGGAACCCTAAACTTTAGCATATAATTCTTCAGTGGACACTCATCCAGACTAGAGCAGGCTAAGAGAAGATCATTGCTTAAAGTATGTACATCATTGTTACCCAAATACCTTGTAGTAAAACCATTTCTGAGTTATTTTTCATATAGGCATTAAAAATTGCTCAGCACTTTTTTAAACATCCCAGCAGAAAAAGTCACTGTTTAGACAAGGCTCCCTGTTAGAGAAACATCACAAGTCAGAATGTTTCTGGAGCTCTAATTTGAAATAGACTGGACATCTTTCTTTGGATAACAGCTTTCTCCATCTACCCGAGTCCACTGTCAGGGAGAATTCCCAGTGTGAGCACCTGAGGTCTTTCTTTCCAACCTCAAGTGTCCTTCAGTGCCTTCAGTGTATGGCCTGGGTGGTAGTTATTAAAACCAGAACAATATATGCAGGCAGACACCCTAGGACCACTAATAAAATGTGACCCTTCAGAAACAATATAGTAATATTCTTATGTATTTAATTTACATGTCTCTGAGTGTTGTACAGAAGTCTGTGGATGGCGCCACCAAACAAGCTCTTCTTTACTGTTCTGAGTAGATCAGTGCTAAAGCCAAACCGTACACATCACTCAGTAAAACAAAAATCCTCTAGTCTGGAAGGCTGCTATCCAGAAGACATGATAAAGAATTTATTTCTGAAAAGTCAGTCCCCAAATCTCAGCAACTCATGGCAGTGTTGACTGCACCCACACTTTGTGATTCTCCTTGTATGAACTCTAGCAAGCACAATTTTCTCTGTCATGTACTCCACAATTGCATTCATTTTCCATTGCAATATAACCACAAACTCAGAAGTTTGAACTCAGTGTGAAGTTACTTTCCCTACACTCTTCTAAGGTTAGACACTCAGACACAGTCAAATAGGATTCTGTATTTCAGGATGTCCTTGGGTGGCAAGCCAGGTTTCGTCAGCCTGAGATGGTGTCTCATCTGAGGCTCAACTAGAGAAAGAGCTACTTCCAAGCCTGTTCCTGTTTCAAGCAGAATCCCTTTATAGGTATGGGACTGAAGGCTTTGTTGTCTTGCCAGCTTTGGGCTATGGATGTCTCATGATCTCAAGGCTGCTTAAGCTCCTTACTGCTTGGCTTCTCCAGTAGGCTTTATCATAGCATGGACACTCACCTGTTTTTTATTAGAATTATTAATAATTGTGAAAATTAATGTTGTTGCTAAAATTCCTTCTGGGAGGTGTGAGTCATGTCCAGCCTCCCATAGTCCCAAATGACAAGGTAAGGTACAAATTCTCCAAACTATTGTTTGGAAAATCATATTGGTTTTATTGACCTTACTTACAGAGCAGTGGGTGAAGGGTTCTCCTAATAAGGCCAAACAGCAAATTCTACATCCCTGTAGCACCCACAAAATGGTGAGAGTCCCCACCTCACTCTGGATGTTTCTGTTTATATCCTTAATCGCCCCCATATACAATTCAGGGCACTGGCTGGTGGCGAGGCATGACTGACTCTCTTTGCCCCTCCTTTCTTGTGGAGCATCAACAGTCAAGTTTTGTGATGATCCGAGGCAAGCGGGTGCAACCAAACTTGGAAAGAAGTCCATAGCTTCCCAGCACAGCTTCCTGGGCGGAGGACAGTTCTGTGCAGTGAATGGGGATCACGGCCACAATTCCACGAAGCATGAATAGTGCTCTGATGTGTCTGTCCTCCCTGCGCCCTCTCTCGCTCTCACACCCCCCCCCTTCCTGCTAATCTCATCCCTTTCTCCTTCCTTAGACGTGCATTTTCTGTTTTCAGGGCACTGTTTTTCTATTTTTTCATATATGAGAGGGAACGTGATAATTTTCTTTCTATCTTCCTAATTTAAGATAGTAACTTTTAGTTTTGTCAGTTTTCCTGGCTTCGTTCTTTATAGCTGAAAAACACCTTCATTGCATATATGTGCTGTGTTTTATGCATTCATCTCTGGATTGGCAGCTGGGATGATTGCATAGCTTTGCTACTATGAATACTATCATAATAAACATTTGTATGCAGGTGTGTCTTTCATGTTCTGACTTCATTTCCTCTGGGTACATACCCAGGAGTAGTGTAGCTAGTTCATATAGTAGACGTTATATATTTAGTTTTTTTGAAGAACCTCCACACAGCTTCCCATAGTGGAAGAACTAATGTACATTCCGGCCAATAAGGGTCTATTTTCCTCAAAGCCTCATCAGTATTTGTTATTTTGGCTGTTTTGTTATTATTTTTCTATTACTATTGCAGTTCTGACTGAGGAAAAACAATCTCAACATTCAGATTTGCATTTCCCTGAAGGCTAAAAATGTAAACATTTTTCAAATATTTGCTGAATGTTTCTGCTTTTCTTTTTTGAGAAGTGTCCAGTCAGATCATTTGCCCACTTAATAATTGGAATTCTGGTTCATTAATCCTAACCTGAGTTTTTTATACCTTATGCATTGTTGGACGAGTAGCGTGGAAAAGACTTCCTATTATTCTGTAGGGGCCTGATGATGGCTTCCTTTTCTGCAGAAGCTTCTTACTGTGAAGTCATGATGGTTAATTTTAACTATCAGTTTAATTAGACTAAGGAACACTTAATAATGTCTGTGAAGGTGTTTCCAGAAAGGTTTAGCTGGGGAGGGAAGTCCCATCCTGAACGCTGAACGCGGTTGGCACTGTCTCCTGAGCATGGGGTCCTGAAGTGAATGGAACAGGGACAGGAAAAGGCCAGCCGAGCCCCTACACTCGCCTTCTCTCCTTCCTGGTCCACTGACCAAGCCCACCGCCATCGTGTCAGACTATATTTCCTCATGATCCAAAACAAACCCTTCCTCCAGTTGCTTTTTCTTTTTTTTTTTTTTTTTTTTGAAACAGGGTCTCCTTGTAGCTCCGGCTGTACTGGAACTCTCTCTCTAGACCAGGCTGGCCTTGAACTCACAAAGATCCACCTGCCTCTGCCTCCCCAGTGCTAGGATTAAAGGCGTGCACCACCACACCCGGCCAGTTGTTTTTTCTTAAATAAAACTTGGTTTCAGCATCAAGAAAAGCAGCTAATGTAGATTCACTTCCATTTGTCTGTTCTTTGTCTTATTTCCTGAGCTATTGCAGGCTTTTCAGAACACCTTAAAGTGTTTTCCCTCTGGTAGCTGCTAAGTTTTAGGTCTTCAATTAAGGTCTTTGATCCATTTTGTGTTGCGTTTTCTACACTGTAAAAGTGGGATCTCATTGAAGTAGGTGGGTTTTAGCCATCAAAACTTTTGGTCATCTTTCTTAAGAATCAAATGGTTGCAGCTACATGGGTTTATTTCTAGGTCACCTATTCTAGTCCACAGGTGTACATGTACACTTTTGTGCCAGGACCATGTTGTTTTTGATACTATGGATCTGTTGAAAAATTAGAAATCAGCTATTATGATACCTCCCGGCACCTCTTTGTCTATTTAGCATTGTTTTGCACTTCCATATGAATTTCAGGATTTTTTTTTCTGTTTTTATGAAGAGTATCTTTGGAATTTTGATGGGAATTGCATTTAATCTCTAGATTGCTCTTGTGTGGCTTTTCCTGGAAGACATGAAGAAACAAATGTCCATTCATCCCAGATAGGGCATAGATGACAGGACAAAGAAATGATCCCACCCAAGTCTAGCTTGGTGAAGCAACTGGTTTATTGTAGTTGCCTACAGGAGTAAAAGTGACTGGCATCTACATCCCTGAAAAGCCCCCGCCTGGGTGACAACTCAAGAAAGCTGCATTCCTAGAACTCCCTGACCAACTTGCAGGCAGGTCAGCGGTTGAGGAGTCTCCTCTCCAGGATTGTTGCTGCTCTCATCGCCTTGACAGGGATCTTATGAATATCTGAAATTTCAGGAGCTTCCTGAGGCTGGGTACTTCATTTATCCCTGAGCTTTGCAAGTTTCATCTACTTCCTGAGTTTTGTGAGGCTCCTCCCTCTCACCTTCCCCAGGGGGGAATGTTCAGTTCAGAGAAAACAGCTACATGACAATAGCCTTTGGCAAAATACCTATTTTCCAAACATTAATTCTGTCAATCCATGAACAAGGAGAGGATTTTCCAATTTCCTAGTATCCTCTTCAGTGTCCTTTTTCTATGTCTTAGTTGTATTTTGGGAGAGATATTTGTCTCCTTACCTTAATAAGGTGGATTCCTAGGTATTTTTAGGTTATTATGACTGAGATTGTCTTCCTGCTTCTTCCTTGGGGAGTTCATGTTTGATGTACAGGAAACCTGCTGATTTCTGTATGTCCATTAAAAGTATTTTATTTAGCCGGGTGTGGTGGTGCATGCCTTTAATCCTAGCACTCGGGAGGCAGAGGCAGATGGATCTTTGTGAGTTCAAGGCCAGCCTGGTCTACAGAGTGAGTTTCAGGATGGCTGGGGCTACAGAGAGACCCTGTCTCAAAAAGACCAAAATAAAAGTACTTTAATATTCATATATATATACATATATATATAATGAATTTGGCTCCAATCCATGCCTCCCTATTTCCCTCTTGTCCAGTTCCTCTCTGAATCCTCCACCCCCACACTTTCCCCTACTTATCCTGCTACTTCACTGAAAATGTTTGTCCTATCTAGAAGTTTTCTGCTGCAGGCACTAGGATTTCCTGCAAACAAAGATAAATTGACTTTCTTCTTTCCTATTTATAAGCCATTATTTCTTTCTCCCATTTCCTCTGGGTAGAATTTTAAGTACTGTATTTAATATAAGTGTTGAAAGCATACTCACTTGGCTTATTATGATTTTAGAGGAAACGATTATTTTTGATAGCATAGGTATTCTTGAATTCTAAAAGCAAGAGATACCATTTCTTACATAATATAAAGGATATTTTAAGAATCGGCTCTGTAACAGTCTTTTCTCCTTGCAATTATGATCAGGTTTAAAAAAATTCAGACAAGATCTACTGTGGACAAAGACCAATACAGCAACAAACAAACACACACAATAAAAATTACTTTAAAGACATGACAGGTAATCGAGAAAATTACCAAAAATTCAAAGGAGTAATCGAGTAATTCCCATATAGTTTGTGAATTGTGTATCAGAAACTCAGGGAGTTGGGAGAAGAACATAGTCCCTTCTTCAAACTATTGAGCCAAGAATTCTGGAGAATGGATCCCATGGCCGGATGGGAAGGTTGGCAGGAGGCCTTTATGGTGTCCCATGTTCTATTGTCAGTCATTAGGCTTTGAGCCTAATCTTCCAACATTCCCTACATTCCTACATATTTTACACATTTTAAAAATAGAGCAAGAGAATTCCTTTTGTTATGTATGGAAAATCACTGACTATCTTATTGAGATGAATTACAAATCTGCCTCTTTGACTATACTGGTTTGAAGTCATGTTATTTCACTTTTAAAATTGAAGTACAGATCTTACAAGGATTCTCGTTCTTTTCTTTCTAACTGTCATTTGTTCTGTGTATTAACATTCTTTATGCTTTAAAATATTTGTATTTTGGCATTCAGTATGAGTTTGCCTATGAGATAAGAATATTTAACCTTATTATGTTGAGATATGATCCTTCACACACCTGATTTATTAAAGGTGTTTTTTTTTTGTTGTTTTTTTTTGTTTGTTTGTTTTTGTTTTTTTACTACCATGAAAACAATGTTGAAGTTTATCAAGATTTTTTTTTCTTTTTTTGGTATTTTTGAGATAGGGTCTCCCTTTAGTTCCAGTTGGCCTGGAGCCACTCTGTAGACCAGGCTGGCCTTGAACTCAGAGAGATCCGCCTGCCTCTGCCTCCAGAGTGCTAGGACTAAAGGCGTCCACCACCATGCCCAGCTCAAGGTTTTTTTCTTCATCTATTGAGATGATTAGGTGGTTTTTGTTCTTGATTTATGTTCTATATTACACTGATTGATTTGCATGTGTCAAGCCATCCTTGCATTCCAGGAATGACATCAACTTCATCATAATGTGTTATCAAATTCTATTTGCAAGTACTTTATTAAAGCTTTTGCATCAAGTATATCAGCATACAGATGTGTGGACTTTTTGTTATCTTCTATGCCATAATCAAGTTTTGGTGTCATGGTAAGTTGAAGAATGAGTTTGGTGTGGTCAGAGAGATGGTTCAGCGGTTAAATGCATTGGCTGCTATTGCAGAGGTCCTGAGTTCAGTTCCCTGCACCTACATGGTGGCTAATGACCAGTGGCAACTCCAGTTCCAAAGGATCAGACACCCTCCTCTAGTTTCTGTGGGTATTGCACAACATAAATACACTTACATTCATACAGGATACAGCCAAAACATTCATACACTTACAATAAAAGTAAATTAAAAAATGTAAGAGTTTGATGGCATCTTACGTCATCAAAGACAACAGTGGAGAAATACTTTTCTGTATACAATCATTCTTCAGTGTCTATGAGAGACTGGTTCTAAGACATCCCAAAGATAGGAAAATCTGTGAGTGTCAAGTCCCTTATATAAAATGGCATGCATTGGCCAATAACCTATACACAGTGTCCTCTATGCTTTTTAAAATATTTATTAGAAATCCATTTTCTTCAAAAAGTTTCAGTGGCTGCTGAATCCATGAATACAAAATGCTGACTACATATGTGTACCCACACATGTAGTATAATGTCAAGAATGCTATTATTATTTTTCCCAGATCCACCTGCACTTACTGGGAAGTGGTTTGTTCATCTGCCACAATGGGGATGTCTTAGTATCCCTTACCAAACCATGCTTAAGAAACCTACTGACTGCTCTTCTCCATCTAGCTGTCAAGAATCAGAGAAATCAGAAATAAATAATCCTCTCTCCCTAAACTCATGACAACTTCTCCCTTCATTCCTTGGGAGATTAATGTGTTTACTTATAAATGAGGATGGATTTTCCACTTGAATGTAATTCAAGTGTGTTAGTCAAAACAAGTATTTGAGTATTTTTTCTTGACCTTTGCTTCTGAGCAGTTACGGTTAATATTTATCTAAAAGTCAGCTTGGCTCCGTTTCTCCCAGTTTTCATTGAAGGGTGAAGCTCATTCATCTCAGGGCATTCGATACTATTGTGAGTGAAATGGTTGGAAATTCATCCTGATGTTCTAAGCCATCCATTAGACCTTCATTTTACTCACAATCACAGGCTGCAAAGTATCATGCTTCAACTTAAAGAAGCCATGGCCGAAAACACAGTCCTGAGAGCAATCCCCAGAGGAACAAGTGAGTGTGCACCCTTGATTTTGGCACTTTCTCAAGAGAAGAAAGATTTTAAATGCGGAGGCAGGATGACTAATGTTTCCATGGGTAAAATGATCACTTATTTCCATAGAAATAAAAAGCCACTTGGCTCTCAACAAAGATCAGGAGATTGAAATTGAAGAAAACAAAATGAATAAACATGGAAAGGGTATCTGGGGTCAAAAGAGAGAAAATCTATTCCCCAAACTGCAAAGACAAATACTCTCAAAAAGAAGAACATGAGACCTTAAAGTACATATCACCACATATATCCAAAGAAGGCAGAGCTCAGTGAGGGGAGCCCCGGGCACCTATTAGCATATCAAAACAGGGACCTCACTACTGGGCCAACTCTTAAAGCACTCTAAAGTAAGTGGTGGTATTGTGCCTTTCCTCACTCTGGCACTCTCTCTCTCTCTCTCTCTCTCTGTCTCTCTCCTGACAACCTGGGTCCATTCCCTAAGGCTAAGCTCAGGATTAACCCTCCTGTACTGACTGCCCCTGGCCACCACAGGAAACCCTTGCCTCTCCTAGTTCTGAAGGGATGTGTGTATGTTTTTGTGTCTCTGGGTATCTCTCTGTGTCGCCGTGTCTGTACCCCTGAGTGTGTCTACGTGTCTCTGTGTATGTGTCTGTGTGTGTCTATGTGTGTCTGCATCTGTGTGTTTCTGTTTCCTTGTATGTGTATGTGTGTCTATATGTGTCTCTGTGTATGTGTGTGTGTGTTTGTATGTCTCTATGTGTCTGTGTGTGTCTGTGCTTGTGTATCTGTGTAGATATGTGTCTCTGTGTGTATTTGTATGTGTCCGTGTACGTATGCGTATCTATGTGTGTCTGTCTGTGTATGTATGTGTATGTGTGTATGTCTGTGTATGTATCTATGTATGTGTCTGTGTCTCTGTGTGTGAGTGTGTGTGTGCCTGTGTATGTTTCTCTGTGTGCATCTATGTATATATGTGTCTATGTAGTTGGGTGTGTCTGTGTATGTTATCTATATGTGTCTGCGTGTGTCTGTATGTATCTCTGTGCGTGAGTGTGTATATGCATTAATGGTAGTGGTTTTGATAGAAATGCAATGTCTTCTACTTTGCATTTCTTATAGCATGCAGTATTCCTTAGAGTCCTCACAAGTGTGGGTCACACCGTCTTAGTTACTTTTCTCATTGCTGTAACAAAATATCAGACCAAAGCGCCCTGCAGAAAGAAGGCTTTATTTTTGGCTTATGGGTTTTATTTTTATTTTTTTTATTAATTTTATTTATTTCTGTATGTGTATGAATGTACTGTCTGCATGCAAGTTTGTGCACCCGTGTCGTGCAATGCCACGGAGGTCAGAAGAGGGTGTCAGATTCCCCTGGAAGTGGAGTTCTCCTGGAATTGGAGTTTCAGACGGTTCTCAGCCGCCATGTGGGTGCTGGGGATCGAACCCGAGTCCTCTGTAAGAGCGGTCAGCGCTCTTAACCGCTAGACCATCTCTCCAGCCTTTGGCTTATGGTTTAAGAAGGGATAGAGTCCTTTCCGGGGGCAGGCACGGAGGCAGGAGCATGAGGGGGCCAGTCACCTTACGTCAGCAGTCAGGAAGCTGAGAGAACAGAGAGCTGGGGCTTCATTCACGTTTTCCTTTTCCTTTACTTCCTGAACTTTGCAAGTTAAGGACTGCAGCCTAGAGGATGGTGCTGATCTTGTCAGTGTGAGTCTTGCTCCCTCAGTTAAATCTCTCTGGAAAAACCATCACACATACCCCCAAAGGTGAATCTCCTAGGCGATTCCAAATCCAACCCAATTGACACTGAAGATCAACCGTCAGAGGTAGTTTCTATTTTCCAGTTCTGTATGGATTGTTCCTCACACTTCCGTTTCTTCTGTGGGAAGAAGACAGAACAGGGAATGAAAGATGAGCTCCAAACACCATCTTGAACTGGGATGCTAGTGACTCTCCTCATATCCACATCTAGTTTCAAATACTTATTCTTGAATGAGGAAAAGGCCAATCATTGACTGCTCCTCAGTCAGAATATAGAAGACGCTTATTGAGTCATGGCACTCTTCATGGCCTGCTCTTTGTGAACTACACCCAGGACGGTAAAAACTAGTAACACTGCAGTCTGAAATAAGCAAGAGAAAAGGCATTAGTCTCCAGGCAGTGACACCTTCTGTGTGCTTAAAGAGAGCGTCCACGTGGGAGTGTAAACTTGCTCTCACTGCCCCCCAGTATGTGGATCCAGTTTCTGGGGCCAGGTGGAGACTTCTGTCTACTTCCACAGACTTGGCTCACGGGTATGAATCTGCGAGGAATGCATCTTGTCAAAATAATACAGAGGGAATTACAATGAATTTCCTAAGTGTGCCGATTTCAGTTTCTGAGGCAAGTAGGCAAGACAGACAAAAATATACAAGAAGGAGATAGGAAGAATTTAAAGCATAATTACTAAAGAGGAATGAATAGAATGGATGAAAAGGTGCATTTTAAACAGGAGACGATGCATACTATGTTCTTGAACCTAAGGTGTGCTAAAAGATTTTGGGGTTTCATTAGAAAATTTAATTTTATTACAGTTAAGAGGAAAAATAATAGAAACACCATTCTTTGATAAAAGTAATAAATAGATGCTGTCTGTAAGAATAATTTCAGATAAAAAATACTCCAGAGTCATTTGAAAGAGAAAATTGCTGCAAAGCTGTCACTCTGTTTGTGGTTATTGGTGAAGATGTTTGTTTTGTTTCTGATTTCTGGGGAACCACTAACTATAAGACAAACCACTGGGGCAATAGCAAGTTTGTTAACACAACTGACTAGTTGCTTATGCTTGCATTTTAGGTAGATTTGGATCAGAAATTGATATCAGAGGCATATTTTCAATTTACATAAAAATGCCATTCTAATTTATTCTGTTTTCAAAGGCTTGTGGTAAAATACACATGCTGCCTGGTCCTTCTGTGGGTGAGGTTCAGTGGTACTGGGAACACTCACAGTATTGTACAGCCCATCTCCAGAACTTTCTATTTGCAGAAGTGAGGCTCATCCATTAATCTCTTCCACATAGCCCCTGGCAGCAATTGTTCAGCTTTCATTCTCTGTGAACTGGCCTAAGCTAAATACTAATACTTCATATAAGTGGACTCCTACTTGCCTTAGGGGACTGGCTTATTTAGTTTGGTGCATGGTGCTGTCAGCTCATTGGCAATCACCCCTTAAATACATTCTGTAAATGTCTTGCAATAAAGATTTTTGCATAGTACCTATTATTATCTATATATTCATAGATTTTTTAATAATTCTCATTTTAATTTCTATATTAACCCCTCTTTGTTCACAATATTTTCTTTTTCATTTTTCATTTGTTCATTTTTGAGATTTCATGCATGAGTGTTGTGTTTGCATTCTCTCTATCCCTCCTAGTGCTCCGTCAGTTCTTCATATGTTCCCCAACTCCCTTTCAATTTCTTCTCCTCTTCTTTGATTACTATTGTTACACATACATGCATTTAAATATATACATATACACGCCTATGCATATAAATATGCATACATATGCATATATAATGTACTGAGTCCACTCAATGATGCTCCTATGTATCTGTGTTTAGTGTTGTCCATTTGGGATTTGGATAAACACTCAGGGAGCAAGCCCCTGCAGAGAACCTCAGCATTCATTGATGCTGTAGCTCTTCGTCTGGAGGTGAGACCCTGTGACATTGACTCTATCGACCCTGGCATGTCAACTACTTTTGTCATCATACTGCTCTTGTTAGACTACAGAGCATAGAGATTTCATTGATGCGGTACCCTATCATGTCTAGAATGCATTAATTGGCACCAGATGTCTTGTCCTCTCACTCCTACATCCTTTCTGCCCCCTTTTCTGTATGTCCCCTGAGCCTTGAGTGTAGAAGTTGCATTGTAGGTATGTTACTTAGGCCTGGGCACTTTACAGACACTTATCCTCTAGATTTGACTAGTTGTGGAGCTTTGTAAATAGTATCCATCTGTTGTAAAAAGAAGCCTCTTTAATAAGTGGTGAGTCCACTTGCCTGTAAATATAAGGATATGTATTTAGAATGCAGTAAGAAATTAGATTGGTCTAGAGAAATGACAAAAGCAGGTTTTTCTCTACGTCTATGATGTCTCCAGCCTTGAGTACTTGGCTATGTTTTCATTACCATGCATCATTTCCTTCTCATTGAGTGGGCTTATGTCCAATTAGATAGCTGTAAAGAGATCATTTGTTGGACCAGCTATTGTTGTGGTTTGTAGACTACATAGATGAGTAGGATCATTGATTGGTTTTCTCCCATGGTAGCTTACATAGTATTTTCTGATACTATAAGAGCTCGTCTTCAGGGAGAAGGCTTCCAGATCAGTTTCAGCTCCATTGTTCCAAATCCTATGCCTGAAATACATCCTATCTTCAGCAATAGGGTCTTACCTTCACGTTCCAGAAGGCAGTTGAGGGCTGTGGCAATGACTGGTAGTATTTTGGGTGTCTCTTGGACTATCCCCTGACCAACAACTCAAAGGAAGCTTTCCCATGCCTAGCAATGTGACTTCTGTTATATAGCCATCAACAATGTACACACACTCACATTTATATTATATGCATATTTTTCAGTAGGCTTATTAAGTACTGCATTTCCCTTTTTTTTTTTTTACATCACTTATGCTCATTTATCTCTTTCCCTATATGGCCCTTCCCTCTCCCACCCCAGATAAACTACCTCCATTGTCCCCATTTCCCCTTTACAGCACCTGTCCCCACTCTCCCCCTCCCACCCTCTCATGCACCTTCTTCCCTCTTCCCCTTAGTTACTTTCCATTTTTCTGGCTGCTGAGGTTACATCAGGATATATTCTCACATCTGAGGATTTGGAACCAGGATCTACATATGAGAAAGAATATGTGTCACCTGTTTTTCTGAGTCTGGGTTACCTCACTTAGAATAACAGTTTCTAGTTCCATCCATTTACGTGTAAATGTCAGGATTTCATTTTTCTTATTGCTGAGTAGAGCTCCATAGTGTCTATGTAATGTTGTCATTGTCCTTTCATCAGCTGAGGAGGTTGCTTGCATTTCCTACCTATAACAAAATGGCTGAGCAAGGATCTCTGTAATAGGATACTGTGTCCTTTCGATATATGCCAAGGAATCTAGTAGCCCTATTTTTAGCTTTTTAAGAGTTCTGCACACTGATTTACATAGGGGAATGCAATCCTACCAGCAGAGAATAAGGGCTCCTATTTCCTCACATCTGGCCAGCATTTGTAGTTATTTGTTTTCTGTTCTTTTTCTTTTAAAAAAATATTTATTATTTTTAGTTTATGTGTATGAATGTATTGCCTGTATGTGTGTAAGTGCACCTGTGTCATGCAATGCACACAGAGGACAGAAGAAGGCATCAGAGTCCCCTGGAACTGGAGTTACAAATAGTTGTTAGCCACCACGTGGGTGCTGGGAATCAAACCTCAGCCCTCTGAAAAAGTATCCAATGCTCCTAATTGCTGAGCATCTATCCAGTCCTTCTTTATTTTTAGACATGGTCTCTTTATAGCCCCAGCTGACCAGGAACTCACTATGTAGATCAGGCTGGCCTCTATCTTACAGCGACCCACTTGCCACTCCTACCTGAGGGCTGGTATTAAAGGCATGCACCACCAGGCTCAATTTATGTTTTTTCTTTCTTTATTCTTATTATTTTATTTTATTTTGTGTGCATGAGTGTATTGTTTGCATGTATATGCAAGTGCACTCAGGTCATGCAGTGTTCACGGAGCCCAAAAGAGGACATTGGATCCCCTGGAACTGGAGTTACAGATGGTTGTTAACTGTCATGTGGATGCTGGGAATCTAAACCAGGGCCTCTGTAAGAACATCCAGTCATCTTACCTGCTGAACCATCTCCCCAGACTTCCCATTTGTTTTCTTGATTTTAGCTATTAGATATTTTAGTTACTAGATTTTAGTCATTCTGACTGCAGTAAGATGAAATCTTAAAGTGGTTTTGATTGGCATTTCTCTAATTGCTAATGACGTTGAAGACTTTAAAAATATTTCTTAGCAGGCTGGAGAGATGGCCTAGAAGTTAAGAGTGCTGACTGCAGTTCAATCCCCAGCACCCACATGGTGGCTGAGAACCATATTTAACTCCAGTTCCAGGGGAATCAGACACCCTCTTCTGACCTCCGCAGCATTGCACGACACGGGCGCACAAACCTACATGCAGACAGTACGTTCATACACATAAAAAATAAATAAAATTTAGAAAAATATTTCTTAGCCATTTTTTGAGATTTCTGTTCAGATTGATAGCCCATATTTTACTTGTGTCATAATTTTTTTGTATGTCATAATTTTTTATGATTCCTTTTTGTTGTGTTTTGTACATTCTAAAACTTAATCCTCTATTAGATGCATAGCTGACAAAGATTCTTTCTTATTCTGTGGGCTTCCTCTTCATTCAACTGGTTGTTTCCTTTGCTATACAGAAGCATTTTCATTTAATGAGGTCCCATTTATCAACTGTTGTCCTTAATTTCTAAGTGAACAAATTTTGATTTAGAATGTCCCTTTCTACACCTATGTCTCATAGGGTACTGCCCATATTTTCTTCTAATATTTTCAGCACTTCAGATTTTACAAGGTCTTTGATCCATTTGTAGTTTATTTTTGTGAAGGGTGATAGATATGGATCTAATTTCATTCTTCTACATTTGGGGATCAAGTTTCCCCAGAACTATTTGTTGAAGATGCTGTCTTTCCTCCAGTGTGTATTCTTGGCATCTTTGTCAAATATCAGGTGTCTGTAATTGTGTGCACCCAAGTTTGGTTCTTCTACTTTGTTCCATTAATTCACATGTCTGTTTTTGTGCCAGTACCATGCTATTTTAATCACTATAGCTCTGTGGTATAGTTTGAAATCTGGTATTGTAATCCCCCCAGCATTGCTCTTCTTGCTCAGGTTTACTTTGGCTATCTGGGGTCTTTATTTGGTTCAACATGAATTTTAGGATCGTTTTTCCTCTTTCTGTAAAAAATGGCATGGCTAGGCCAGGCATGGTAGCATATGCCTTTAATCCCAGCACTTGAGAGGCAGAGGTAGGTGGATCTCTGTGAGTTCAAGGCCAGCTTGGTCCACATAGCGAGCTCCAGGCCAGCTGGGGCTTAAGAAACAAAAGGAGACCCTGTCTCAAAAATACCAGAAAAAATGGCATGGAGATTTTGATTGGGTTTGCAATGAATTTGTAACTGCTTTGGGCCAGATGGTCATTTTCACAATATTAATTTTACCAATCCATGAGCAGTAGAACTTCAGAAACTGTCTTTCATTTGGTGTTAGCATCCACAAATGAGAGAGACCATTTGCCACTTGTTTATCTGGGACTGTGTTACTTCACTTAGCATAATGGCTTCGAGTTCCATCCATTTACCTGCAAAGTTCATAATGTCATCTTTCTTTACCACTGAGTAGTACTCCATTGTGGAAATGTACCACATTTTTGTCATTCACTCATCAGTTGAGGGGTATTTGGGTTGGTTCCAGCTCTTAGCTATAGTGAAGAGAGCTGCAGTAAACATGGATATGCATGCATCTTTGCAGTAGGATGAGTCTTGTGGGTATATACCCAGGAGTGGTATGGCTGGGTCAGGTGGTAGGCTCATTTTGAGTCTTTTAAGTGTTCTCCACACTGCTTTCCATAATGGTTGTACAAGTTTACATTCCCACCAACAGTAGATGAGTGTTCCCCTTTTCCTGCAACCTGTCCGGCATTTGGTGTCTTTTGTGTTCTTGAACTTAGCCAGTCATATCAGAGTGAGATGATATGTGAGAGTGGTTTTAATTTGCGGTTCCTTAATTATTAATGATGTTGAACACTTTTTAAGATGTTTCTCAGCCACCTTTACTTCCTCACTGTGAAGTTGCTGTTCAGCTCTTTACTCCATCTTTTGTGTAGGTCATTTGTTTTCTTACTTCTTTGTTTTTTTAGTAGTCTATATATTCGTGACATTAATGCTCTGTCGGATGAATCACTGGTAAAGATTTCCTCCCACTCTGTGGGTTTTCCCTTCAATTCCTTGGTTGTTTCTTTCACTGTACAGAAGCTTTTGAGTTTGATAAGGTCCCATTTGCCAACTATTGACCTTATTCCCTGTTCAGCTGCTGTCTGATTTAGAAAGTCCTTTCCTACACCTGTCTTCTAGGTTGTTGCCAACTTTTTCTTCTATCACCTTCAGGGTTTCAGGTTTCACTTCGAGATCTCTGATCCACTTGGAGTTGATTTTTGTATAGGGTCAGAGGTAGGGGTTTAATTTTGTTCTTCTACAAATGGTGATCCAGTTTTGCAGGCACCATTTGCTGAAGATGCTATCCTTCCTCTACTGAGCTTTGTTTGCCCCTTTGTCAAATATGAGGTAGCTGAAATTGTATGAGCTCAAGTTTGGACCTTCAATTTTGTTTCATTGGTCAATGGGTCTGTTTTTGTGCCAGTACCAGGCTGTCTTTATGACTATAGCCCTGTTGTTATGAGTATGGCCCTGTAATATGCTCTGGTAGAGCAATCCCTCCCGCATTGCATTTTTCACTCAGGGTTGCTTTAGCTGTTCAGGGTCTTTTGTTTTTCCATATGAATTTAAGGATTTTTTTTTCCAAGTCTGTGAAGAAGCTCATGAGGATTTTGATTGGGATTGCACTGAATCTGTATATCAATTTGGGTAAAATGGACATTTTTACTACATTAATTTTTCCAATCCATGAGCATGGGAGATCTTTCCATCTTTTGATGTCATTTTCAATCTCCTTCAGGAGTTTGAAATTTTTGTTGTAGAGATCCTTGGTATCTTTGGTTAGGTTTGTTCCCAGGTATTTTATTATGTTTGAGGCTATTGTGAGTGGGAAGGTCTTCTTAGATTCCTTCTCCACTTGTTTATTGTTGGTGTAAAGAAAATTTACTGATTTTTCCAGGTTAATTTTGTATCCTGCCAGTTTACTGAAACTCTTAATCATTTCTAGAAGTTTTCTGGTGGAGTTTTTAGCATCCCTTAAGTAAACTATCATATCATCTGCAAAAAGCGATAGCTTGACTTCTTCTTTTCCCATTAATACTCCTTTAATTTCCTTCTCTTGTCTTATTGCCCTAGCAAGTGTTTCAAGCACTATGTTGAGGAGGAGTGGCAATAAGGGGCAGCCTTGCCTGGTTCCTGCCTTTAAGGGAAATGGTTCCAATTTTTCTCCATCTAGGATGATGTTGGCAGTTGATTTGCTATATGTGCCTTTAATAATGTTGAGCAATGCTCCCTTCAGTCCTAGTCCCTCTAGGACTTTAAACATGAAGGGATGCTGGATCTTGTCAAAGGCTTTTTCTGCATCAATTGAGATGATTTTGTGGGTTTTGTCTTTCAGTCCATTTATGTGTTTTATGATATTTGTTGATTTTCATATGTTGAACCATCCCTGCATTTCTGGTATGAATCCAATTTGGTCATGATGGATGATCTTTTTGATGTGGGTCTGTATGCAATTTGCAAGTATTTTGTTGAGAATTTTTGCATCTATGTTCATTAATGAGATGGGTCTATCTGTAGTTCTACTTTTTGGTTGTATCTTTGCATGGTTTTGGTATTAGGGTGATGCTGGCTTCATAGAAGGAATTTGGGAGAATTCCCTCTGTTTGTATCCTTCTGAACAAATTGAGTAGGAGTGGTTGTAGGACCTCTTTAAATTTCTTATAGAATTCTGCTGTGAATCCATCTGGGCCTGGGCTTTTTTTAGTTGGGAGGTTTTTTATTACATCCTCAATTTCCTCAAATATTGTGGGTCTATTTAAACTGTCAGACTCTTCTTGGTTAAGCTTTGTTGGTTTCCAGTATTTCAAATATTCATCCATTTCTCTTAGGTTTTCAAACTTAGTGGAGTATATGTTTTTGAAGTATTCCCATATAATTGTCTGGATCTTTTCTTTTTTTAAAAAAAATTATTTTTAGGCCAGGTGTGGTGGCACATGCCTTTAAACCTAGTACTTGGGAGGCAGAGGCAGGCAGATCTCTGTGAGTTCAAGGCCAGCCTGGTCTACAGAGTGAGCTCCAGGCCAGCTGGGACTATAAAAAGGAAGATCCTGTCTCAAAAATACAAATAAATAAATAAATAAACAAATAAAAGTTTATTTTATTTTATGCGTATGAATGTACTGTCTACATGTAGCTCTGTGCACCCATGTTGTGAAATGCCGCAGAGGTCAGAAGAGGGTGTCGGATTCCCCTGGAACTGGAGTCAAAGACGGTTCTCATCCTCCAGCCATGTGGGTGCTGGGGATCGAACCTGGGTCCTCTGCAAGAGCAGTCGGTGCTCTTAACTGCTAGGCCATCTCTCCAGTCCCTGTCTGGATCTTTTCTATGACTGTTGTGATGCTTCTCCCTATTGATTTGAAGTTGCTCTTTTTTTTTTTTTCCTTTGGTTAACTGGGCTAGAGGTCTGTCTGTTTTATTTATCTTTTCAAAGAATCAGCTTTTGGATTCTTTGATTCTATGTATTGTTTTCTTTGTTTCTATTTCATTGATTTCTGATCTGATTTTTGTGATTTCTTCCTGTCTGTTGGGTTTAGGGTTCATTTGTTGTTGTCTCTCAAGTGCTTTTAGCTGCAGTGCTAGATCATTTATTTGTTCCTTTTCTGTTTTTTGTTTTTTGTTTTTCTATTTTGATGTGGGCACTTAGGGCTCTAAATTTCCCTCTCAAGGCTACTTTTAAAGTATCCCACCCTTAGTTCTCTAATTTCTTTGAATATGTCTACAGTTCTTCTTCTAAGTTTGGTGTCTTGGCTTCCTTCCTTGGAGATCTCATTGTAGGAATCTTCTGCTGTAGGGTTGGCAGAGTGTGGTGTGGATTTATTATGAGCTTTTCCCATGTTGTTTTTTCTTTGTGTCTTTGGCATGTGGATTTATTTGTTTATTTGTTTCTTTGGATTCTGGCACCTCAATGTTGGCTGCACAGACTATAATCACTAATGCTGTGCCTGCTAGGTCCTCTGCACCACAGCTCCACCAGGTTGATGGGTGCAGAGGACCTAGCAGGTTGTGTTGCTACTTGCACCAGTAGGCCCCCAAGGGTCAAGGCAGTTCTGCCTTGCCTTACTGGCACCTCACTCCTATTTGATTCTTTCTGATGCAAGACTTTCTCCTGTCTTTTCTAACTGGCTTATTGAAATTTTCAATTCCATCTTCACTTTAACTTGTGTTTTCTTCAATATTTCTGAATTCATTTTTCAAATCGTAAATTGTCTTTGTCATTTCACTCACCATGTATTTGTAGTTTCTTGAGCTTCAGTTGTGAGTTTATTCCTATCCTATTTGAGTCCTTTGTTTTTGTGTTCTTTAATATTCTTGAATTATTTGATCATGTTTATGATTGATCTTTTAAGTTCTGTGTCCTGGTGATCCTCTGGATAGTTCTCATTGTAAAATACTTTATTTAGGATTGATGGTATTTGGTGGAACCATATCTTAATTTTTATACTATTTGTGTTTTTTGGTTGTGACCTTGGCATATGGGCTTTTTTTTTTTTTTTTTTTTTTTTTTTTTTTTTTTTTTTTTTTTTTTTTTTTGGTTCTGAGTCTGATATGAAATTCTAGCCTGCTTTGGTTAAGTAGATGTTCAGTTCTGTTGTTATTGCTGTCATAGCTTGATTGATTTCTGATCAGGTAGGAATAGGCAGTCGTTTTTTGCTTCAGGTTCCCACCTTTGGTTTATTTTATTGGAGGGATAGAGTGATTCCAGTCTGGTCCAGTATGCCAGGTGGACAGTCACAACCAGAACTCACCATTGTGCATGCTTCCAGTCCTAGTACCAGAAGAGGAAGATGATGAGGAATGGGTAGGTTCTAAGCTGCAATAGTTTCCTAATATGTTCTCAAATCAAATGAAGTTCCATTGACTATATATTACTTGTGCTGAATTTTCTTTGAGTTGTTCTGTTTGTTAAGAATTGATATCAAAGGCAGGTTTGTGTCATAACTGGCCAGATGTCATATTTGTCAGTACACCAGAGGAATGAATTCTATTTTAGAGAAGCTCTTTCTCAGACATGTGATAGCCTTTTCCTGATTGGTTTATTCTTAATTTTGTTTGGTTTATTCTTAATTTTGTTTCCACTAATTTTTTTTTATCTTCCTTGAAGGCTGTTTTGGCTTTTTGCTTTTGCAGGATTTGTTTTCTTTGTCTCTTAATAAACAGTTGAATACATTTAAGGCTGTTTTTCATGACTATAGAGTTAGCACTTTCCCATTAGTTTTCATATGTAATATTCTCATTTCCATAATTGCTTATTATTATACATTTTCTCCTTATGTATCATAATTCTTTGATTTAAAGAGACCCACTTTCTCCTATTTTAATATTTTCAAATTCATTTTATGAATTAAACATAGAAGACTCAAAGCAAATATGAACAAATAAATTAGCAACTGTTCTATCAAGTAATTATTTGCATTGCATAGCTGCATGTGTGTATGTGTGTGAGTTCAAAATGTCTTATAATTAAAATAGCTTTGTATATGACTTAAAAATAATTAACTAAAGGAAATAGAGAAGGAAATAGAGAAGGAAAAGAATATATCCAATGAGTTATTTTCACTGATGGAGACATTGATGTCACTTGAGAAAAAATTGTCGGAAACAAAGTTTAAATATTTAAGTAATCCCAGTAACCATGCTGTGTGTGGAACATTACCTGAAAATAAATGGCTTCCTCATGCTGGAGAAGATGGGTCAGTAGGCAAAAGTACTTTCTGATAAACATGATGACCCAAGTTTAATCCCAGCACTTACATAGCAGAAGGAGAGAACCAGCTCCAGGGAGCTATCAGCAAGGTGTGCTACATGTGTATAAATAAATAAAATATACAAAGATAGAAAAAAAAGAAATGAATGACTTCCCAAGACAAAGGGCAGAAACTGGGGCTGACATGAGCCACCAAGCCCTTAGCCCTTCACAGAGGAGCAGGCAGAGCTCCCACTGTGATCTTTAAATTGGTACAGAAACATAAAAATAGCTCCTTAGTGGGACTCCCTGAAAGCCTGAACACTCACTGTTATTCACATCTTTGAAATAAGACTTCGGAAAAACCTAAGAGATCAAATTCTTAGGAAAGTTGGGATCTTAACGCAGCTCCAACCTGACCAACTTGGCCTCAGTTTATTCATGAGCTGCAATTGCTGGTTGCATTTCAGAGCTTTGGTGAAATTGTAAGGAAATACGAAGTGAAATGGAAAGCTGACCTTCCACAGAGCAAACGAATTTATTAGAGAATAAACCTGAGCGGGCACCCACTGCCAGGCTCTGGGGCCAGAGGAGGTGCGGCTCACAACCTGGATCTAAGGGAGGGCCCAGGCCCACCCTCCCTTACAGACTAAGGTATTTTATATTTTTCTCCATTTGAGGAGGAAAAGGTGTTGGAGCCTGAGGTTGTGTCAACTCCAGCAGGTTCAGGGTGGGGTTTTCCCAGGCATGAAGGACTCTGGTTCAGTGACGGTCATATCAGAGAGGCCAGCAGGCTCGGGACAAGGTTGCTGCTCTCAAGGAAGGTAGCCAGAGGGTGCTAATCATGGGAGAAACATTCAGGACCCACTATTTCTCATTCAGCAATAGGATGTGGAAATATTTAACTTCAGAGGACTGATAGCGAGAGCTAGCCCACTGTGTCTTGCTGTGCCTTACATAGGGCTGGAGCACTGAGAGATGGTGGGAGAGGGAAACATGAGGAAGTGTTTAAAGGTGGGCTTTGGCATGGTCCCAGGATTGAGAAACCAGGACATTTGAAAGTATACCCCCTTTGTCACAGCATACTGAGCACAAGACAGATGTCTAAGCCCTTGTGCTAAAGCTACAGAAAGCCCCTTCATGAACAATGATGACTTACTGACTTCTATAATACCACAGCTGGAAGTATCTGAAAATTAATTCTTGTCTTTTTGGTTGTGAGCCTGAGCCTTTAACAGCTGTGCCAGCTCTCTAGCCCTGAAAATTAATTTTTAACTAGGTGTGGTGGCACATCTTGCAACCCCAGAATGTAGGTGATGATGCAGGAGGATCAAGGTGTTCAAGTTCAGCCTGGACCGCACGAGATTCTGACGCCAAACAACTGCAAAAAGTAATCTATCATGGAGTCCTAACTGTAAGGGATATCATAATGGTTTTGCCAATTTACTTTCAAGAGAAGAGTAATAAAGTGAAATTATAGAAGAGACAGTTCCTTTCACTTAAAATTAAAATAGCTTTAATTTGCCTATATTTTTATTATATTTCATTTCTTATTTCCAGCTGCAGAATGAAAAGATAGCCTAATCAGGCTTGTATGTGTTGAAAACAACAAACTCTTTTTTTTTTTTTTTTTTAAATTAATTTTTATTGATGCTTTGTGCATTTCATACATTTTTTCCAATTCAGTTCAGGCTTATTTCCCTTTCCCTCCCCCCCACCCCCACCCCATCCCAGATCATGCATTCTGCCATAACTGTCCTGCATCTTTCTCTCAGTTTTTTTTTTCATTTTTAGCTATAAGTGATAATCCATGAGTACAAGCATCCTTCATGCAAAACCTATCTGCAGGCTGTTGTGCCCAAACACCTACAGCCCCACCATCCAGTGGGGGGTGACAGGAACAACAAACTCTTAAAATCCTAAGTTAACAAAACTTTAGAAAACAGTACTGTAATGCAAGTGGTGTTTCATTTGAGTATTTAACAGTAGATTCTCTTATTCAAACAAAATCAAATAGGGAAGCTAGTACGTGTTTTAAAAAAAAAGTGTTAAGAGGCTGGAGAGATGGCCTAGCGGTTAAGAGCGCCGACGGCTCTTGCAGAGGACCCGGGTTCGATCCCCAGCACCCACATGGCAACTGAGAACCATCTGTAACTCCAATTCCAGGAGAACTCCAGTGCCAGAGGAAACTGAGACCCTCTTCTGACCTCCGCGGCATTGCACAACACGGGTGCACAAACCTACATGCAGACAGTACATTCATACACATAAAAAATAAACAAATAAAAATTTTAAAAATAGAGCGTGGTGGTGCACACCTTTAATCCTAGCACTTGGGAGGCAGAGGCAGATGGATCTTTGTGAATTCAAAGCCAGCCTGGTCTACAGAGTGAGCTCCAGGCTAGCTGGGGCTACAGGGAGACCCTGTCTCGAAAAGACCAAAAAGAAAAAAATTTTGAAAAAGAATTAAAAAGAAAATGAAGAGTAGTGTTGTACTAGCTGAAGATAGACCTGAGAGACAAGAGGGACTTCCTGTGAGTCCCGTGTCAGTCAGCATTTTCTGTAATAGTACTGTGTAACAAACAATCCCAGAGACTTAGCAGTTTACAACCACAGAATTTTACATTCTGCTCACAAGTTTATGGGATGGCACCATAGCTCTGTTCTAGGTCAGAGCATGAGAACACCATTGCTCAACACTAATTCTAACTGTGGGGCCAGGGTGAAGAGATGTCTCCTACTTAGAACTCACTGTTCTTGTAGCAGAAGAGCATGAGGCTGGCATGGAGACGAGACATGTCTTCAAGCTTGTTCACTGATCTGGTATATTGTCTCTCATCACCCACCATTATCTTCTTTCCCTCCTGGGGCCTTAGAGACTGCCATACAACCCTAAGGTCTAAAGTGAAGTGTGAAAACTGATCATCAGATACAGCTCCTGTCCTTTGATGTGGAGGGTGGTGTCGGGGATTGCTCAGCATCATAAGGAATACAGTTTTGCCAGCCCAGTGAACACACAGTAGATGGTTCCTGTCTCCTAAATGACGACACTCCAACTGGTTAAATATATCTTTTTTGGACTTAAATTTTGTGACAGTGCAGAATTTTACATTATAAGGAACATTGTGAACCTCTGCCCAGAATCAGTGCAATCTATTTGTAGCTATCCTCTGACTTCTTTGATATCAGCAGCATTCTGTCACTCATTAGACTTCGTTTGATTTGGGGGTTTTGTTTCCAAGGTATTTGTGAGTTAAACCTTTCACTCCTGTGGTATAATAACTAGCTAGCATGAGCAGCTTACGGGAGAAAGGATTTACCTTGGCTCACAGTTTCAGTTCATAGTCCACTGATTCTGAACATTATAGCTCTGGGAGTACAAGTCAGGAGCTGGCTGAAATAAGTAGAAAGGGGGTGGGGGAAGAAGCCTGCACCATGTGGAACCTCAAGGCCTATCCACCAGGATGTGTTACCCTTGGATAAGCCCCACCTCCCTAACCACCACTGGATAAAGACCAGGCATTGAACACATGAGACCTGGGACTCATTTCATATTTAAATGGTACTAATTTGTTTTGAGAATCTGAGATTTTTTTCTAAAAAATGAAAGAGCTCACTCTTTGGCTTATCCTTTAAAATAACATGAAATATGAAACAGCCCCTTTTTTATTTCTAAATATTCTCAAAATGGTGTTTTTGCTTACAAATTTAGCAAACATGTCTCAAATGTTTCAAGTTGTTTTTTATACCATTAAAGGTCTTCATGTCAGGTTGGAGATTTTAGCACAAAAGCGTCCTTAATACTTAGCACTTCCTTTTTTTTTTTTTTTTTGGAGACAGGGTCTCCCCAGCACTTCCTTTTAAAAGCCAGAGTACTGATTGGCAAAAGACTTAAGCAAGGCTACCACCTCTTCTGTTGCAACAGGAGCCTTCTTGAGTTCTTAAGAAATGAACTTCTGTGTTTGGGGGAAAATTTTTGTTCTTAGGAGTTGGCTGGTTCTTTAGTGAAGGCTAGTCCTCCATCCTAGAAAATGGTCATGTTTCTGAGGGTCCCGACATGGGCGTGTTCTTTCCTCTCTGGAGGCTAGATGGTGCTACCTGTATCATCCTGATTCAGCAGTCTCCTAACCTGAATATGTCACTTCACCAGCAGTCAAAAGAAAAGGCTTCATCAGGATGGAAGTGACCAGAGAGAGGGAAGGACAGGGAGAGGATGATGGCAAAGAGCTGAGTTAGTTCCCTGGTGTCTGCAGCCTTGTCTTTTCTCCTCTGTATCCAAGAGGCACAGCAGAGAGCATCGACTGGAGGGCAACAGTCTAACATTATCCTGAGAGCCTTTCTCTGACTTTAGACTGACATGACTCCAACAGTACTTCAGCTCTCTCTTAGTCTGATGTCTATAGTGAAAACCCAGATCTTAATGGGATCTGGATCAGTACAACCCAGAGTGTTCCAGTACCTGAATATTTGTGAATTTCATCTGTCCCAGAATTAAATTAGATTTGTGTTATTGAATAAAGAACTGGCTTTGCTGCATATAGAAACACACACTTGAGACTGGAGTGTACAGAGCTTAGATGGGAGAATTTCGCCAGACCACCTGAAGCACAGCTCTCTTCACAATAGTGAAGAGCTGGAACCAACCCAAGTGCCCCTCAACCTACCAATGGATAGAGAAAATGTGGTATGTCAACACAATGGAATTCTATGCAGTGGTGAAGAAAAGTGACATCATGAACTTTGAAGGCAAATGGATGGGACTAGAAGATATTTTATAAAGTGAAGTAACAGTCCCAGAAAAACAAATGACAGTCCCAGAAAAACAAATGGTATCCCTCATCTATGGATGCACCAAGTACCTAGTTGTAAGGCAAGCTGAGCAACATTAATGGAGGGTATGTATGCATAAAATCAAAAGAATGAGAAAAAAGAAACACACACACACACACACACTTGGAACACCACCCCCACCACCCCAAGCACTCATCTTTGTGGCCCTTCCAAAGTAGACTAGTCATTATAGTTCATAGCATTCTTTGAGGTCAACATTTTTTTAATCTACAATGATGGGAGAAATCCCTTGGGTTAAGCTTTATGTAATGAATAACTACAAATAAGTCAGAAATATTTTCTTTAAACATTTTATTTCGCCTGTGGGTATGTAAGTGCACCACATGAGGGCAATGCTGGCAGAGACCTGAAGAGCTGTCTGACCCCTGGAACTGGAGTTGCAGGAGGTTGTAACCACCATGTGGGTGCTGGGAATCAAACCCAGGTCCTCTGGAAGAACAACAACTGTTCTTAACCACTGAGCCACCTCTCTAGCCCTGAAAAGGAGATTTTCTTAGTGAGGTAAGCAGAACCTGAACCTGACCATCCATATTCCCATTCCTGGTGCACAGGCTCCTTGAGTGTGTTTGGGAGTGTGAACATGGTCTCTTTCTCTCTGGGGGTTAGGTTCTATTGTGTGGAAATCGCAAAGGCATGTTCAAATGTGATTAAGGACCCTAATCAGTTGACTTTAATTTAATTAGGTGAGGTTGTACTGTGTGGGACAAACCTCGTCAGCGTCAGCTGAGTCCCTGAAAGAAGTGGGTGCTGAGCAAAAGCTCGCTTCTCCTGCTGCCTTGGAGTCTGGTGATGTACTCCTAACAGACCCAAAGGAAAGAGGAAACCAATACTCTTATACCAAATGTTGAACCCTGACCCAGAAAATTCTTTCAATTTATACGTTAGTTCTCTTTAGCTATTAAGCTGAAATGCTCCAGGCTTCTCCCAATAAGGACATAGGTCAAACTGACACGCACCCCCCCCCCCCCCGCCCACAAAGAGATCAGAACCTTTGATCATTCATATGTGCATGTGCTGGTGCTCAAAACAAGGCCAGTGTGTGTGCCAGGTAAGCATCCCACAACCAAGCCATGTCCCCAGTCCAGGCTCAGAGCTTGTAGCTGCACCTTCACAGGTTTAGGGCAGAAACCACCATAGGCAACCCCTGCCCTATCCCAGGGCCCTGCAGATGCTGTGCTTGGCCTAGTGGGGTGATGCACACCTGTGGTCCTAGCACTCAGGAGATGGAGGCGGGGGGTCAGGAATGAAAGGCCGTCCTTGGCTTCCTATCCAGTTTGATGGCAGCTTGGGCTACAAAAGACTCGGTTTCAAACAGAAACAAAAACCAAAGAATGAGATCTGTTGTAAGATGTGAACATTTGAGATTCTATACTAAATTTAGAATTTTTGCTATTATTGAAGATTTAAGACATGACAGTGTCGGGCCTGGAACAGTGGTACCCTTTCAAAATGGGGCAGCTGCCACAGTCCCTACGGTGCCACTCAAGCACCTGGACTATTTCATTCATTATTTTTCAATTGCAGATCCTAGGAGATTTTTAGTTTGGCATGCAGGTGATTTCAGTGTCCCCTGCAGGGGATCAGCTGGCTGTTGAACAACGAGAATAAAGGGAGGGGTCGGGAGCACAGGGTGGGACCTTCCTGACCCCAGCCTCTTCCTGATGGGAGGAGATGCGATGGCTGCTTCTCAGGGCAGGTAAGGAGCCCCAGAAAGGCGAGGCTGCAGCCAAGCTGGGCCAGCCCTGAACAAAGGAGCCTGCTGGTGACAGCGCCCTGCCCGTGGCTCTCAGCCTGCCAGCGCCCAGCAAAGAGCAGGCTGTGCGACCCCCACACCTGCTCTGCTCGCTGTGCCTTTTGAACCAAGCTGCCTCTTAGCAACCGCTCTGTGCGTCAGCTAGAAACGCCAAGGTACAAAGGAGCATTGGCTGCGGAGCACGGGGCAGAGCGGAAAGGTTGCTGCCCTGAGAGTCAGTGTCCTCCGCGGCAGGCAAGACCGGCAGCGGTGCGCAGCAGAGGACCCCAGCAGCCCTCGCAGCCTCCTTGAGTCTTTGCCCGGCCTAGGGAGCCTCCTTGGCGTCCTGTGTGCACTGATAAAGCGAGAAGCCTTGCTCTTGGCTCCCTGATGTGCACAGGCTCCAAATGCCCTTTGTCTCCATCCCTCACAGCCTGGAGGGAAAGATGGGCATCCCGCCCGCTGCTGGGGACGCACCAGCGAAGGCCCAGGCAGAAGCAGAGCCTCTGGCTGGTGGGGGCAGCAGAAACCACAGTGCTCAGCTTCCGTGGTGTGAAAGGTAAGGGGACGCAGGCCTGAATTGCCTCCCGTCCCGAAAGCCCTTCCCGGAAGCTCACAAAAGCTGGAGAGACAAAGCTAACCCTGGCCCAGTTCCGAGGCCAGCCGGCCTGTTACCCACTCACTCTACCAGCCGCAAATATGCTCCCTGGGAGTTCAACCCTTATTCGGGCACTAGAGCTACTTAGAGCCAAGTGATGAAAAGGTGCAAGTGGGGGGGGGGGTGTAGTCTTGCCTGGCAGTGATTCCCAGCCATGCCCTTTGGAAATAGCCCTGAGGGGGGGCAGGTGCATTCGTTAATCGTCACCTTCTGTTCATTGTGCTGGGTCTTACCCTCAGGCACCCCGTGAGCCTCAGTTGGGTTTTATAAACAGGGCACCCTCCTCTCCTCTTGCAGCTTCCTTTGTCCTAGAGTCTATCAAGTAAAGGGGCATGCCACCTGCCTTAGGGAGTCATCTTGGACTCCCTTGTTAGTTCTCATTAACACCCCAGATGAACAGCACCGGCCACACTTTTCAGTCTTCTGTCACAGACTCGGTTTGCATTGAGTTTCTAGCCCATTCTGAGATGTAATTAGCCACTGCCATAATGTGAAGCACCAGAGTGGATGGTCTATCCTGGACCCCAGCCAGGTGGAAAGCTTTCCAAAGAGCAAGAAAATGAGGATGGGGCTGAACGTTAACACCATCATGATGCACAACACGGATGCTGGAAGTGGTGATTCCTAGTACTACTGCTTTAGGGCTGCAATGAAATATGTCAGTTTGACAGTCTTCCATTAGTTTAGGAGTTTACCATCAGACACACTTTGCATCCATTTGCATCTGGCTTTTACTGTCTGCTTTCTGCCTGGCCATCTCATTAGGAGTCAGTGACCTTTGCCTTAGTGCTGTACAGAGAGCCATCACACCCTAGAAAGAAGCTCCTGGGATTTGCTTGACCTGCTTCCCGGGATCCCCAGCTGTAGGAAGCCGCCTCTGGTGTCTCTCTGGGGCCAAGCTGTTTCCTGGATCGCTTTGGGCAGTCCTCTTTTGGGGTATATTCTCTGGTTTGTGAATAGAGATTTGGCTTTTTCAATGGACATAGCAAAGGATAACCAATAGAGAAACACAGCACACAACACCTTCCCCTCAGCTCAGGTGTGTTCCTGAAGGCATCGGTTCTCCACCCCTCCTGGGCCAGCGTCTTCCCTTCCACTTTGTCAGTGTGGCAGGATCTCTTCCACCCTATTTTTCTCTCCTGATTCAAGACTCTCTTTGTTTGAGCAAACACACAGCTCACACCAACCAATGGCTGAGGGGCTTACACCTAAGGCATCATTGGATAAAGCTGCTTTTGCAGAGGGACCGTCAACTTAGAATGGCTTGTCAGTTCTTACATGCAAAACCCAGAGAGAGCTTGCTATTCATCTCCAAACAGTTATCCCTCTTTTTCTATTTCCTTCTTTCAAAAATAAAGGGCTAGCCAGACAGATTTCCTTTCTCAAGGGTAGGTAAGCATTGTCTAGTCATTCAATAAACAGTCTGATTGAGTTCCAGTGATTACAGAGAAGAACTCAGTATGAGTGAGGTATTATCCATAGGGGAAAAAAATACTTCCCACTCCCTTGCTTTTGTGAGATAGTCCAATTAAAAGGTATCTTCCGAGGCCAGGCCGATGCTGAGGAAAATGAACGGTGGCAACTGTTCAAGTCCACATAATCTGTGCAGCTTGGGATTTGGCTCCTCAAATAGCTGTGTGGTTTGGAATGATTTTTTTTTTTTCCCAGTGTTGAACAATGAGCTGATTAATTCACATTTTAAAAAGTCAGTTTCAAACACTTCTTTTTTCTTTTATAAAATCTACAAACAGAGAACCTGGAAGGGACTCCAAATTCCTTCCTGGAAAACACATATCCCTCCTGCCCTCCCTGCACCCTCTGATAAATAACATGAGCATGCAGCGATTCGCCAGCAGCAGCTCCAGGCATGAGGCACAACATCTGTTAGCGAGACGCTGGAGAGACAGTGGAAGGCGCGCTGGCTGCCTGCCCACCCTCAGACTCCAGATTTTTGCTGACAAGGCTGTCAATAAATGGGCAGATGGCACTGGCTCTGCTAGCGGGAGAGTTCAGTTAACCCAATGCGGGACATTATCTCCAATTCCTGGTGCACTGGGCTGAGCCCTTCGCTGGGCCATTAAAACCATTCGTTGACAGAACAGGAAGAGCAGGACTAGGAAAGAGTAGGAGCTCACTTTGTTTAATTACATTAGCTGAGCCTCCTGCAGTAAGCAGGCTTAGCCCTTGTGACCACAAAAGTGGGGGAGCCCTTACACCTTGGATTGTATGCATTTATACATAAACACCTGATCCTCAAAAGCTGTGCACCTCCCTGAGAATAGAGTTTGGCCTAAAATAGATACGAGGATGAATCAAGTTGCAAGCAGGCATGTCCCTGCATTGTCTTATGGGGACTATAGGCGATCATGTGGCAGCCCGTGTGGGTTCTACATCTAATAATCAACCCAGAAACAGCTCTGCTGACTCACAGAAACGTCCTCTGGTGGTGGCTTGAGGGAAAAAGCCATTTGCCATCTGAGGATGGTTAAAGCTTGTGGTGACTACATGTCAGCTCAAGCTCACTGCACTAAGGCAGATGAGTGGTGTGGTCTGAAGCAAGTCGTTTAAACAACTGGCCGTGTTTTTCCATCCTTACAGAATTCAGCTGTTGTTAGTGATCCATGAGTTAATGCTACACATCTGTACTGAGTTGCAGAGTTTCAAAGTGTCTCTGTATATTTCAAGGCAGTGTTTGTCAGTGGGGGTGACTTTGCCCTCTGGAGGACATTTGACAATGCCTGGAAACACACTAATGTCTTGTGGGTAGAGGACAGCGATGCTGCCAAGTGTCTCCACTGCACAGAGCAGACCCACAACAAAGAACTATTCAGCCCAGAGTGGCAGCAGTGCCAGGCTTGAGAAACCTGCATCAGGATGATGGGAGTGGATGTTTTTCACAGCCCTTGAAAAGAAAAGTGAAGAAAGAGCAGTTCGTGAGGCACACAGAAGACGCTGGGGAATTGTTCCTGGTGTCTTGGGCCAGCTCACTCTGGCACCATTATTCTCAGTGCTATTTGCTGCTTTTAACCCTTCACTAAATAAGCTGTTCACCCAGGTTCATGCAGCTGTCCCTGTAAATCAGATTTGAACAGTGAAATATCACACCCACAGAAGCCATTTTAGCCTAATTCATGATTATCAAATGGGAATATCCATGTGCCACCAACCCGGGCTCTAAAGGCCTGAATAGAAGGATGGTTTAAAACTGACAGTTAGACGTGGTAGCCCATGCCTGTAATTCAAGCATCCAGGAGCCCAAGGCAAGGAAATTGCCCTGAGCGCCAGGCAGGTAGGGGTACAGAGTGAGACCTTGTCTGACAAGAATCACACATATAAACAAACCAATCAATCTACAATCAGAGTCTGAGATATGTTGGTTGGAAGGGGTTAAAGAGGAATTAAGATGAGTAAAGAATTTATGAGATGAGGGGTTTAGGATTTAAACCAGATGCAGTCACCTTTTTATTTTTTATTTATTTTTATTTGAGAGGCTTTAGACAGGCAGACAAAGGCCAGGATTTAAATGTGTAGCATCCCTTTCTAGGTATCTGTCAGGCTAAACTCTGGTCTGTTTCTCGTTTGTGTTATGAATGAACCGTGTTTCCCCTTAAAAATAAAGAACACAACTCACATGTTCATATTGAAATTGAAGTTTTAACTATCAACACCTGCAATTAGCGTCAGTGACGGGAAGTCAGAGGGAAGCAGGTAGAGCCTCTGACCCAGAGAGGCTATTGTCCTTATCACAAAGAGAAACGTGGATGACACATGAAAGCAAGGGCTCTACAGAGGAGGAACGCCGACGATGGTCAGGAAAGTCCGCAGGCCTGGGAGAGGGCACAGAAGCCACAGCTTCTTACAGTGGTGCAAAGGGACAACACTATTTCTGGCTTTTAGTTTCTAGACCTGAGATTCTGAGTTCTGCCTTGGAAGCCACTGAGGATTTGGTTCTCGGATAGGGTGAGAGCTGCGCCAGCAAACCAATAAAGATCAAGTGGGCAGAAACCAAGGTGAGGGACAAGCTGCCAGAGCACCCTCTAGAGCTATCCTCCCCCACCTGCTGCGGTCAAACCACCCCTGCAAAGCAGACAACTCGCCCACTCCACCCAGATCCCAGAGCCTGAATCCCCTCCTCTCTAACAGGCATAGAGAGCCAGGCAGTGTGCCAGGAGCCCTCATTTTGTGACACCTCTGAAACAAGCTTTCCAGGAATCCCTTCTATTCAACTGGAGGATTCACTCCTTCCTAAAGCCATCCTGGAGAGCTGAGAAACGTGGGAAATGCGGGGAGACTTCCTTTGGTCCCTTCTATACCATTTCTTGGGAACCGGTGCTTCCATTCCCCACAAGAAAGGCTGGATCCACAGGTGTGTTAATGACTGTGTGCATATTGGCAGTGTCTAGGACCTTTAAATCCAACCATCCAAGCAACCAATGTAGAGGTGACTATTCCAGGCCATAATCTGAGAAGTGTCTCAGTCTGAGACAGAGCAAGGATTGAGACCTCTGGACCAGAAGAGCTCATTTCAAGGACAGACCTACTTGTGGGACTCCATGATCATACTATTCAGTCTATGAGGAGAAAGGCCCTACAGGCCTTCATTTGGCTGGAAACAATACAGTCAGATTTCCATTGTAAATATTTTCAACTTTCGTTGAAAATACCAAGACCAACACATAGTCCTCTGCCTATGAAATGAGTATTATTGTAATCCATGTTTTATAGCTCAAGAAAAATAACCTCACAGGTAGATTTACTCCATATCAGCCAGTCAAGAAGCAATAGACCTAACGGATTAGTTACTTACTTTTCTTGTTGTTGCAATTAAATCTGAAAAGAAGGAGCCTAAGGGAGAAGGGCGCGGTCCGCCCTGGCAACGAGGAACGGCAGCAGGAGCGTGGGGTGACTCGTCACATTTTGTCTGAAGCCAGGGAGCACATAGCGGAGAGAAGTGGGGCGGGCTACAAAACCAAAAGGCCTCCCCCAGAAGTGGTGACCCACTTCTAGCAGGGCTGAAGGATCCACAGCTTTCCAAGCAGCACCACCTGCTGAAGACACAGTACTCAAGCACAGGAGCCTGTGTGGGACATCTCATGTTCAAGTAATAGTGCCTCGTTATTTTTAAAATAGTTTTATTGGGGCTGGAGAGATAGCCTAGCAGTTAAGAGCACCGACTGCTCTTGCAGAGGACCCGGGTTTGATCCCCAGCACCCACATGGCAGCTAAGAACCATCTGTAACTCCAATTCCAGGAGAACTCCAGTTCCAGGGGAATCCAACACCCTCTTCTGACCTCCATGACATTGCATGACAAGGGTGCACAAACCTACATGCAGACAGTACACATACAAAAATAAATAAAATTTAAAAATATATAAAAAAATAGTTTTATTAATTTGTGAGAATTTCATACAATATATTTTAATCATATTCATCCCTTCTCCCTGCCCCTAAATCCTTACATATCTGCCCTCCCTCTGTACCCCACTCTCATCTCTGTGTTTTTTTTTCCTTTCATCTAATAACCAAGTCCAATTTGTACTGCCCATATTGGGATGCTGTGTGGCCATTCACTGACCATCTACTAATGGCCACACCCTTAAAAGATATGACTGTCCTTTCCTTCCCCCCAGGAGCCATCAACTGTCCATAGCTCCTCAGTTAGGGGTGGGAGCTCATGAATCACTTCTCATTCCATGCTAGAATGTTGATTGTCTTGACCTTGTCTGGGTCTTATACATGTAACCACAGCTGCTGTGAGTTCAGCAGTTCCAAGATCCCAGAAGACTGTTTTACTCCTGTGTTCACCAACCTGTGGCTCTAACAATCATTCCTCTGCTTCTTCCTCTGTGGTCCCTGGGGTGAGGGGTGTAACACAGATGTGCCATTTAGGGCTGAGCACTCCATAGACACATATTCTCTGCATCTTGACCAATCGTGACTTTCTTTGTTAAGTACCATCCACAGTTCCTAGTCATTAAACTCGGATTTCCCAACAGGACCACTCTACATTTCCACATGCATTCATACTTTCCTAGAATCTGATCCTTTGCTGCTGTCCTCTCTTAACTCAGCATCTGGATCTGGGCTCTGGATAGTTTTCTTGCTTTCTGTCTCATTGATTGCTCTCTGGACTAATCTTTGCTCTAATTCCCTGACTGGTTTTTTTTTTGTTTTGTTTTGTTTTGTTTTTAACTCACATCTGATCATGTGCTTTAAAGTATTTTTCTGGAAAAAAAAATCCTTTCATGGCTTTTTCTCTACTCATATGAAATAAAACCTAATCCCCTGGTTTGGCTGGCAAGAGCACTTCCCGTCCTCCTGCTTCTAAATTCCAAACTTGCCAGCTACTTCTCCCCACATCCCACCATGCCCCTTGCCCTCAGCCAGGTGAGACCACTCTCCATCTCTCTGTCCTTCAGTTGTCCCTCACTTTCTCAGTGAAGGACTTTTACTCTTTCTCTAAAGCATCTGAGTCCTCTACCTACCTACCTACCTACCTGTCTCTCTATCTATCTTAAAACTTGTCCCTTCAAGACACAGCTTCTCTGATTTTCAAGACAAATTTAAACACTTCCCAACAACTTTCCAGCAAAGTAATTAAGTATCTGACACTGGCTATGACTGGTTGGATGGTTCTTTGGACTGTAAATTCCTTGAAGGCCAGGACTAAATTGAATTAATCTCCCCTTTCCTGTACCTCCCACAGCTCCTGCCACACAGGAGCTGTTTAATCAGTGTTTACATTACAGTAGGCAGGATTAAATGGATAAAAGCCTATTTCAAATCAAAGCCTTCTTCCTGATGGGTGGGGTGTGCAGTTACTTACCTGAGCCTGGTCCTGGAAGTCATTTTACTTAAACTGATGAGAAGTGGGTGGGCTTGCTAAAGGTGAGGAGGGATTAGATTATCTGTCTTCTTTCCAAGTCCCTGTACTGTCCCAGAGACTGACACTGGCTGCTTGGAATAGCTCAATGAAGGAAGTACTTTTCTTCAATCACTCATGACAAGCTTAAATATTAAAAAGTGTCAATTTCCCTAATGCTTCTCTAATTCCTACCTAAAGCAGTGTGAGGACACGGATATCTGATTCCCAGTCTTCTCATTAAAAAAAAAATGTTCAAAACATGCAAATGTCAGAAGAGGTAAAGCCTGTGGTGCTGCTTCATCTATGGAAAGGAAATATAAACAGAAAGAAGTTCTGTTAGCTTCTCTTCAAAGCGAACTGAGGTTCCTCCTTTTCAACAGCAATTAACATGACCATTTCATGATTTATTGTTTGGGTGGAGTGGATCCAACAAAAAAAAATAACAGAAATTTAATCTTACAGAAAACTTGTCAACAGGAATACTGACCTCTTCTCCCTTTTCCTTTGTGCAGCCAGAATCACTCCTGAGTATGCAGTCCGCAGCTGCCTGGGTTGGAAGAAGACTGCACAGAAACCAGGGGCATGCTGGGACAAGGACGAGGCTGCATATTCGGGGAGCAGGCCATGATGCAGTCTTGTTAGAATAAGGAGTCAGAGTTGGACTGGCTTAGTTGAAGAGCTTCCTTCCCATTGCAGACGCTGGGAAGATAAGAAGCTCAGAAACTGTGCAGACAACAGCAACACACGGTTAGAAAAAGACCAAGCCAGAATTGTGAAGCAGAGTCCCATCTGAACTTGAGGCACTCCTCTCCTGCATGCCAACCCCTGCCTCCAAACACCTGCCATTCCCCAGGAGTTGCACCCAGCAAGGAGCCGGCTGGGCAATCAGAAGGCCTGCCCTGGCTCACTTCAAACACCTCTGGGCATGAGAAAGCAGAAGTCCACTGAGTCAATTCTCAGGAAAGCCACAGGAAGTGTTTTCAAGATGCGGTCCATGATGGCTCCAGGTTGTATGAGCCGCTCTTCTCCCTCGAAGCCGAGGTGTTTGATCCCCAGCCATCCTCTTTCTTCACCATCAAATAAATGTGTTTATATCCACCTATTGAATCTGCTCAAGTCTGGGCAAGTACTCCGCCAGAATTAAACTAAGGAGCCATGAATCCCCAGTTTTCTCTTTAAGACAAAAGTTGGAGCTGTTGTAAGTTTTTAATAGGGGAGCAGTGGCCCAGTCACCAGGCCCTGGTTTCTCCTGCATTTCGTCTCCCCTTGTGGGACTCTGCTCCCCATTCTTGCTGCCACTTCAGATAGGTCTCAGGGACACACAGCTTCTCATACTGGATCCAAACTTAGCCATCTCTCCTGTTTTCCTCCAGCACAGGTGTAGAACATCTTCACAGACACGCTTCAGATGCCAGAAGAAATCAAATGAAGACCAAGTCTGAGAGGAGGCATATACAAAGCCTGGCCTCTCACCGGCGTGTGCCACCCAGACACCGGCCCCTGTCCATCCCCCAGTTCCCCTGCCCTGCAACACGCCACATGGAGTCGACATTTCCACTGGACACATCCTGCCCAGGCTGAAGAGGAGCCACACACAGCTTTCTGTCCACTACCCGCTCCTTTCCTCTGGGAGCAGCACCCATTTTCTTTGAGATGGCTTTTCTGCCACTCCTTTCCAATGGACAGCAGAAGTAGAATGGAGCAACACCTAAACAGAAATGGTTGTTAACAGTGCCTACCCTCCCATGGGCTAAGTTATCCTGCTGTGATAAAGGCCAGACTAGTTCAAAGGAATGTGTGGGACAGCCACCAGAGGGGAAGTGCTGGAAGCTAGCAGGGCATCTCTCTGGAGGAGGCCTATCAGGACACTTACCTCCCTGGCTGTAGCTGATCCCTCTGAGGTGGGCAGGTGCCTGGAAGCGCTAACTGGAGCCTACCCACTTTCATTTCTTTCAGTGGCCTTGGGCAGGAAAGCAGCTACCCATTGGAGAGAAGGTTCCAAGCTGTGAACTACAGAAGCTCTGTCACAGTTGTGACAGAATTAAGCCACACACAAGGAAGAGAAGTTGAGAGTAACCACCACAGCCTGAGACAGTCTCTGCTTGGAGATGTTCCTTCATCCCATCCTGGATCCCTGCTCTATGGAAACGCAGAACCCAAGAGTGATGAGAAAACATAATTCCAGTGTCTCCAGGGTGAATGAGGGTCTACTAAGCTATCTGCTTCTTATGGCGTAACCAATCCCAATTCAATGCAGAAGCGTGCAGCACTCGCGGGAGTGCTGTCTACCCAGAGTACTGTGGGCCAATGGTCAGCACTGAGCTGGCCTCTGTTCGCCCGGTCCCACCTCCTAGTTCTCACTGTCTCTCTTTGCTCCCTCTGTATATAATGAGGGAGGTTAGTGTGCCCATCGTGCCCATTCTTTAGTTTAGCACCATCAGTTTTTCAATGCTGACTTTATATTGCAGCCTGTTAACAATCAGTTTTCTAACCTTTGTCTGTGACACACTGAAAAGAAGGCTGGACACCTGGCCTAAGTGAGGGCACTTAAGGCATCATACTTGGTGTTTGGAGGGGAAGCAGTTGGAGATCTGAAGCCTCATGAAAAGGAGTGGACATCCACTCCATGCTATGCTTCTCACATACAACTGAAGCTTTTTGTTCTTCTTGTCTTTATGTTATTGGCAAATAAAGAAATACTAAACATGTTCACACTCACTTACTTAACCCCAAGGGGGAAAATCTACAAAGCTTTCAGCCTAAATAGCCATTGTGTAGCAGTGACTACTAGAGAAAACATCCATGGGTGGTGTTGTTTACATGTGGTTTCCTATGTGATCTAAGATCTGCAGAGGATTGGATAACCCACAGCTTCCTAGAGTCTCAGTCACAAACCACAGCCCTGTCAGTCCTTCTGGTGTATTTTTCTAATAGTCTAGAAATGAGCAATGGCCCCACCACTAATGTGTCAAGCCTTAGAAATATTCAGAGCTCAGGGAAACATTTAATGTCTTCCTCTTTTTCTGTACACAAAGTTCAAGATTTTCTACGGTTAGAAGTCATGAGACATTAATGCTCCTAACCCAGCTAAGTCTTATGGTTGCTGTGTGTGTGACTTGGGGCAAATCACTCCTGATTCTCAACCTAGATTTCCTCCTCTGAGCAACAGAGATCGTAGAATAATCTCTTCTCAGTTCATTGAATTGGAAGGACCTAGTAAACTGAAATGTTAAATTGTCAGCTTTATACAGTCTAAAATCAGCTTGAAGAGGGGCCTCTGAGACTGTCTGAAGCATTATCTTGATTGCATTAATTGACATGGGAAAACCTGCCCACCATGGATAGAACCATTCTCTAGGCAGGGAATTTTGAACTACGTCAGTAAGAGTGGAGAAGGCAAACTGATCACTAGTATGCATGTGTTAATCTACTACTTTCTGCTCTTGACTGTGAACATAATGTGACATCCCTGTCCCAATGGACTGTATCCAGAATTGTGAGCTTAATTAACCCTTTCTTCCTTAAGTTGCATTTGTCAAGGTATATGATCAAAGCATCAAGAAAAGAAACTAAGACATAATATATGCAAAAATACATGAGAAATTAGAAGCTCTTCCTATTTGGGTAACTTTCACTATCTCTATCATCTTTGCCATCATCACTACCATCACCACCATCATCATCCTTATCCTCATCCCATTTTATGCATTTCTTCCTGGTTGTGGTGTTGTGAGTGATCTGAGTCAATGGGTTGGGTCTAAATTACCATCTCTCAACTTGGGATCTACTGACATTCTATAGGGCCCTACCCTGTATGTAGCAGGATGTCTAGCAACAAACCTCGCCTCTATCCTCCAAATGTCTGTAGCACCCTCTCTTGGCTGTCAGAACAGAAAATGTCTGCAGTCTTATCAGATGTGTCCTGGAGGCAAAACCATTAGCACCACTGATCTTAAAGGTCCACTTCTGGCCCAGAGAAAAGGAAGAAACAATTACATTCTTTGGATAGAAGGGAACTGTTCTCTTCCAAATATCTGAGCAGAAATCAAAGATTTTGGAGGTGCTTGTAAGGCCCCCTCCCCTCCCTAAGGAACTATTGTCAGTAAATTACTCCTGAGAGAGCAGGAGTCATTTTCTTCAGTGGTGTAGCTACAGGTAAGTTGCCCACGTTCCAGTACCCACCATCCACGCATGCACATATAAGCAAACCCTAATTAAACTCACTAAGTCACAAAAAAGTATATATATATATATATATATATATATATATATATATATATATATATATATATATATATATATATGACAAGAAAGTGGGAGGAGAACTTGTTGGGAAGAAGAAAGGGATGAACAGGGGTGGAGAGGGATGATAGGCATTAATGACAGTGCAAAATGACCCAAGTACATTATACACATGTATGAAATTGTCAACAAATTTTAAAAGAAAAAAAACCCTCTCTCTGCACCCTGTCACCTCCCTTGCATCTTTTGCTCCACTGTACAAATACTCTTGTTCCATCTTAGACTCTAACCACCCAGGAATCTTTGAATCCACTTTTCTCTCCCACATGGTCCCCACATTTTACACCAGGACCCTGTTCTCTTTGCATGCAGTGGCACCATCCTTTCTAACCTTTGGTGATCTCCTCCAATAACCCAGAACTAAGAGAAGGAGTGTATCATCAAGGGACTTCTGGCCTGAGCAATGCCAGGAGCAACTCCTGTTAGGGTAAAAGGGGCTACCAGGGAGCCTGGACTCCACAGAACTCAGCAAGAAACTCTAAGACAGGAGGGGAGACTGGGACCTTACTACCACAGGTTCTGATGCTGTGTCCTGCTTGGATTCATCCCCCAAAGTAGGTCCAGCCATTTCTTTGCCACTGGGTATCTTACCTGTTTTGCTCTACCTGCCTAAATTCTAAACTGTGTGCTGCACTCATGATGGCCTAGGCTGCAGATCCTAGGTATTCTTGTTTATACCCAGGTATGGATGGTTTGTAATCTCTCCCCTAGCCCTGGCTTCTAAGCTCCGTTGTGACTGGGTCCCCAAACTTAGCCTGTCTCCTTGTTAAGGAAGGGAGATTATACAATCCCCTCAAGACATCACCAACTATTTTCTGGGGTCCCATCATATTAACTTTATATGCAAACAGAGTGTGCATGCTTATTAAGGTATAACTATAATCGCATGCTCCACTTTTTCAGAGTTAATATCATATCTTAAGATCTTTCCATTTTGCCTTAAAAATACTATTTTAGGTTTCCAGCCTGCCTGAGAGTGCCTGAATCTGGCTTCCATGTGGTGGTGAGCTTCCCAAACTGTGCTGTCCTCCAACTCCTACCTTGGGACCATTTGAAGCCCCTCCTGCTGTTCAAGAGGAAGATTCCTCTGCAGTTGGCATATGTCTGGATATTTCCAGCCTATCTGAGAGTGTCTGGATCCAGGCTCTGCATGATAGTGAGCTTCCCAAATTACACCATGGCCAACCCTCTACCTTGGGACTATCTGAAGCTCTTTTCCACTGCTCTAGCCAGACACATCTTCCCTTGTGCACAGGTCCAGACATTTACAACCTGCCTGAGAGTACCTGAATCTGGCCTCCATGTAGTGGTGAGCTTCCCAAATTATGCTGTGACTATCCCCCTGATCTCGAGCTCATCTGCAGCCCCTCCCTCTGCTTCAGGGTTAGAATCCTCTGCATTTTAGTAGGGGACCACAGCTTTGCCGACCACCTGAGAGCATCTGAATCAAGCCTCCACCCAGCAAGCTTCCCAAATTGTGCTGTCCCTACTGGCTAGTAGGGGCCAAAACCTTAGAAGGAAGCTCGTGGAGCTCCTGACTAGCCAGACTAGAACCATCTGGTTCCTCCAATACAAAATCAAAAGATAGAACCCAAAACCTAGACCAGTCAGCCTTTCACACCTAATAACAAAACAACTCAGGCACATTAAGAATACAAACAAAATCAGTCTTCAACTCACCAAAGGAAGAAGTGAGTTTCATACCATAATTACAAACAACAAAAGAAATCCACATACCAAAATCACAGTGAAAAATAATATGAAAAACCCAAATAATATGTCTTAGTACCAGTCCTTTAGAAGAGTTCTATAATGAAGTCCCCCTAGAGATAACCCAGAAGAAAGAATTTAAAAGAACAGTCATAAACATGATCAAAGAATTCAACAAATTTAAAGAACAAACGATGAAAGAACTAGAAGAAGATAGGGATAAACTTCTGATTGAATTAACAAAAGAATTAGAAATACTGAAGAAAATTCAGGCTGAAATGAACAAGGAAGTGAAACACTTGAAACGCCAGCTGGTATCAATGGGAGAAGGCCTCGAAACGCCAGCTGGTATCAATGGGAGAAGGCCTCAGCGATAGAATTAATGAACTAGTAAACAGAGTATCAAGACTGGATGATAAAGTTGAAGAATTGGAACACTCAAGCAAAGATTATGAATAAATTTGAAAAACACAGAAATGGAATATGCAAGAAATGTGAGACACCATGAAAAGCCCAAACTTACATATCATAGAACTAGAGAAAGAAGAATCTCAAGATAACTGTACTCACCAATCTTCAACAGGATTGTAAAAGAAAAGTCCCGGGGCTGGAGCGATGGCCTAGCGGTTAAGAGCGCCGACCGCTCTTGCAGAGGACCCGGGTTCGATCCCCAGCACCCACATGGCGGCCGAGAGCCGTCTGAAACTCCAATTCCAGGAGAACTCCAGTTCCAGGGGAGTCTGACGCCCTCTTCTGACCTCCGCGGCATTGCACGTCACGGGTGCACAGACTTGCATGCAAACAATACATTCATACACATACGGAAATAAATAAAAAATTTAAAAAAAAATTAAAAAAAAAAAAAGGAAAAAAGAAAAGTCCCCATGTTTAAGGAAATACATACCCATACTAATATTAGAAGTACATAGAACACCAAATAGACAGAACCAGGAAAGAAACTCCCCATGCCATATCATAGTAAAAACACTAAATGTGCAGAACAAAAAGAGAAAACAGAAAGCTGCAAAAGAAGAACTACAAAGCACACAGAAAGGAAAACCCATCAGAATTACATCTGACTTTTTTAGCATTTTTATTGAAGTTATGTGCATTTCATACATCATTTCTCAGTCCAATCTAGACTCATCTTGTCTTCCATGCCCCCCACCCCACCCAAGTTCATGCACCCTGCCATCCCTGCCCTGTATCTTTTGCTGATCCTTATCAAAGTTTTTCCAAACAGAGGATTATTGTTCTTGGGAGAACTTTACTGTTTCGGTCCATTTCCTGTCCCAGTTCCTCTGCTGTTGCTTGTTGTTCCCTCCAATCTGTATCACTTCAATATGTGTATATATAAGTTACACCTATATTAAAATTATATCATCTGTACACAAACTGTCATTTCCATATCATATTTCATGATTCACATTTTTCCTTTTTAAATTTATATTACTCTAAAATATGCCTACATATCATCCACCCATATACCAAGATTACAAAGACTAAAAATAAGTGATAGGTTAATTCTAGAGCCTGTTAAGGGATTTACATTATCAGAGAACAGCTGGTTTCAGGGAAAGAAGGTATATAACGTTGATGTTGCTCAGTTTGCCTTACGACTCGGTGCTTGGTGCTAGTATCCACAGATGAGGGATGCCATTCATCATTTGCTTTTCTGGGACTGTGTTACTTCACTTAGCATAATATCTTCTAGTTCTATCCATTTACCTGCAAAGTTCATGATGCCATCTTTCTTTACCACTGCAAAGAATTACATTGTGTAGATGTACCACATTTTCTCTATCCACTCATTGGTTGAGGGACATTTGGATTGGTTCCAGCTCTTCACTATTGTGAAGAGAGCTTCAATGAACATGGCTGTGTAGCAATGAAGTTGTCATGTGTGTGTAGTCTTCCATGGATGCTCTTCCTCTCTGTGTCAGGGCTTGTAGAACCCAAGTCTAAGCCCTGGTAGAGAGGGGGAGGATTGGAAGTGAGGCCCCATAGGAGAAAAAAAGAATGAAAGAGAGAATAAAGAGATGGACTCAGACAATACTAGGAGCAATTCCACGAGGGAAATAACTCAGTTTAATGCTGTAATCCAGTGGTTTTTATACAGGACCTTGTGGGTGTCGGTACATACAGAATTGGGGGTTGGGACATGCAGGATTTCATGCCATATACTCCAGAGCACTACAGGAATGTGACAATGCTTTGCCCAAAGCATCAAAGACATTGGCGCCAGGCAGATTTTCAAAGGCAAGCAGGAGCCCAGCAGGAGCCCAGCAGGAGTCCACGCTGGAGATTGCTTGCTCATTCCCTAAGCGCTTTTGCCAAATGGGAACCCTATATCTCCTCCTTTTTCTTTTATTAAGAAAAAGCTCCATGGTCACATAGTGTTAGTATTTTTCCTTCTGGGGGATACTCTGGGAAGTGTGACCCAACACGGCTCCTACTGGGGGACAACAGAACCTAGGTGTGTGTATAGTAAACTGGAAGTGTGACTTTGTCCCAGGCAAAGCAGGAATACTGCATATCCTGTGCCCCAGGGGGTCCCCAGGACAATAATTGCAGGTCTCTGCTTCCAGCTAGACCAAGGTCTCAGTCCTACAGCTCCCCCTTCATTATATTAAAATGGAGCAGTGTTGTCATTTTTTCAAAGAGTTTTTAGGGATGGCTGATATTGGACTAGGACATTCTGGGTTGTAACCCCAAATTGGCTTTTGACAAACCAGGAAGCTGACCTCCTAAGGTGGAGATTAGTTCTAACAAAATGGATTATTTAGGTGGCCTAGAGGGACTTGGGTTGGGGGAAAATCTTTTTTGCACTAAGTATCTCTGTGGTAGGATGAGTCTTATGGGTATATATCCATGAGTGGTATGGCTGGGTCAGGTGGTAAGTTCATCTTGAGTCTCTTCAGAGTTCTTCATACCTCATTCCATAGTGATTGTATGAGTTTACATTCCCACCAGCAGTGGATGAGTGTTCCCCTTTCCCTAAAACCTCTCCAGCATTTGGTATCATTTGTTTTCTTGATCCTAGCCAGTCTTATCAGAGTGAGATGATATCTTAAAGTTGTTTTATTTTGCATTTCCTTAATTATTAGTGATGTTGAACTTTTTTTTTATATTGGTTGTAGATCTTCTTTAATGTCTGGTAGAATTCTGCTGTAAATCCATCTGGGCCTGGAAATTGTTTTTTATATAATACTTTTATTGATGTTTTGTGTATTTCAGACATCATTTTTCACTTGAATTTCAATATATTCCCCTTTCCCTTCCCTCCACCCCTCCCAAGATCATGCATTCTGCCATAAATGTCCTGCATCTTTCTCTCAGTCTTTTTTTATGTTTAGAAATTCACATTTCTCTCTTTAATTTTATATTACTCTAAAATATGAATACCTACCTTCCACCCATATCCAGTAATTACAGTATCTGAAAATAAGTGATGGGTCGATTCTAGAGCCCATTAAAAGATTTACATTATAAGAACATAGTTGCTTTCAGATAAAAAGAAATATAACAATAATGTTGTTCAACTAGACTTTCAACTGGGGATTTGGTGTTAGCATCCACAAATGAGGGAAATCATTCACTGCTTGTTTTGGGGGGACTGTTACTTCATTTAGCATAATGGCTTCGACTTCCATCCATTTACCTGCAAAATTCATGATGTCATCTTTCTTTACCGCTGAGTAGTACTCCATTGTGTAGATGTACAATAATTTTGTCATTCTCTCATCTGCTGTGGGGCATTTGGGTTGGTTCCAGCTCTTCACTATTGTGAAGAGAGCTGCAATAAACATGGATGTGCATGTATCTTTCCAGTAGGATGAGTCTTGTGGGTATATGCCCAGGAGTGGTATGGCTGGGTCAGGTGGTAGGCTCATTTTGAGTCTTTTAAGTGTTCTCTATACTGCTTTCCATAATGTTTGTACAAGATTACATTCCCACCAGCAGTGGATGAGTGTTCTCCTTTCCCCACAACCTCTCTAGCATTTGGTGTCTTTTGTTTTCTTGATCTTAGCCAGTCATATTGGAATGAGATGATATCTGAGAGTGGTTTCAATTTGCATTTCCTTAATTATTAATGATGTTGAACACTTTTTAAGATGTTTCTCAGCCATCTTTCCTTCCTCACTGATGAGGTCTCTGTTCAGCTATTTATTTACTTCTTTGTTTTTTGAGTAGTCTATATATTCTTGATATTAATGCTCTGTCAGATGCGTCACTGGTATAGATTTCTTCCTACTCTGTTGGATTTCTCTTCACTTCCTTGACTGTTTCTTTCACTGTACAGAGCTTTTGAGTTTGATGAGGTCCCATTTGTCGACTGTTGACCTTATTTCCTGTGCAGGTGCTGTCTGAATTAGAAACTCTTTTCCTACACCTATGTCTTGTAGGTTGTTAACTTTTTCTTCCATCACCTTCAGGGTTTCAGGTTTCATGATGAGATCTCTGATCCACTTGGAGTTGATTTTTGTACAGGGTTAGAGGTAGGTATTTAATTTTGTTCTTCTACAAATGGTGAAACAGTTTTGCCAGCACCATTTGCTGAAGATGCTATCCTTCCTCCACTGAGCTTTTTTTGCCCCTTTGTCAAATATGAGGTGGCTGAAATTGTATGGGCTCAAATTTGGATCTTCAATTTTGTTTCATTGGTCAATGGGTCTGTTTTTGTGCCAGTACCAGGCTGTCTTTATGACTATGGCCCTATAATATAGCTTAAAGGCTGGTAGAACAATCCCCCCTGTATTGCATTTTTTCACTCAGGGTTGTTTTAGCTATTCAGGTTCTTTTGTTTTTCTATATGAATTTAAGCAATACAAAGAGCAGAAGAAAGGAATGATTATACCCAACTGGCAACAGAAAGAAATGAAATTAAGGTACAACTGTGGAAACACAAAGGTAGACTAATAATTCAAACAGAAATTAAAATGATAATAACTTAAGATATATACTCAATAATAGCTTAAAATATCAATGGATTGCACTCTCCAATCAAAAAACACAGGCTAGTGGAATGGATTAGCAAAATCTGACTTTTGCTGCCAGCCCTGGAGACCCAGCAGGTATGTAGGTCCCATCTGTTCTAGTCTGCCAGTGAATGCCCAAGGTTGGCCTCCCTGTGGTGGTGAGAGCCTCCAATTGAACTTCTCTTGCAGAGGACCTGGGTTCGATCCCCAGCACCCAAATGGTGGCTGAGAACCGTCTTTAAATTCAGTTCCAGGGGAATCCGACACCCTCTTCTGACCTCCGCAGCATTGCACGACATGGGTGCACAAACCTACATGCAGACAGTATATTCATACACATACAAAAATAAATAAAATTAAAAAATACAACATATGTTTAGTCATTATTTTCCTTTGTATCTCTTCATATACTTCTGAAGACAAATACATTTTACTCTGTGTTCATAGAAGGGGCAAGGAAGGGATTTACATGCCACAGCCTCCTAGAAGCCACCAAGAATCCTGCATTAAGTCAGCACATTCTGTCAGAATTCCTCCCTGGCCTCATGCTGTCTATGCTCTGGGGTGTGATTTCCCTTTTCTCTCTCGGATCACCTTGGCACCAGCTTACCAGCATCTCCCTGTGACTAAAGAACCTCAGATTCCTCAGGTTTTTATTATCCAGGACAAATCAGCTTATCCAACTATGCATCCACCAAACCCATAAAGGCTGAAGTAAAGGTAGAAGAACCAGAAAATACAGGGTGGTCAGCAACAGTTTTGTGACACTGGCCTATTGACTCACATTTCACAAACAGAAGTTACCAATGGCACGTCTACAAATAGAAGATGTCCAGAGAACTTGGGTAAAAAAATAGCATCTATGTTATCATAAAGTTCTTTCCTTTTATTGAGCCAGGGTCTCACTATGTAGACCAAGCAGGCCTCTGCCTCCTGAGTGCTGGGCCTAAGTATATGAGTCACCGTGCCCAGCTCATTATCATAAAGTTATGTCACTGAAGATAGTCTGTGTAAGTCTTTTTTTTTTTTTTTTTTTTTTTGGTCTTTTTGAGGCAGGGTCTCCCTGTAGCCCCAGCTGTCCTGGAACTTACTCTGTAGACCAGGCTGGCCTTGAACTCACAAAGATCCGCCTGCCTCTGCCTCCCAAGTGCTAGGATTAAAGGTGTGTGCCACCACGAAGTCTTATCTTCATAGACAGAAAGAACTGGGAGGGCAACATCTGTATCACACATCTAGAAGATCTGGTAATAACAGCAATAACAGTAGCTACTGCTTCTATAGCTGCTGTCATGTGTCAGATATCAATCTGTATGTTTCTTATACATGACCCAATTTAATTAGCCAGCAACTTTCTGAGTTAGGTATAATAATTATCCCCACTTTACAGTTGAGGATGTCAAGGCACAAGAACATCTGGAACATCTGGGTTCTTTCACAAGATGCTTCATTGCCCTGTGTAAGGCACTGATGCTTCTGCAGCTGGCTCAGCACCAAGCCCAGTGTGGTGGTTTGAATGATAGTATCCCCCACAGGCTTTAAGTATTCAGAAATTTTGTCTCTAGTTGGTGGCACTGTTCTTGGAGGTCTTAGAAGGTGTGGCTGTGCTGGAGGAAGTACGTCATTGGGGGTAGACTTAGTGAGTTTAACATGCCTTGTGGTCTCCAGTCTCCCTCTCTCTCTCTGCTTCCTGTGCTCATTGCAAAATGTGACCCTCGGCTTGCTGCTCCAGCCCCAGCCACCATACTTCCCGCCACAATGGACTCTGATTCCCTGGAACCGTCAATTGCAAACTCAAATAAACTCTTCCTTTTATAAGTTCCCTTTCTCATGGTGGTTTTATCACAGCAACAGAAAAGTGACTAATGCAGTTATTTGGTACCAGAGAGTGGGATGTTGGCTGTGAAAAACCTGACCACGTGGATGTTTGGAGAAATGTGGAAGACTTTGGAACTTTGGGCTAGAAAAGCTGTTGACTACTGTAAGCAGAGCTTAATGGGCCATTCTCATAGAAGCATGGAAGAAAGCATTGCTGCAAAAAATGTGGTTCCAGAGGAAAATAAATACTTAGGCAGCAACTGGGATATTTTGTCAAAAAGTCTGGCCACAGTGTGCCCACAGCCCAAATGCTTGCCTGATACTAAGTTGAAAAGCAATAGACTAATATCTTTGGCAGCAGATATTTCAAGACAGCCTAATGTAGAAATGGTGGCATGGCTATTAATGGTGAATATTGTACAGATCTACAGTGAAGAAGAGCAGATGGGGCAGAAAGAAATGCAGAATGTACAGTTTGGATCTGAAAAATGCCCTAGGAAGATTAAAGGTGGGGCCAAGGCATGTGAAGGAGAGGTTCCTTTTGATAAGGAGACTAAAGTGATTATGGAGAGGCCTAGCTATTTACAAGTAAACAATGGAAAAAGTGAGATTAAAGTGATTAAGGAGAGGCCTTGAGATTTACAAGTAAACAACAGAATCAATACCTTCAGGGCAAGACCACACCCAGCTAATCCTCCAACTTTTGAAAGGAAAATACTGAAAGTGTTTTCTACTCCAACAAGTCCAGGGCAGAGAGAATTTGCAAATGTGGTTAAAGTAGGAGAGAGTCTGTCCCAAACTTCCAGCCAAATTCAACAATTTCATTCATGTGGTGCTGGCTTTAGAAGCACGAAGGATGCAAGAGTGAAGGGGTTATCAGTTCTTCCTCCGAGGTTTCAGAGAACCACAGAGGCCAGGCAGAGTGCAGCAGGGGCATCCCTGAATAAAGAAGGCCCTGATAGGCCATTGCGTGAAGCTGTGAATGTGAAGCCTGGTTGGCAGCGGAGAACCCAAGAAGACATTTGAGATGCCAGAGCTGTGAGATATTTGCCAAGGAGAGCTGCATACAGGGAGTGGTACCAGCCTAAGGAAGAGATCCATGTTGCACGCAATCCTGGAAGAGCTGAGCCATCTAAGCCCTTTGGAAGTCAAGTCCCAGAATTCGCACATGGAGCTACTTGGACTTGGTGTTTGCCCTGCAGGTTTTCAGTCTTGTTTTGGTCCAGTATTTCCTCACTATACCTCTATTCCTCCCTTTTGGAATGGGAATGTGCATACAGTTCCACTGTATGTTGCCTTTTGATTTTACAGGAGCTTACAGTTAAGAGATTGGCCTGTGTCTCAGAAGAGATTTTGGACTATAGACTTTTGAATAGAATTGAGACTGGTAAAGACTATGGTGGCACTGTTCTTTGAGGTCTTAGAAAGTGTGGCCATGCTGGAGGAAGTATGTCATTGGGGGCAGGCTTAGTGAGTTTAACAAGCTTCGTGGTCTCCAGTCTCACTCTCTCTCTGCTTCCTGTGCTCATTGCAGAGATGTGACCCTTGGCTTGCTGCTCCAGCCCTGGCCACCATGCTTCCCACCACAATGGACTCTGATTCCCTGGAACCGTCAGTTGTAAGCTCAGATAAACTCTTCCTTTTATAAGTTCCCTTGCTCATGGTGGTTTTCTCACAGCAACAGAAAAGTGACTAATACACCCAGGGAATAGGAGTGTGTGGGAGCCTGCGGCTCCTCAGATGCTGCACTCTGTCCATGCAGACTGACTCTGTGGCTGGCTGGCTGTACCAGCTTACTCAGGAGGGCCCCATGCTCCTCACCAAGTGGGTTCAAGGTTTCCTTCAGAAGCAGGATTTATAAACACATTCCTCTCCTACTCCTCTCTGTTGGCTAATGTTAAGGTCAGAACCAGTGTGGCATGATAATGGGTCTGTCGATACTGCACACACAGTCAGATTTGCTGCTTCTAATGCTTCCTTAAAAATCAATCCCATTGGCATTACTAGAACATTCTCATTAAAAATATATGAGACACATGCTGAGTGGCATATGAATGGAAAATAAACATTATGAAATGAGCTCTGAAATGATGACGAGACTACTCCTTAATGGCCTCTGTTTTTCTCTAAATTATCAGGCTGCACTCTGATTATTGCTAATTAATGACTAGTTATCAGCACAGAACTGACAGCATCGTGTTCTGAATGGCACCCCCATGGAGAAGAGTGGACACTTAGCAGGGAGTCTCGCTATGCCAGCTGGGGCAGGTCTTTAGTATCTCCAAACCTCATAGACTCTTCTGGGAAATGTGAGGGGCTGGAGAGAGGCCTCAGTGCGGTGATTAAGAGAACTCACTGCTTATTCTGGTTTACTTTCTATTGTTGGCTAAATACCATGACCAAAAGGAATTTAGAAGAGGAAAGGGTTTATTTCAGCCTACCCCTCCAGATCACAGTTCATCTCTGAGGGAAGTCAGGGCCGGAGCTCAAGCAGGAACAATGGAGGAATGCTGCTTACCTACACACTCTCTGTCTTGCTCATCTAGCCTTCTTATATAAACCAGGCCTACCTACCTACCTGCCTGCCTACCCACCCACCTGCCTACCTACTACTTACCCAGGGATAGTGTCACCCACACTGGGCTGGGCCCTCTCACATCAATCATAAATCAAGACAATCTCTCACAGACAAGGCCACAGGTCAATCCTCAGTTAAGGTTCCCTCTTCCTAGACTGTGTTAAATTGACAACAAAAACTAATCAGCCCAGCTGGACATAGTGATACAAACCATTAATTCCAGCACTTGAGAGGCAGAGGCAGAGGCAGAGGCAGAGGCAGGAGGATCTCTGTGAAAACAAGCAAAAATATAAACAAACAAAAATAATAACTAATAACCCCATTGCTGTTTCAGAAAACCTGAGTTCAGTTCCCAGCACCCATGCCATGTGGGTCACAATTTCCTGTAACTTAGGATCCTCCCTCTCCTGGCTTCTGTATGTGAGCATCCACATACATATGCATTCACACACAAAAACACACATATGCATACATAAAAATAAAATTTGTAAAAAGTTTGAAGAAATGTACGAGATTAAAACTCCTCTAACTGGAAGATGTGGGTACATATAAAACCCCATAGGCAGGTATCTGCAAAAGTTTTATTTCATAGTTACTAAAACTTAGAAGCAACTAGGATGCCCTTCAGTAAGTTGGAAGGATGTGTGAACTGGTTGATCTGGACCAAGGGATATTAATGCAGCACTGAAAAAGAAGTGAGCTGCCAAGCCACAAGAGGACAAGGAGGAGATGCAAATGTACATTTCTAGGTAAAATAGCCCATCTGAGAGTACTGCACCCTCTATGATTCCAACCCTGTGTTCTTCTGGAATAGGTAAGCCCGTAGAGACAATAGAAGGATCAGTGAGTTCCTAGGATTGGGGCAGAGCCAAGATGAAAAGACAAAGCACAAGGGATTTTGGAGGAGTGAAAGCAAAGCTATTTTATTTGGTACTAAAATGGAAAATTCCTGTCATTATACATTTGTCCAACCTTAAGCCAACAGTGGATTTGGGTGGTTGTAATGTCTTGATGAGTCCATCAACCATGAAAAATGGACCACTCTGGTGTATGTAGTAGTGGGTGTTGGGGGCAGAAATAAGTGGAATATTTCTATGTCTTTCTCAATTTTGCCATGAGTTTAATTCTGATTTTAATTGTTTTTTTTTTCCTTAAAAATCTGACTTAAGGGGATGGAGAGATGGCTCAGTGTTAAGAGCACTGGCTGTTCTTGCAGAAGACCCAGGTTTGAATGTCACCACCCATATGACGCTAACAACTGTCCATAATTCCAATTCCAGGGGATCTGATGCCTTCTTCTGTCCTTTGGGCATTGCATGACATGGGTACATTTACATACATATAGGTATAACACTCATATAAATAAATAAATAAATAAATAAATAAATAAATAAATAAATAATAAAATTTCCCTTGAGGCTTTGAAGATGACTCTGTTGGTAAAGTGTTGCCGTAGTACAAGCATGGGATGTGAGTTCAAGCCTTAAGACCTACATTTTCTTTTCTTTTTTTTTTTTCTGGTCTTTTTGAGACAGGGTCTCCCTGTAGCCCCAGCTGGCCTGGAACTCACTCTGTAGACCAGGCTGGCCTGGAACTCAAAGAGATCCACCTGCCTCTGCCTCTCAAGTGCTAGGATTAAAGGCGTGCACCACACACCCGGCAAGACTTACATTTTTCTTAAAAGCTCGGTGGGGAATTGGGCAATGGCTCAGTGGTTAACGACATTGGCTGCCCTTGTAGAGGGCCTAGGTTTGGTTCCTAGCACCCACATGGCAGCTAACAACCATCTGTAACTCCAGTTCCAGGGGATCCAACACCCTCTTCTGGCCTCCACAAATATTGCATACCACAGTCCACCTACCTATGTGCAGGCTAACCATTCATATACATAAAATAAAAATAATTTTAATGTGGCAGTAAACATGCTGGGGAGGTGGAGGTGAAGATCCCTGGGCTTTGCTGGCCAGCCAATGTAACCAAATCTGCAAGCTTTAGGTCCAGTGAGAGATCCTGCATTGTCTCAATCAATTTAATTAATTAATTAATTAATTAAATGGAGAGCAACTGAGGACCATATGTGACTTGACCTTTGATTTCCATAAGCATGGATGGACGGACACACACACACACACACACACACACACACACCCCATAATTACTTAACCACATTTGAAGGTCACAGGTAGCCAAGCCCTGCTTCTGCTCTTGCTAACTTCAGGATTTTACAGATGACATATTCATGTGAGTCTCTGTTTCCTTGTCACTCAAACATGGACTACAATCATAGGACTGGTAAGTGGGATGAGGAGGACACAGTTCTACAGCTATACAAGCATCACAGATGGCCCTGCCTCTCAGTGACTTTGCAGATTAAGAACAATAACTAAGAAAAGGCTGTAATCCATGCTGTTCGATGCTACATATTTCTTTACAACTCCAAGGTAGTTCTGGTACACCAAAGTCTCCTTCCTTCCTCCACCAAGAGATGCTGCAATGGCCCACTGTTTGCCTCTATGGTGACAGAGAGGAGAAGTTACTTATCCCATGAATGTCCAACCAGGACTAAAAAATAAGCAAAAAATAAAAATAAAAAAGATTCACTGAAATGTGAGTGTATCACATGGATTCCTGATAGCTTAGACCTGAAACAGCGCTACCTAAATGCGAGTGAATAATGTCCTTTCAGGTTCTCCAAGAAGCAGACATTTCCTGGAAAGCTGAGGGAGGAATAAGACCAGAGAAAGAAGGAAGATGAGGTGGGGTGAGCTTCCAGCCGAACTGCAGGTCTCACAGAACCTCTGTTTTGGCTTGGAGAAGACAGATGGCTAGAAGGAAACTCCATTAGGCAGAAATGGCCAGGCCTTAGCATCTATGGCTCTTTCACCGGCTTGGGGGCCACCCAGGATGAGTGCGGCCTCACCAGACCAGAAGCAGAAGGGCCACTCTGGCTGGAGCAGCATAATACATCAAGAAAGAAGCTGAGAGGATGTCTGACAGGCAGTGAGAGGCTAGGGCCTGTGGGGCCTTGAAGACGTGTATAGAAGGCTTTAGCTCTGGTGGTATTGAGCATATGTGCACACCATTAATTCTACTCCTGGGGTGAAGCCATGAAGGATGAGGGCAGCACAGGAAAACCCAAAGAGAAGGAAATTCCAATCTTCTAAGAATTAATAGCCACCTGGCCAGACCTCTAGCTGCAAGGGAATTAGAGACAAAACTCTAGATATATAGCTTATAGGTGGCCTGAACAAAATTTTTTGTTTAAAAATTCTAATTATTATTTTTATTTTATGTATATGAGTATTTTGCCTAGATGCATGTAAGTACACCACATGTGTCTAATGTCCCACAAAGACCAGAAGAGGGTGTTGGATGCCCTGGAACTAGAGTTGCAGATAGTTGTTGGCCACCACGTGCTGGGAATCAAACCCAGGTTCTTTGGGAGAGCCATCTCTCCAGCCCCTAGGCTATTTATTGCTTGTAAATTTTATTTCATGTGTGTTTTCCGAATTTAGGTGCTCTTTCTTAAAACATGTCCATGAATTCTTCCATTTTTTGTTGTTGTTTTCTATATTGATAAGACTATTTTCCTTCTTAGAGGCATTTTTATAAATTTGCTTAATACTGACTTGAAAAAAATTTTTTTGCCCCTTGGCCTGCTGTATAACCATTGTCCTGGGATTCGTTATCTTTGGAACCCTGGGTTAGTTTATATTAATTCTTATATCTCATTTCTTTTTCCTTGACATTTTGTGCATTTTTCTAGAACATAGTCTTAAGTTATTTCTTCAGAAATGGTGCACAAGACATAGGATTTTCCATTATTTGAATACTTGAAATTTGTTTTATTTATCTACTATATTGACTGGTAATTTGGCTAGGTATAAAATTCAAAGTTGGAAATCAATTCTCCTTAGGACACTCACAATCTGGTTTTACTCCCTTATAGCATTTGTTTTCACTTATGGAGACTATGACCCAATTCTTGTTCTTAAGTATGATTCTCTCCAAGGCTTGAAATCACTTGGATCATTTATTTGCACAAGGTGACTGAAATTTCATAATCTTGCTCCTATATATGGATTTACTTATTGTCACTGTTGTTCTTGCTGAAGGTAAACTGAGTCCTCATGAAAGGGGCCACTTTTGCTTCTCTCCAGCTCAGAATTGTATGTAAATGCATTTTCTTGTTTTGTATTTTACAGATTAGTAATAAATTATGTGACACTTTTCCTCTTCTATTTACATAATTGGTGGTTTGCTCTCTCCTAGCTCATAATATACTTTTGACTTATACCAGTTCTATTAATATTTGTGTTTTTTTGGTCTTTTTGAGACAGGGTCTCCCTTTAATCCCAGCTGGCCTGGAGCTCCCCATGTAGACCAGGCTGGCCTTGAACTCACAGAGATCCACCTGCCTCTGCCTCCCAAGTGCTGGGATTAAAGGCATGTGCCACCATGCCTGGCTTCATATTTAATTTTTACATAGCTACATTTTCCTCCTCCATTGGTTTCAGGCTCTTTAAAGACCAGTAATGAGTCAAGTTAATATGTCATCTTCACAGAATCACATTAGGTAGAAATGCTAAACTTCTAACATACTGGAGTCAATTACTTCTAGTTCCAACTCACAAGCATGAGAAAATTTGACATTGTAGACAAGGTGTTGTGTAGTTACTTCCACCAAGTAGAAACATTACCTCCTGGAAGTTGGAGAGGGAACGCTGGTTAAGATCAAGAAGTAAATGAAACTTACTTTTTATGCCTGAATGAAATATTCAATTCTAAAAACAAATTTTAGGTAAACAAAAGTTTCAAGTCTCAGGGTGTTCCTGAAACTTACCAGAGTCGCAAGAGCCCTCTCCAAGGTTATGTAAGCAGTAACAATGGCTGCAGCGAGGAGACGGTGATCCATCAGAGCTGCCAGCAAACTACAGCAGGTCCCAACTGTACAGCTTTCCTGAGTCACTGCCATGCTAGGGTGGGCTTTCCAGCGATGCGGCCACTTTGCGGTCATTCCTGCTCCCGTTACGTAACCCCAATAAATTCACTGACTTACTAAGCTACACTTGTGTGGAACCAGAACATTTACTGGACTCCAGAACAGGAAGAATCTATGCCAAAGAGACTGGGGAAAACTATAAAGAGAAAAACACGGCACTCTTGTTCCGTTGCATTTGTAGATGTTAATAATTTACCTATTGAGTCTTTTTCAACAAAGCATCTAAAAATAGCATTATGGTCCTTGTTAAGTTTCTGCATCATTAAACTCAATCAGTTAATGTTTAAAAAAAAGAGAGAATTGAATACTTAAGTATAGCAGGAAGAGCTCTCTGAGAGCCAGAAGTTGTGTTTTCATAAGTGAGAATGACAAAGCTATTGAAGCATGTTGCTCAGTAACTGCCACATCCCACCAACTGGAGATGTGCACCCAAGCAGTGGAGCGATTACTACACCCTCACACAGTCAGCACAGCTGAGTGCTACTGAAGAACTTGTATTGATAATAATCATGGCACCCTGACTTCCTAATGAGACCCATGATGACACAAACAATGAAATTTAAAAATTCTGTACAATAAGGTAAGTCGATGTTTGCAAGATGTACATATGAGTGTGATCCAATATCTTCCAAATTACCACCACAATCTTAGAAAACTATGGATAAAAAATTAATTCAAAGACAGGATAGACAAATGGATTTAGCATACAAAAAGCTGAATTGGTGTTATCTCAGATTCCACATTGCAGGCAGCCTTTAACACACTACCTTGTGGAGTTTGGGTTTAGTATCTCAGAAAAAAGTCCACAATTGCCTGAAAAGTCTAGTAAAGTGCTCCTTCCTTCTTCTAACTACTCATATGTGTGATGTTAGATTTTCACAGATGATTTAACCAACACAACCAATGGCAGTGGAGAAGTGCATCAGAAGTACTGTTCAAGCAGCAGTCGGTAAGTCAGACATTAAAGGGGTTTTTCAGTAATAAAAAGCAATGCCTTTCTCTTTACCAGTATTTTATTGAAGAAAGTATAGCTAAAGAACCGTCTGAAACTCCAATTCCAGCAGAATTCCAGTTCCAGGGGAATCCGACACCTTCTTCTGACCTCCGCAGCATTGCACGACATGGGTGCACAGACCTGCATGCAGACAGTACATTCATACACATAGAGAAAAATAAATAAAAAAATTAAAATAAATAAATAATAGCATACTTTGATATTAATATGTAATGGTCATATTCCACTTATCTAAAATGATTTAATAAATACTTTAAACTTTTCCTAGTTTTAATTTCCAGTGGGTAAGTATCAAAGGTAGGACACAGATGCAAGAACTCTTCAAGATCTTCAGTAATGTTTAATTGAAAGTGGAGAGTCCTGAAACTAAAATTATGAGAATTATTGATCTGAAAGAACAATTGCACGATAGTCCAAAATAATTTTAGAAGGAAGAATAAGGAAGAGAAACTTTCCCCTCTCAACTTTAAGCCTCTTAATAATATGACCCAACTGTGTGATATAGCAACAGAAAATGAAAACAGACATCACTGTTTACAATACTCACTGTTAAATAATGAAGAGGCCCCCAGTGACTGACCAATGTCACATTTCGAATGGGAACATTTCATGAATATGAGATGAAAAGTCACATCTCTACCTGGTTCCCTGTCAAAAATGTCTTTTTCCTTTTCCTTTTATACAAAAATAATTTGTAGATGTCCTAAGGGTTTAAAACTAAAACAATGACCTATAGTTACCCAAAACAGCTTGGGTGAATTTGATGAAATCTGTGCCTTGATTCCTGCCTATAGGTATGTGTATACAAATGCCTATTTGAGACTCATGGGTCAGAAAACAAAAACCTAAAATAAAAAGGAGGGATACAGATATATATTAGTTTTAAGATCTGAATTGCAAAGTTTTTTGTCAAAAACTTTGCAATTCAGATCTTAAAACTAACTACGGGAAAAGATTTGTATGTTCCCACAGGTCAAAACATCACCAACTTAATGGCTGAGAAAGAAAAGACACAGCTTTGCATTGTGTAGGATGTACCAAGAAGTGCCAGCAGAAAGGTTGGCCCTTCTGAACATTGAAAGGAAGAAAAGCATCAGACTGCTACAGGCATCAAACCCCTCTGTGGATCCTACTTGTAACAACTATTTATAATGAGTCCTAATGAAACTTACCTTCTAGGTGCCACAAAGTTTTAATAGGAGAGATTTTCTTACCTCTCCTTCATAGAACAAGGGGGAATATGATGATGATGAGGTTGTTCTCTAACTGTAAATTGGAGCCAACTGTCATAGAGGTAATCTCTTATAAAACCAGTAAAACTGCCTTCTTTAATTGACTAATAGACATAGGAACTGTGAAAAGGATTATTCTCTATTCAGAACCAAATATAATACTAAAGTCTCCTTAAGCTATGCACTTAAGCAAAATATATTAATACAGGAGCTCTGACATCAGCAATGGATTATTCTACCAAGGAGATGTTGGCCAGGGGATCCAAGCCCCCACAAAAGGTAAAGGCTCCTTGCCTC